>OY978017.1:2823495-3296912 GCA_963854515.1 Pandemis heparana | reverse complement strand
AAATATAAAACGATTGCAGGAAAATTATGAAAAATATAAAAGAGAAAAAAGAGAGAGATTAGCAGAGAGAGAGAGCGAGTTGCGTTGCTGAAAAGAGAGTGGTTGATCAGGTGGGTTAAGTAATAATTAAGTGCCCCTGATGTAGGGCAGTATATAGGCGGGGGTGAGTAACGAGAAACGCAACTAACCTCACTACATTCCGTTTTTAATTAAGATTGTTTGCTTTAACAAATTAAAGTCTTGTATGCTGACAATAAACGAGTGTCATTTGTGAACCTGCCTGAAATATGGCAGAACAGCCGCGTGAATGAAGACCCAAGGGAGCCCCTGACATTATAATGAACAATTATGAGAAAATGACTATTGAATTAGTCTGTAGAAACGCAGTGTGATTTTTAATAATTTTTTTTATTAACAACCATACGCGACTGATTTGTTTAGAAAGTGTCATTTTCTGTTTTTATGAATAAAAACCAACCGGGGAAATCAAAAAGAGACTAAAATTAAAAATGTAATTTGTGTGGCAACAATGTAATTTGTGTGGCGTGAATATTTTCGCCAGCGAATTTAGCTAAACTATTGAAGACCGAAGAGTGCCTCTTTTTGCATTTGTTCATCATTCCAATCTCTACCATAATCTATTATCAAAATATGAAATAAAAGAAAAAAAAAAACGTGCCACGCAAATTACCAAAAAACGTCCTGTTCAAAAATTCACCCAAATGTCAGTGAACAAAGACATTTTCCTTGCTACTCCGTTAATACACGTGCAAGTAAGCCAAGCTTGTGCGAAATATACGTCTTTTGGGGTTTCCTGTCAAAACGTATATATTTCGCACAGGTTTTGGCTGTCTTACTCGTGTAGTAGCGGAGTAGCAAAGAAAATGGTTTTGTTCATTGAAATGGACCTTCGAAAAGTAACGGCGGCGGATTCAATAAAATAGTGAATGCCAAATAGAAATATTTGTTCAATTCACGGCATCACCGATTTCTCGTTCTCTTTTTTTATGAGTTTGCTATTTATTGGGAGAAAGTTCTTAAAACAAAAATGGAAAAAAAAAGAAAAATCTGGAATAGGGGCAAAGCCACGGGCAACAGCTATTGGTATAAATTTAGCTTGTTTTCTTGCTAATTTGATAAGACGAAGTTGATAGTTGTTTTTATTTTGTCCTGAACGCCAGAATGATTTTTGATTAAAGCATGTCCGAATTAATAAACTAAATTCTAACTCCGCATAAAATAATTAGGCCTTTTTTGTAAGGTGCTGATAACGTTAATATACCACATTTTTTATAACACTATGTATGGAAGTTTATAATATTGTTCGTAATATAAAAACTTTTTAGTTAACCTAAAATGATACTGGCCACTAATTATTCACACATAATAAAGATTTTAAAATTATATTATTGACATATTCGCGATTGGAACAATGTGAGACAGACGTATGCAATGACAAGTCTGCACTGTTCTAGTGAATTGTCAAATCATTTCATTCAATTTACGTCTCTATGTTAGCCAGGGATGGTTCGGTTTTGCAAATCAACAACAAAGAGTTGACTTTTACGTGTCAGATATATATGCGGCCCGCGTATCATCCGATGATTATACTTTCACAGCAAATTGATATTTATGCGGCCCACCTATCATCCGATGATATGCTATCACTGCAAATTGATATCTTTGCTGATAAGGGTGCGACGATGTTTTTTCCGCCTATAGAGCATCACTTATTTTTACCGCGGTAGTGTCGTCATAAGCTATTGAGCCCAATAGATAATCATTTATTTTTGCAGCCCTGTTCACCGTCATATATTTATGCTGGTGACTGTAAGACAGAAACTGATTCTAAGGCGGAACGAAGTTTGCCGAGTCTAGTTTCAAATTAATTATGATTTTTCTAATTTAAATTTGTATTGAGCCCTCATCGCCCGAGTCAGACTCGCAAATGGCTCGCTTTTCGAATCTAACTAAAATTATAAATGCGAAAGTTTGGATGGATGGATGGATGTTTGTTTGTTACTCAATTACGCCACGGCCCAACGAATCTGGATGAAATTCAGCACATAGATAGAGAAAAGTCTGGAATAGCATAGGCTACTTTTTATCACGGAAAATAGCGTAGTTCCCGCGGGATAACGATAAACGGATTCTCGCAGACGAAGTCGCGTGCAACAGCTAATGCAATTATAAAACCAAGGACGTTACAACAGCTTCAACATAAACTCGTGTCGTGAAGCTTATTGCAGCCCATTATCAACGCCTACACGGTTCATTGGAAGCAGGATATTGATGCACATTGCACGAGCAGCCGACCGAGTGTTTAGAGGACACTGTGAAAAGACCTACAGCAGGCTTTGTAGTCCGAAATTAGATTCGAAGCTCGTTTCGTATCGTTCCGCTCACACTCATCATCAGCTGAGAGACGTCCACAGCTGGACATAGGCCTTCTCCAAGACACTACAGGATTAAAAAAATATATAATTATGTAGATGTCATGGAACAAATTACACCAATTGACCCAGTACCAAACTAAGCAAAGCTTGTACTATGGGTACCACCGGATAGACATACATAATATAATGTAGATAAATACATACAACTGTCTGCCTCTACCGGGATGCGAACCCGGGACCTCTAGCTTCATAGTCAGGGTCACTACCCGCTAGGCTATCCGGTCGCCGATTGCAGATGCTTTGCCAGCCTAGAGAGCTAGGATAGAATACCTCTTGCGTCAGTAATTTTTCCGGCTGTCTTGCTCTCCACGCCGGAACACGGCAGTGCAAGCAAAGCTGCTTTGCGGCAGGATTAGCGAGTAAGACGGGTGGTAGCCATCCGGTCGGACCTTGCACGAGGTCCTACCACCAGATGTATTTTGCTACCGAAAACGTACTTAATACTTAGATTTTGCCTTTTCAATCTGCTATAAGCATTGCCGATTTTTCCATAGTACCTAAGGGAAAACTGCACACATCTGCGAAGCAATTACATGGTGTGTGTGAAGTTCCCAATCCGCACTGGGCCCGCAAGGGAACTGTAGCCCAAGCCCTTTCATTCTGAGAGGCCTGTGCCCAGCAGTGGGACGTATATAGGCTGGGGATGATGATGATGAATTGAGGTCTTTTCATGAACGTTTGAGAAGTTTTTTGCGTGAAATCTTACGCTAGAGTCTCTGTACCCAGCTCAACTATGACTAAGGTAAACGATAAGGCAACCACAAACCATAGGATTAGCAAGATACGAGTAAGCTTCCAACCTAGTCGAAATGTATTATTCATAGCAGGCATACAGCTTATACCTATAGTAGTGTTAGTCCGTTTACGTACTAAGACCTACAGGATTATGTAATCCTATGTACCTCACTATTTTTTATGCCAAGGTTTAGAAGCAACATACATACCTACCAGTGGCGGGGCGTCAAGTATATCAGAAGGCAAGCCGAAGGGACTTTTAACTAGCCTTTTCCTCTATTCTGCACAATAAAGTGCCCAACTGAATTAAAATAGGCAAGCTAGGGGGAAGCGAGTTCTACGGACGCCACGCCACTGATACCTGCATACATACATACATACATACCGTCACGCCTCTTTCCCACAGGGGTAGGCAGAGACTACTTTGTTCCACTTGCTACGATCGTCGGTTTCGGGTACTCTTGACCAGAACTTTTCTAAAACGTCCCCAATCTGATCACGGAACGTCCGTCTAGGCCTTCCCCTTCCAACGCACCCTTTCACACTCCCCATATAAATCTGTTTAGTTAATCTGTGTTCGTAGAAGCAACAATTTTATTTATTTGCTTTAAATGGACACGTATTTAAATATCGAAAGTTAAAATATCTAAAATTAAAAAGTCGACGGTCAAAATATCGAAAATCAGAATGTCGAACGATCATAAGGTCGAAATTCAAAATGTCGAAAGTATATATTATCGAATGGTACAATTATTGAATGCTTAAATTTCGAAAATCTGAATATCCACAGCTACATTATCGAAAATCAGAATGTCGAACGATCATAAAGTCGAAATTCATAATGTCGAAAGTAATTATTATTGAATAGTACAATTTTATTATCGAATGCTTAAATATCGAAAATTCTGATTTTGTCGAACGATCATAAAGTCGAAATTCAAAATATCGAAATTATATTATCGAATGGTACCTACAGTCGTCATTGAATATACTATCTGATCACATAAGGGTGCTCAAAAATGTCTGAACATGCACTCCAACGCCCTAGAGAAAGCGCGGGCAACATAGGTTAGGTTAGGTTAGTATTGCGTCAAGGCGCGAAGCGCATGTACTAGGCGGAATAGGAGCTCCACGAAGCGGAGCTCCGTCGACTTTTATTCGTAGCTATTCAAAGTTATCTTATTAATCACACATTTTACTTTGTCGTACATAACATTTAGTCGCATGAGAATTGAATAGCGACGAGAAAAAGTCGACGGAGCTCCGCTTTGCGGAGCTCCTATTCCGCCAAGTTCAGGCGCTTCGCGCCTTGACGCAATACTAACCTAACCTAACCTATGATGCCTGCGCTTTCTTACAGAGAATAGGGATTATTCGGCATTTGAGCTTTAGGAATGTGAACCGTCAATATAATAGCAGTAGATGTTAAGATCGTTCGCTATTTCAATTTTCGATAGTTTAAACGTTGGGTTTTTGATGGTCGATATTTTGTGTTTCGATTTTAACATATATCGATCATTCGGCTGTAGATATCTTGAACTTTCGATATTTTAGCCGTTCGGTATTTGAATTTTAGATATTTCAGACGTTGATATAATAATACTAGATATTTAGATCGTTCGATATTTTAATTTTCGATATTTTGACCGTCGACTTTTTAAACCTTAGATATTTTAAATTTCGATATTCAAATACGTGCCCGCTTTAAATATCCCATTCTTCAGAAAAGCTAAAAAGTAATTTCTGAATAATTTTCATGTAATTCAACTTTGATTTATTAGCAAACAAATAAATTTTCATATAGGTATTTAGTGCGCTCCAAGACAATTATTTTTTACTTAAGGGGGTTGCTCTTCCATACAAATCTTCCGTGCAGCTGCATTTCGTCCACAGGCTTAATTTTAATGCGGTTTTTTGAGGATAGTTAGATATGGATATATTGTGTGCGCAAATTACAAAAAGGAGTGCATTTATCATACCGAAATTGCAGTACGATGCAGTAAATTTTGATGCATTTTACAATAGTGTGAGTGCCTAGTGTCAAATAAAAATGGTTGTAATAACCAATCGACTATTTCGAGCAGTCACGTGACCACTAATGTGGCTCAGTAGTTATGACTCAAAGAACTGAATAGATAGTGACCAAGTTCAAATCCCGAGGCCGCATTTGATTTTTTATTATTTTCTAAACATTTTTTTTATATAATTTACAAATAATAGGTGAGTAACACCATCTCAATGAGATGTAGAAAACTTTATGTTAAATTCAATATTTTTCTTGTCAAACCAAATCAAAGAAGTGGTGGTTTTAAAACAACCACAAACTTAACGGGTTGATTTAGGGCAATTTATGCCCATTGTCAGACCTAAACTTGTAGTAAGTACTCTAGTATTAGGATCACACGTGCTTATTACTTTGGCATAGATGGTGGCGCCCCGCAGTTACATTGCCACCTTATAACATGTTTTGCCTTATGTACTAAAAAAAGGTACTCAACCACGGAAATTACACCTATTAAAATAAAAAAGTTCTTCTAGTTAATTACACGAATGCTTCTCACGAGAATCGAACCCTAAACCTCTGCATCAAATCACAGCCATACACACCACGGCAATGATTTTAAAATCCGACAGGTGCTAAATACAAAATAGGCCGAGTAAATAGGTTTTCTCAATTATAGAACATTAAAAAAAAAACATGCGAGTCAAAAACCTGGCTAGACGGGTAATTAAAAAAAACAATGACATGAAATTGTCATAAACTAATGATTGAACGTGGTGTGTCAAAATAAAAATAATCATTTTATTCGGAATAAATTGAAGTCAATTGGAAGTAAAAGACGTTACAAGCTACGATATTGGACGCAGCGTAGGCATTCATTTGGACTTACTTACAGGTATGTACCTACTTATCGATTAATCATAATATTTTTAAAGATACAATATTTCAACGTTTGTGTCAGATTGGTAGAAAAAATATTTTGTAAACGCAATTGAAGTGCACAGTCCCGGTGTCTGCATGTAATCAAATCTTGGAAGTGAATTTTGACCCACTTCTAATTGATCAGATTGACGTGAAATCTGGCATAAGTAGGTACTTGTAAGTCAGACTTGTAAGAAGCTCTACAGTAATCTTGAAGTGAAATTCTGGTGGCCCAGCCAGGGTCGCTTTCGCAGTTGGAACCTCATCAACAGAAAGAGTAACAACCATCCATACTAATACGTTTACGTCTAATTATAACTTTTAGAACTTAGAGGAATCTGTAGTGCTCGAATCGAACTTGCTATTGACCAGCTTTTTTAGAGTTCCGTATCCAAAGGGTGAAAACGGGAATCTAATTACTAAGATTCCACTGTCCGTCTGTCTGTCTGTTTGTCTGTCTGTCTCATGAACCGTGATAGATGAAATTTTCGCGGATGATGTATTTCTGTGGCCGCTATAACAACAAATACTTAAACAGAATATTTTTGTCCATCTGTCTATGTAAGTAATCAATGTAAAATGACCTCACACTGCTTACTGTCTGTCTGTTGCCTGCTACTCTGTCTGTCTGTCTGTCACCAAGCTGTATCTCATGAACCGTGATATGGCTATCAGCTATCATGGTTGTTTAGCACCAGCTGAAATTTTCACAAATGACGTTTCTCTGTTGCCGCTCTAACATCAAATACTAAAAACAGAATATTTTTGTGAGCCTAATTAAGTATGTCAATAACAAATATAAAATTACCTCATACCGCCTGCATTTTGGTTAAGAGGCAGGGCTCTGCTAACAGTGGATTTTATATTTACTTGCCGAATTTGTACGAAAACCTCGGTACGCGAGTCCGACCCACACTTGGCCAGTCTTTGGTGTTCGGAACACAAAGGAGCTTATCTATTACTGCTGTATCGTGGTTTATTTTATGTCCACATTGTTCAAATTCGTCCGTCTATGTCTGTCTATCTGTCCGTCTGTCCTAACTTTATAGTTTTTTTTACCCATATTAGATATATATTTTACTCATTTTTATGCTGGTCTGGAAGCAAAGAAAAAACATAGAATGTACCAGTTGCTTCGCTTCCCGCGCAAATGGTAAATGCAAAAATCTTAGGAATCATTATTATAGGCGATACGGCAGTCCATCACTAGTTTGATTCCGCTTTTCACCTATATGCCCACAATCATGCTTGTTCTTGGTGAAATTAGGGTTTCGTGACCTTAGGCTCTGTCTACCTCTTAAGAGATAACGTGATTTGTGTATGTATGTACATATTTTACAGAGTATCCGACCGGCGTCCAAATACCGAATTTGCCGTCAAAATTATAATCAAAAACTATACGTACGTTGTATACATTTAGAAAGGTATAAGAGAGGTAAGTAAAATAAACAAATAGAAAAAAAGGAACCAGCGTAGAAGGACTTATTTTGTCTGTCTATCTTTCCTTCTGTCCATTGTTCTGGACCATTTTGTGACAATTTATTTATCTGTAGGTTTTATATTTTTAGCTTTGTATGTTTATATACCTACTTTTGTTTTTTAAATACTTTTGTGATTGTCATAAATAAACTTTTTCTTTATTTCTTTCTGTCTGCTTGTCTGTCTGTTTGTCTGTATGTATGCATGTCTGTCTGTCTGTATGTTTGTCTGTTTGTCCAATCATCCATCCGGCAGTCCATCCGTTCATTTGACTATCTGTCTATGCGTCCGACCATCCATCCAGCGGTCCATTTGACCGTCCGTCTGTCCATCTGTCTGTTGTCTGTGCATCCGAACAACCGTCCGTTCATCCGTCCGTCCGTCCGTCTGTCTGTCTGTCTGTTTATCTGTGCGTACGACCGACTGTCCGTTCGTCCGTTTGTCTTTCTGTTTGTCCGTCTGTCTGTGCGTCCGTCTTTCTGTCTGTTTGCCTGTCATTATAAATATTATTCATCCATTCGTTTGCCCATCCGTCTGTATCCTTTTGTAGTACTGACTGTACGTTAATTTTTCAGATTCATATTGGATTCGGAAGGTAATTTTTGTCTCCAGTAACAGGAAATAAGTGAAGAAAACATCCACTGGACGCGAGCGTATCTTACTTGCTATTATTGTGCAAGAAGGGTAAAAAGTTTACTGCTGGTGTGATGATAAAAAAAAATTGTTGGTTCTAAAAACACATGAAACATTCTGTAGATTTTTATTGGCGTAATTTGTAATAACATAACATAATGAGATAAAAATAACTAGGGAAAATATCAAGACCGTGAAATGCCAGATGTCCAACAGCGGAATTTTGTCAACCCTGTTCTGAAGACTTTTCGTCCGTCTTTCATGTTCTCATTACCTATGACCAGTAAAGCAAAAGGAAACTGTATGATACAGGGTGATATTAATATCACCGTCCAAGTTTTTACGTAGTTTTTTACGTAGGTATCATACGCAATCGTATAGGTACCTACCGTAAGTCGCAGGTTCATGGTGGATGTAAGCCGCTTCCAACCGAGGCAACTGGAGCTCTATGAAGGAGGCCTATGGCCAACAGTCAAGTGGACGTCCTACAGCTGATATGATGATGATAATGATGATGATAATGATGACAGGTATCATTTAATGATACTATTTGCAATATTTTAATAACAAACTGAAAAATAATGCTTGTATTTGTCGTGTTGTTGCTTTTGACGGTGATAAAAAAGTCAGCCTATATAATGCCAAGTAGGAAAATAAGTTATGATTGTTCGAAATATTACAACTCTTAAAAACTCTTAAGTTATGATTGTTTTTTGTATGCATGTAAAAAATATTATTTTGTGAACAATAAATAATAAGTGGCAAATTTCCATCACATGCAATTCAGTTATGAAACTTATGAATAATCTGTCGTGTAAAATTTTATTTAAGTATTGAATATGTTACGTGATCTACAAACTACAATTTCATGACATCTTTTAATAAATTATTAAATATTTTGAGTTTCGTATTGAGAGACTCGTGTATTTGGAAATGCTTGTATTTTTCGTCTTATTTCCCTAGGTATTGACTATACGTGGGACTGCCTATACAACGGATCCCATTTCGTACCTTCTATCAATAGTTTGATCATTTGTACATAGGTATATGTGTATATACTATCAATCAACAGGCTAGCAACCCATCACTCATTTTGATTCTCCTTTCCACCTATACGCCCACAATCATACTAAACGTGGCCTTTAGGTCTTGTTACCTTAGGCTTTGTCTACACCGTAAGGGATAAAGACGTGATTTAAGTATGTATGTATGTACTATCAATAAAAGAGCCCTGCAGGAAAACTTGAGGAAAAAGTAGTTTCAGTAGGTACTTCTCACAAAATTTTTGTATGAATTTTCAGTATCTTGGTAATGATTTTTGTGTGAGCATAACTCTCTCAGAATTATAATTAGTTAGGCATAATTATCAATAACTAGTCAGTGTGTGTTATTTCAAAGAACTTATCGCATTTAGAAAACATAATAGAAATGGGAAAATATAAATTTGATCATTACTGGAAGCATGTAATTCTGAGGGAGTTATGCCCAAATGAAAACAATAGGTATCAAGAGACTTGAATCTCCATCAAACTAAAATTTCGTGAAATTTGACAGAAAACGCTTTTACTCCAAGTTTGCTCCGGGTCGGGTTCCTATATTTCTAACCTACAGTAGAACGTATTCACGATCAACGCGGTCAACAGCACAGTGAATTTTCTTGTCAGTTCAATCAAAATGAAACTTCACTAAGACATTTGCTGTGAAAAAGTTCAACAATGTGTCAGGACTTGATTTGTCACTACCCAGGAATAAGTACATAGTACGGATAAAACTATTCGTATACCTGTTACAGCGTGTCAAATGTTTATGAATACTGAATAGAATAATAGTGATACAAATTATTTCAAAAGTGACATCTCACTGGTATTTGGTATCAAATCAAATTGAAAGTTTTATTTGAAAAATATATCTCGCTTTGATAAATTAGCCCTTGTGTGCTCATACCACATGTTGCGTGGCGCATTTACTTATGAGTCGAATGATTTCGTTCGTAGTAGCCATGACGCCATAGGTACTATGGCAGCGTGCACGTTTTTTCGACTTTAGATATCAAACACAAAGTCGAATATCTACCTACTATACCAATTAGAAAAATATAGGGACTTACCCGTGGCCCACCTAATTTGTCCACCCGGAAAACCAATACCCAGAAAAAAGGAGCTCCGCCCAATAGTTATCTCATTTTTATGCACACGATTTTTGACTAAATGTATGACGCTTTCCTCATGGGCCTTACTCTATATTATGCACAACTAGTTGTGCTTTTAGGAATTTCACTCCTCCGTAAGGTCGACAGCGGGGTTCCTATTTCTATTCAGTTTGCCCTTCGGGTATTTGAAAATACCTAATGAACCTAACCTAATTTTACTATCTCAAATGAGAATTCTTATTTTTATTGACCGGAAATTCCTAATGGCACAACTAGTTGCACATAATATATATATGTAGAGTAGGCTCATGAGGAAAGCGCTGATATAATACGCGTCGAGCTGCAATTTTGTTTTTTCGCGTGTGGACTAGACACCGTAGTACTCTGCTTTATCCCACTCTAGGTAACGCGTAACAAAACCATCGACGGATGAAGTTGGACTTTTGTGGAAGTAAGTATAATAGTAAGTAAAAGCGAGTTGAGATGGATTAGATCACAGACATCATTATAAACTAGTTTATAATGATGTCGGTGGATTAGATTTGTTTTGGAGTTGTCATTATTTTATTTGACGTACCTACCTATTGCAAAGTCATCATAATTATCTAATATTATTTTTTCCTTTTATGCGCTATACGATGAATTACTATAAATATGAATTATGATGACATAAGGACATAACTTAAAAAAGGCAGCTCACAACTCTGGAACAAAATTATCTAACCAAACCCTTGACTAAACCCCTAGGCCAAGAAGCATTCAGACGTAGTCCCTACCCGCTATGCGTAATTATTTCCTTTGTCTGAACCTATACTGCAATGCATTTTGGTGAAAGGATCCGAATGGTTAGCACGAGTGACTTCGTCTCATCGCTGCAACCAGGCTCATTCTCAAGTTACCTATTTACGAAAGGCGCGCCTGACTCGAAACGACAATACCTACCTTACGGCGCTAGCCCCAAACGAAACGCTTATAAGTTATAATGCATAAGAGTATTAATAAAATGTCAGACGATGGTGATGATGATGTCTCTACGTGTGAGCGAATATCAAATATGAATCGCAGGTTCCTACATACTAATAGGTACTAGCTTTTGAAGATACTAGCAATGACGGCATATGAATTTGCCGCTAGAGGCGCTATTGTAACGTGAGGTATTATACAGAAACGCAAAATTAGTAGTACCTACAAGTTGCATATTCCGGCTTTACATAACGAATTTTTAGTGTTATTAAGATTGTTTCCGATTATTATCGCAGACATACGGCAGGTTTATTAAAAGATAAAAGAAGAGCTTTGAGAATTAGGAGCCAAATTAAGTAGGCAAATAAAATGGCAGTTAATTTAGAAGATAAATGGGACTGTGCAACACTGGGTAATAAATAGCTTGCTATTAAATATTAATTGAAAGAAATCCTGAATAATGTGATATACCTTACTCTACAGTGGCGCCAACTAGTGAGTACAAATACGATAGCCCTCATTCTAACAAAGTACAAAAAAAATCGACTCCCTGGTATTCAAAAAGGGTTGAAGGTGGCATTGATTCACATATTTGCATCTGCTAGACTCATATAAATAATACTTATAACTAGCTGAGCTGGCAAATAAAAATTCGAAAGTCAGTTTTGGTCTGAGATGGCGCTGCATACGAAAAATTAAAGTTTTTTAGTGCATTTTTTATATAGTGGATTACATATTCGGCTATTCGTGAAAGAGAGAAAGCCAACAAATCAAAAATCATAAAAATCCGTGCAGCCATTCCAAAGTTATCAATAGTTAAATAACACGACTTACTTTTGTACACGTATAGATTTGTAAAATTTCTGGTAAAAGTAAAGTTGATATAAAAACGTAAATATAACGTGAAAAGTTACGCTAACAGCTTAGCAAGGTGTTGCAATATTTTTCCACCGGCTAGCGCCTCCCATTTGCATGTGTGTGTAAGACCTAGTATCTGTATAAGTTCGTTAGTGACACCAGCGTTTGTGCAGCTATTCTCCGAATTGGTGCATTGTTACCATTTGAGTGTGGTCTCAAAAAATCGGCCGTATTAAATTGTGTGCGCAAATCAATTAATAATCTATAAATGTATTAAGAATCTTCTAAAAACTACAAAAAACCACCGAAATTGATTACAGCGCCATCTAACGGGACTTTTACAATGAGCTAACGCGAGCATCCGCCTTAAACTATAGAAAAATATACACATCAAGGGTATCTAGGGTTCAATTCTGTATGAACTCTCGTGCTCATTATTTTTGATCCCTAGTCCCTACATAGATTCTTTTGGGCTGTTTAGTAGCTTCTAAATTATATTTTACTTCTATAGTTTTAGAGTGAAATTTCTATGACATAAAATACAACGAAAATGGTACAAAATATACATACATATTTTTTTTATAAAATATAGGTACTCACACATCTTTACAAAAAATACACAATCTTATTGATAATCTTTATTGAACACAACAGAACGGACAGGAAATTATAAGGGTTCCGATTTGTCCATTTTGGCTTCGAAACGCTAAAAAAGGTTGGAAAAAGTTATGCAATTATAGTTATCACTTCATAATGCATTTAATATTGTTATTCAAATTACTAGCGAGTCAATCAATCGTCGTTCCGATCATTGTTCACGAATTACGAGCGAAATTTGGAATTATTGATGGCTCTAACCTATTAACATCATCATAGCTGTATAGGTAATTTTTGATGCACATTATTTCATTTTTAATTCGTTTTGTATCAGTGAACTTTTTGTTTTTGCATTGATGGCCTTTTCAAAAACGCCGGCATAAAAAAACTGTATACTGAAGGAACACTTGATTTTAATTTCATAACCGGATGACATTACAACGCAACAAGAAAACAAATCGTACCAGTAAACTTTGTAAGATGCATGTAACAGATTCAAGAAGCGAATACCTATCCAACAAAAATAAACCTTTAAAACCAACTCCACGACGTTGATATTTTATTCCAAAGAGAATATATCGAATGCAATTGTCTGAGATAGGTTGAGTCTACCAATTGCTTATCTCCGACTGGCTACACTCCAAATAGATTCCGTGTAAAGCGGGGTAAAGTGGGGTATTTTATATTGTAAGTTGGAATTAGGTTGCGTATAAGATATATTATTTATTAAGTTATATAAAACGAACTTCTTAACTAAAGATCCAATAACAGTTAAGTACCCGGCCATAAAGATTGCATTTCGGTCTTCTCGGCTAATTTCGGCTTTGTAGAGCGTTGTCTCCGCAGTAGAATTAAGGTGACCGATATAGCCCAAAGAATTGCGAAACTGAAGTGGCAGTGGGCGGGGCACATTGCTCGCAGGACCGATGGCCGATGGGGTCAGAAAGTTCTGGAATGGCGTCCGCGGACCAGGAGACGAACTGTCGGTAGGTCTCCAACAAGATGGAGTGACGACCTGATCAGGATCGCGGGATCGCGGTGGATGCGGAAGGCAGGTGGAGAGCTTTGGGGGAGGCCTATGTCCAGCAGTGGACGTCTTTCGGCTGATATGATGATATGATGATGAGAGCGTCGTCTCGTTCTAACTTACGTGATACCAATCGTCCAAGCTGAGAACACATTAAAATTTACATTCACAAAGTTTCGCGTTTACTTTAAATAGGTACTTATCAGAAGAATAAGCATAGTTATAGTCACTTACGTAAGCAGCAGGAATTGAGATGAAAGTAGAGTTCAGATTAAAATAAGTTTCTGACAAAATTTTCATTGCGAGCTTTGCTGACTGTACTTGCATTGCCATCCTTTCTACATAATTATGTGTATCAAATTTCAAGTCAATCAATCAAGCAAAATAAGGGATAAATATGTGATTACCACAAGTAATGATGTATTTACGAAAAATTCGATAAAAACACACAAGACAACGTAGATCACATCAGTTAACCAGATCAGTACCTAAGTTATAATACAATGTTCTTGCTTCAAACAGTTTCAAACTCCTTTAACATAAATAACGTCTTAGAACTTAAATTTATCAAACGAATAAATTTTGTTAAAACTGCTCCAAACCACAACAATTTCTCGCGGCGCAATGCGATTCTCAACCTTGCCAAATCGAAAATAAGATATTCATTTCCATTTGAATAGCAACTTGTTACGGCGAACTTTCATACCGTTTTCGAAGTCGATTCGTCAAGTTCACAAACTTTTTAGTATAACATATGAGCAGAAAGTTCTGTGTTCCATCATATTATATTATAGGCTAAGAGTCGTAGGTTTCTTTTGTTGTTATTTTTATGCCCGAAGTAATGTGTCTTTCGGCAAGGACGAATGTCTAATAGTACGGAGCCTTTCTTTTGCCCGAATTTCATATGCCATAATGTAATGTTTGCCATAATGATCATTTGCCATAACTCTTTTTTCTCTTTAACTGTTAATTGTTCAGGATTGTTATGAAACAAACCTAACCTAACCTATAATAGGGTTCTACAGGATTGCCATTTCAATGCTCCTGAAAAAATTACGGTTTCAGAAAAAAAAAGAGTTATGGCAAATGACCATTATGGCAAACATTACATTATGGCATATGAAATTCGGGCAAAAGAAAGGCTCCGTACTATTAGACATTCGTCCTTGCCGAAAGACACATTACTTCGAGCATAAAAATAACAACAAAAATGATCATTATGGCAAACAACAGGTACATTTATGACATATGAAATTCGGTCAAACGATAGAGAACCCTAATAGTAGGGTCTTGTGTTCTAGCTTCAAAATCGCTTGTACTATTCCTCATTCTGCGTTTAAGATTTTGCCAATTAAAACCGATTGAGGAGATCTTTTTGTCCACAACCGTCACACCTAAAATAAATCATTAAAAAAAACTTGTTTATGCTTACCTAGAATTGTTTAATTTTGTTTGTTATACAATAAATAAGATAACTCTAAAACATCGCTAAGTGCTTTTTGATGTTAGACTGATTTTTGTGCAGATAATACACAAATTCATGGTCTCTGAAGTGTGTTACTTACTCACCAGTATTACAGTACAGTTTAACCTTTTCAACGTCAACGACACACATTTTGCGGGTGGTAGGGCCTTGTGCAAGGTCCGTCCGGATCGCTACCACCATCTTACTCGCTAATCCTGCCGCTAAGCAGCAGTGCTTGCACTGCTGTGTTCCGGTGTGGAGAGTAAGACAGCCGGGGAAATTACGGGCACAAGAGGCATTTCATCTAAGTTCTCTAGGTTGGCAACGCATCTGCAATCCCTCCGGGGTTGCGGGTGTCTATGGGCAGTGGTGATCGCATACCATCAGGTGACCCACTTGCTCGTTTGCCTTCCTATTCACATAAAAAAAAAAAACTCTGTAATTGCTCCACCGACAAGAGCCTAGGTCTTATGTTTAAGAAGATAGTGCTTTGGAAACTAAAACCGTTTTAATTTCACATCATTCAAAATGGAACAGGTCAAAATATTTGTGTCTATCTTTGGTATTTTTAACAAGCAGAAACAAACACCTAGCTCTTAGCCAATGTTACAGATAAATTGAAAGATACACACATTGTTTCCGATAACTCCCCCAGAAATGGGCCAACATTAATCACTCAACTTATTAACACGAACACATAAGACGTTACCAACTTTTTGATTAAGTACTATTGATTAGATGAGTGCGAGAAGAAACAAAGTACTTGAGAAAAGATCCTTTGGTTAGGTGGTACCTACATTATGATATTAAATAGCTTGGACAGTTAGTTGCTATGTTGGAAACTGTAGGCGCTTTGTCAAGAGCGCATAATGCCACAATTACCGTTTTTATCTGTCAAACAATACAAGATAGGCGATTCTCTGAACTAGTTAAAATAAAATTCTTCTGCTACATTTGTCACTTATTCTAGCACTTTATTTTTGTTGTATAAGTTCATGATCGTCGTTAGAGTTTCAAAAAAACTGAAAACAGTGATATATGTTGGCAGAAATTTGACTCCAAACGCCTTATCTCATTATTTCAATTAAAGTTACGGAAATAAATAATACTTACTTAAACATAATTGGCTTTTGGATTAATTTATTGAAAATGTTATTTCTTAGCTGCTAAGCATTGCCTCGTCTTTCGAAAAATTCGTTAGCAAAATTTGATCGTACTAAGACTACTAAGATTTAACATTGGTACTTTAAGGATGTATGTAGGTAGGTACTTAATTTTTTAATAATGTTAAATATACAAGAGGTTATGAAATAACTGAATCAGTGTCATTTTTTCCTTAAACTTTTTGATTGAACCACCCATCTCGGACTCCGTAGTGAGTTTTATGAAGAATATTTAACTTTTCATCAATTTTGCAATATGAAGAATTGAAACCTTAGGTGAAACTCGTCAAATTAGAAAATTGATTAAAAATACTCATTCAAAGGACATCTGAGGTGAATTGAAATGTTTGTAGGTTTATTTTATCTATATTATTATTGGAGCATAATCCAGACTTAAAAGCTAGAGAGGCAATTTGACAAATGTACCTAAATGTAGAACTAAACCTAGTTGAAGAAACCGAAATGTTGCGCTGTCAATTTTTCCATAGCAATTGAAACGTTTTACGAATAAAAAATTATACAATAGAGGCTCTGTTTATATTACAAAATCGACAAAAATCTCAGCCAGTTGGCTTTAAGTATGTAGGTACGCTAATTTGGGAGCAAAGAAAAAACAAAGAATGTACCAGGCTTCTCTTCACGTACAGATGTTAGAATTAAGCCCATCGAGGTAATGAACAAAAATCTTAGGAATCATGTTATAGTCGATGCGGCTAGCAACCCGTCACTTTTGATACTCTTTTTGACCCACAATCATACTAAACGTGGTTTTTAGGTCTTGTTACCTCGTGAAGGATAAAGATGTGATTTATGTACGTATGCCCAAGTAGCAAAATTCCCTTTTAATATCAAACTTATCTGACTAAAAGTCTTATAATTGGCATATAAAGGATTGTTTATTGCAAAATACCTTTTAATGGCATATTATAAGTGGGCTTTGGCTATAAGTCTCCAGTTCTTAAAACTTGGTCATATAAGCGTTAATAAAGCTGAATAATATGGCTTTTATAAAACGTCAGACGAAGATTCTTCTTAAAACAGCAAATTATAGTGCCTTTTAGCCATATAATACTGAAAGCTATGTAAAGGTTTTGTAACTTACTTTTAAACTTGTAACGGTCATACTCAGGATAGTTATAAAGATTTATTTTCTTATAAAAGTCTGTAATATGATAAAGTATTTCTAGTCGTTTATAAAGTCTTTATAAGAGTTTATTTTTTTGCTAGCCACTTATACGGTCATTAAAAGTATACTACTCTTCACATTGTCATATAATTTTTCAATACAACCATGTGGCCATTTAACTGACGATAAAACTACACGAACATCTTTAAAAATGGATTCAGAAACGTGGAGTAAATTCAAGAAAAGTACTACGTATAGAAAAAAAGTGAAACCGAAATACGAAATGATAGTACATAAAGATACTATACCATGGTATGTGTCAATTGTTTGCTGAAATAGGGACCAGAACACAGTTATAACAACATGTGGCAAAGCGTAGCCTCACATATGACGCAGAAGCGTAACATGACATGATTAAAGGTTATTTTAATAGCAGACCATAATATAAATCCAGAAAAAGGGCGATTGCCGTTCACCAGACAATATAAATATTTGGTTACGGCGTGGGGAGGCACATAAAAATGATACACGGCCTTATAAGGCCGGCCAGTTGAATTACATAGAATAGCGTAATTTTTCCCCGAATTTAACCCGGTTCCGAATAATCTGTTAAGTTTGAAATATCGGTGTTAAGTATGGGTTAGGGTTTTATTGTTTTTATTTGTCCGGATAATTTATTGCGTTTCATGCGCCTATGATATGGGCTTATGAATGAATGACTGTTACGATGAGATTCCAGCGATGCATTCTGCTAGTTTAAAAGCCGTATTAGCTAGGATAAAGTAAAAAATAAACCAGCATAGCACTAAAATCCATCGTCTTCAAATGCAAATGAAATGCAGCGCCTTCTCTCGTCCCTGGTGAGCAGTAGATGTTCCACGGGAGTTTGTAATTATGTCCCACAGACACATCATACAAACAGATGACGCTTAGCGACAAATATTCGGATAGTAACAAGGTCACGTGACAGTTGGTAACAGGTAAAATTCGAAGGCTTACTCACCTGCTGCTATGGGTGGCGTAGGGGTATAGCACGCGTCACGGAATGACGAGGATCCGGGTTCGATTCCCGGCCATAGCTTTACTTTTCGGATTTTTCTGTGTGTTTTAATTTTCAGTGTCGTTTAGAAACTAAAATCCATATCAGTACCTATTGATTATAGAATCGCAGCCATCCCCTTACCTCTAGCGAGGACTGCGATTAGCAATCATCGTTTGATGGAAGCGATGTTTGTTACTCTTTCACGCTAAAACAGGGCGACAGATTTGGATAGATGGAATCAATATCGCTCACTTTTATGCCGATAAGGATGAATACATTAAAAAAATAGTATTGAAATTCACGTAAATTCACTTTGCATAAAGTTATACATAACTTATTTGAAATCAGTACTCTTTCCAAACAAAATCAGTTTATTTTGCAAATAGGTCGCCAAGGGCTCTTTTACATGTCTTTTTTGAAACTACCAGCGCATTCGGAAAGACCATCATTGCCAAGAAGAATGCGCCGCAAGAAACTTGGCAGAAAGTCATTTTTTCAGAATAAAATAGATTTACAACAGTACTTTAACTCTACTTAACTTACCTATAATGCAATTAAATTAATACATTTATAAAATGGATGTATACGGTCCCCAAGTTAAGTTCGTACCTTAAATTAAATGAAAAATGAAGTCAAACATCATGAGAAAAGATTTCCCTCTCTCCTTATTTTATCAGACAATCTGCGCATGAAACTTGAAGTTCTTATTATGTAAAATAACCGCTTAAGTCTGTAATGTTTCAAATAAACACAAGTTTAATCGTACAAAGCCTAAAGGCAAGATGTTTATGGCACATTAAATATTTTGCTTGTAAAGTTTAGCTCAGGTCTCTGGGGGCGTTTAAAAGGTTTACATTTCAGGCATGGCAGGCACGGAAGTATAATGCCTACGCTTACGGGATTATGTTTTCAAACTGAATAATCTGACGTGTGTATTTCAACAGAAACGTTTTTTACTATACGTACAGTCAACGTCAAAAGTAAGTGATCAAAATCAACGTTTCAAAACATCTTATAGCATGACTTGCCTGATATAACAAGTCTTACCAAAGTGTCAGTTTTAAATGAAAATTTAATTAGTCAATATAAAGTGAAATAATATATTTATATTGAGAGCGAGGAAGAGAGAGAAACATTTAATTTACACACATTCGGTACACGACGTGGAGATACCTGCATTTGAAAATATTTCTAAATAAACAGAAAACAAAACAGTCTATGATTTTATACTAAACGAATACCGATATGGTGTAAAATGGGCCCCACTCAGGATAATGTTGCGGCAAACGCTGTTTTTCAGTGAGACCCACTATTTGGCATTAGTCCCTGGCTTCATTCCCGTGGAAGAATAAAAAAAAGGCTAGCCCCCTTATTCATAAACGCTCTATAGGCCTCTGCTAACTTAGCAATCGTTTGTTCTTATCTGTCACTTTGACATTTACTTTTCACAGATAAGGACAAACGATTACTAAGTTAACAGAGGGCTATAGAGTATGAATAAGGGGGTAGAAGTTTAATTTCTAAAAAAATATTATACTTACTATCAATTCCAAGAAAATACTGTGTCTCAGAAATAAAACGCTTTATGACTTACGAAAATTAAGCCAAACTATAATATTCGGAACTTCAATTATATGGAGCAGAATATAGCTCCGTTAGCATCTGAATACGGAACCCTAAAAATGAAAACAAACGTTCCGAGTGTCCCGTTTGTCGAAGCAACTTTACTCCCGTGGGTATTAAACTTGTCTTTTCTCGAGCAAAGTTTTTTTTACCGTTCAAGAAATACGGTTTGCATATACATACATAAATCACGTCCTTATCCCATACGGGGTAGACAGAGCCTAAGGTAACAAGAGCTAAAGACCACACTTAGCATGATTGTGGGCATGATTATAAAAATTGAATTTATTTATTTGACTATGAGGCCTATGAGTAATGACATGTTATTTTGTTGTAAGTATTAGTTTGATTATATTTTGATTGTGTGTAATTGGTATCCTGTTTATATGAGAACTAATGGTGGATTCTTGACACTATGGTTTACAAATATGAAGAGATTAGGTACTTATGATTTTATTTTTCTTCTGCCAGTGTTGTTTTTGCATGCCAGCTGCTGGTGAAATGTGTGTTCCATTATTTTTACTGACCATCTTTTGTACCATGTTTTAAGCAAAATAAATTACTACTACTTACTACTACTACTACTACTACAGGTGTAAAGTAGAATCAATTTAGCGATGGGTTAAATTGGCTTCATCGCCGATTCCTAAGATTTTCGCCCGTTCCCTCGATCGGCTTTTGCCATCTGCGCGGGAAAAGATGCAACTGGTACTTCTATGTACCCAGTCCCAAACTAAGCAAAGCTTGTACTATACCAGGCAGCGGATAAACATACATTTATAATGTAGATAAATACATCCTTAAATACATACAACATCCATGACTCGGGCACAAACATTCGTATTCATCATACAAAATGTCTGCCATTACCGGGATTCGAATCCGGGACCTCTAGCTTCACAGTCAGCTATGGTCACTAATGTAAGAAGGTGAGTTTGTATGTACAAAAGTTTGTATACAAAACAAATAACTGACAGGTAATACCGGTAGTATTAAGTTGATTTTGGAATTTAAGATGAAAAGAAACAGTGTTTCTTTGGGGCATTGCCTGACTAGCCGCCAGTGAGCGCTGTCATAATTATATGATATACCTATTGAAAAGTCTTAAGTTTTGAAAGGAATTAAAAACGGTTATAATATCAAGTCATTTTTTATTAATAAATACAAAGCGCTAAGATCTTCCGTCTCGCTAAAATCCAGCAAGTGTAGCTCTAGTTGTGGTAGTGCTGGCTACAACCTCACTACCCTTTACACTAACCACTGGGCTATCCGGTCGTCATATAAATACGGTTTACCAATTGCAAAACGGATGTCGCCAGTTGTGACGGTCCACTCTCGGGCTTAGAAATGTTATTATTATTAGATTATTACCCATTGTACGCTTTGCAGTGTCTCCTTAATAATTTATTTTTACTTAGGAAAAGTAATATTTATTTACCTACTAAACGTATTAAGTGGGTGCATTCCTACTAAGCTGGCAACGTTGCATTTTTGGTGATTTTTTTACGATTATTTCACAAAAATTGAATGAAAGTTTCAAATGTGCGTATGTAGTGTACTTCGATTTTAGTGTATCAATGTGTCCAATGCAATGATTAATGGTGATGGAGTTTTATTTTCGTATTTTATATGCGGTAAAATAATATATCTCGTACATTTGAAACTTTCATTCAATTTCCGTGAAGTTGGTAATTGTTAAAAAAAACACACAAAAATGCGACGTTGCTAGCTCAGTAGGAATGCACTCTTTTATTAATGGCCAATAATATAAGTCCAACAAACTAATTGGGATCCAATTAAACTGTTAATACCATTCGACAACCATTTCGTGGATTTCATGATTTATTTTGTTTTAAAAATCATACACAAAAGCGGAATAAACATGAAATAATTATTAAAAGCAATCGCGCTGAAACTCAGCCTGCTGCATAATTTAAAATTATCATTACTCACCAAATGGCACGAATATAAATTGCCAATTCTCAATCCAATTAATAGAAGCTTGTAAAAATTAGTTCAATCAATCTATGGATATAGAGTAGGGAATACATATTATATAAAACAAAGTATTTCGCCGCGTTGCCAGTATAGCAGGGAAATTGTGGAGGAGAACAGCTCGAAACAGAAGAGAATGGCGTGCATTAGAGGAGGCCTATGTCCTGCAGTGGACGTAAAAGGGCTGAAAAAGAAGAAGAAGAAGAGATTTCGCCGCGTCTGTTGTCTAACTCAAAAACTACCTACTAAACGGTTAAGTAAGCTGTTTTTAATGAAAAATCTTTCAATCAAGCTAACCCTTCCTGCTGATATATTCCAGAATCATTCTGAGAGATCTTGCTTTAATGTTTAGAAACAGATGAAACGAGTAAGAGGAAGCCTTCGTAGCGTTAGAAATAATAATTCTTCACTGTGAGTTACCCGCAATAACTAATGCTTGTAGTGGCGGAGTACCTAGTAGCAACAGTATTGTCCTAGGTATTTATTTTTACAATACGAGCCCAGTCACGCTGATACCATTTGTTAGGTGTTCACAGCATAGTAATAACAAGGTCCTAAGTTACACAACGAGTTTATTAAAAACATTTGCCCTGTATGAAACACGCCGCGAGAGTCGACATCAAAATCGATCGCTTACAATTCACAAAAACGCTACGATATGCGTAGAATTCAAACGTTTATCTGCCGTGCTTAAAAATATCGATTCATCATCATGTCAGCCGAAAGACGTCTACTGCTGGACATAGACCTCCCCCAAGGCTCTCCACTCGAACCAGTCCTGTGCTTTCCGCATCCACCGCGATCCCGCGATCCTGACCAGGCCGTCGCTGCATCTTGTTGGAGGCCTACCGACAGCTCGCAGCATTCGAGAACCTTCTGACCCCATCGGTCATTGGAAAAATATCGATTAATGTTGAAGTAACTGAGCGAATGTTTGCTATTACGTTGTATTTCAGCCATTGATCAAGAGGTGCACCACAAATCATTGATAATTATATCAAAAATCGAAATCTTTGAAGTCTTTTTCATGCACCAAAATGAAGAATGTTTCTACGAAGATTGCCTTTGTAGGTAAATACGAAAAAAATACCTAGGTATATAAGTAGTTAGATATTGGGAGTTCTGCCCCACTCCCTTGGGCTACGTCTCGCTCCGCTCGCCTTCGCGTCGTGGGGCAGAACTCCCAATATCTAAATGGGACAGAACTCCCAATGGCATAATTCTATAGCAGTGGGACAGAACTCCCAATGGCATAATTCTATAGCAGTGGGGCAGAACTCCCAATAGCATAATTCTATAGCAGTGGGACAGAACTCCCAATGGCATAATTCTATAGCAGTGGGACAGAACTCCCAATGGCATAATTCTATAGCAGTGGGGCAGAACTCCCAATGGCATAATTCAGTAGCGTTGAATCCGGGTTGTATAGGCTTAGTTTACGACAGATCCTTAACGATACATGATTGTCTTCATAATAATTTGTCTTCCCTTATTACAATGCGAGACTTAATGATCTAAGTGCGCTCTGATTGGTCAACCGCACTCGATGAGCCAGAACCCCCACAAACACACTACTAAACATATTATTTACATTTTGTCTTTCAAGTTTGTTGCACGTGCTCATTGGTAACATGAAATTCATAAAACAACCTCAAAGATTGCAGTTGGATGTCGTTTGTGCTTCTCACAATAAGCGAGATTTTCGACATGGCTCACTTTTACCTAGCAATATTCGGTGTTTAATATGCGGCCCGTCTAACTGTGGAAAAACCAATTTAATTGTTGGTTTGCTGCTACATGAACAAGGTCTACGCTTTCAAAATGTATATGTATACTCTAAAACTCTATTCCAACCCATGTATAAATTTTTAGAGCAAGTTTTAAAGTTGGTGCCGTCAATATCATTTCAAAAATATACTGAAAATGATGAAGTGCTAAGTCCTCATAATGCAAACATTAATTCAATCATTATATTTGACGACGTTGCGTGTGAAAATCAAAATAATATACGCGATTATTTTGCAATGGGGAGACATAAGAATATAGATAGCTTTTACTTAAACCAAACGTATAGTAAAATACCTAAACAACTGATAAGAGACAATGCAAATTTAATAATTCTTTTTAAACAAGATGATGTGAATTTACGTCATGTTTATGATGAGCACGTAGGAAGCGATATGTCATGGTCTCAGTTTCGCGAAATGTGTTCCCAAGTATGGAACACACAATTTAATTACTTAGTTATAAGTAAAGATTGTAATAGAAATTCTGGATGTTATAGGAAAGGTTTTGATACGTTTATCGTGCCAGATTAAGTTTATACATAAAGCGAAGTATCTATATGTGACATTTATTACTTAAAATGAAACCGCCTAGACCAGACATGAATCGTAAAATAAGCGACGAGAAACTATTTAAACAAAAAGTGCTTCAATCTGCTGAAGCAGTCAGAAAAAAAGTTAAGCTTATTCGTGATGCCAAAACCAGTAATAATATAATGTTGGAAACAATGTTGAAACCAATCACAGATCCTCTAAATGTAATGGCCAAAAATAATAATGATAAAAACCCTAATATCATAAGTGATACAGATTTTGATAATGAAGGTTTCAAGTGGGATCAATCTATGAAACCATTAAAATATAGTTCTTTTGATGAAGAAAAGAGACGAAGTTTAGCTAATAAAACATTACTGAGAAATTCATCTGAATCTGAAAGTGAAGATGAAACAACTGCCGACAATACTACTCGAGTTAGTATACCACACGATAGTATTAACGGAAATGATTCTGATACATCAAATAATGTCTCATTCAGAACATCACATTCGTATGCTTCTCCTCGCGAAGATCCTGCATGGCAAAAGCAATATTCAAACATGAACATTCCTTTTGGTGTACGAATGGAGCGTGGTAAGCTAATGTTAGGATCTTATCCTATTTCTGTTAATGATAAAGAGCTAATAATAAGCGGAGAAACTCATTACCTAACAGAAGGCTTAAACGATTTGTTGTTTAAGAAAACACCCGATTTAAATGTGGTTACCGAAGACGATAAACGATTGTATAAAACATTGTTACTAACCACAAATGCTCATAGACGTGATTTTGATCCTAATAAACCTATAAAAAGTAACAAGGGCATGAAATATTTATACATCATAAGACCACTTTTCAAATTAACTAAACAACGCTCATTAAGTGAAGAAATACATGTATCCGGTGAAGGTTTGCCATCAATGAAAAAAGTAAAAGCAGACGTCTCTTATGTGTATTGGGATGACCCAAACGAATTAGTAGAACGATTAAAACTGCTTATAGCATCGCGTGACGCTGGAAATACAGGATTAGATAACGAAATCATATCTATCATTGAAGAATTACGCGAAGCAGGCTTAGTAAATAATATATAAATAAAAATATGTTTTATTATTAACAGTTGTAGTTTGACTTCAATACAATATACAACAAAAATGAACATTGACAAATTTGGTCACCATGTTCATAAACGCTTGCGTTCTAGTGAGATTCCCGATCTCAAGTACAAGGCATTGCTTAAGACTGACGAAGGATATTTTGATTTAAAATCTTTGCAATTAAAGGGAGTTGCGAAACCCTTATCACCTGATGATGCAGTAAACAAGCAGTACGTTGATCAATATATGCAAAATATATACGATAAGACGTATATAGATTCTCTGTTTGATACTATAAATAATCAAATTCATCAGCTTGTAACTCAGTTAAAACTAAACTTTTATACAAAGAAGGAGATAGATAATAAGTATCTTCAAAATTTGAATAATGGCAAAACAACAAATAGTGAACGAGATCCATCGTTCAGCGCGAAAAAATTTTAAGCGACGATCTGTTATATTAAAAGGAATTGACGATTTATGGCAAGCTGATTTGATTGATTTACAGAGGCTACACACGATTAACAAAGGAAATAAATATATATTAACTGTTATTGATACATTTTCAAAGTATGCCTGGTGTATACCTATAAAATCCAAGAGTAGAATGGAAGTGAAAAATGCATTTGCTCTAATTATAACATCAAGTAAAAGAAAACCGAAAAACTTACAAACAGATCTTGGAAAAGAGTTCTATAATAATGAATTTGATAGCTATTTAAAATCATTGAACATAAATCATTACTCAACGTATTCAATTAAAAAGGCCTCCATTGTAGAAAGATTGATAAAGACACTTAAGTTCAAAATATACAAATATTTTAGTTTCATAGGCAACTATAAATGGGTTGGTAAACCATTAGACGAAATAGTTAAATCATATAATGAAACTGTACATCATACAATAAAATTTAAACCTGTTGATGTAAATTTTGATAATGAAATCAAAGTAAAAAGAAACATTATAAAATCACAATTCAAGACGCATTGTAAATTGAATAAACTCAATGTTGGAGATCGAGTACGTATAAGTAAGTATAAAAGTGTATTTCGTAAAGGTTATACACCTAATTGGTCTACAGAACTATTCACAATTAAACATGTAAATCATACTCAACCTGTAACGTATCACATTGAAGACCAACGAAAAAACACTATACTCGGCACATTTTATGAAGAAGAACTTCAAAAAACAAAGTATCCAGATGTTTATCTTATTGAAAAAGTGATTAAAAAGAAGGGTACAAAGCTGTATGTTAAATGGCTTGGACTTAGTGAAAACGAAAACAGTTGGATTGATAGAAATGATGTTGTATAATTTGTATTAAATATACTTCTCCTGAATATAATTTCTCATTATCAAACGGGGTATGAAAGGAAGAGGTCTTTTAAACAGTGCTATTAATAGTTTACCTTTCGAACTACACTTACCTGGTTATAATTATTGTGGGCCGGGCACAAAGTTACACAAAAGGTTAGAAAGAGGTGATAAAGGCATAAACCCACTAGATAATGCGTGTATGAAGCACGATATAGCTTATGATAGATATTCTGATATAGCTGATAGACATCGTGCTGATTTAGAACTTTACAAAATGGCGAAACAAAGGAGAAAGACGAAAAATGTTGGAACAGGTGAAAAAATTGCTAGTTGGTTAGTGAGTAAAGTTATGAAATCTAAATTAAAGGCTGGTGCGGGAATAAAACCATTTAAACATTTTGTATCTAAGATACGGGCTGAAATAAAAAAGAAACCTAAACAAAAAAGTCATATAATTGATCGAGCACTTACAGCTGCAAAAAAAGTTTTTGGTAATAACACAAAGGTACGAATGCCGCGTGTAATACCGATTCCAAAAACCGGAGGGATTTTACCGCTGATACCTATTTTTGCTGGTCTTTCTGCGCTTGGCTCATTAGCTGGTGGAGCTGCCGGAATAGCTAAAGCTGTAGGTGATTACAAAGCTGCAAAAAAGAACTTTGCTGAATCAGAACGACACAACAAAATGATGGAATCTATTGCATTAGGCAAAGGATTACATATTAGACCATATAAAAATGGTAAAGGATTATGTATCAAAACATCAAAAAACTAAATAAGAGGTTACCCAGACGTGCTCTTTCAAATATAGACATTTTAAATCACTCATCAGACATTCCGTATTTTCGTGGAGTTTATATGAGAGACAGTTTACCAAAGCGTCCTAAAAGAGTAGAATGTGGAATTGTTAACTTGGATAGTTCTAAGAATAATGGAACTCACTGGGTGGCCTATGTCAAAAATAACAGCTATTGTGAATATTTTAATAGTTACGGTGATCTACCACCTCCGCTGGAATTAAAAAAGTATTTAAAGAATTATGATATTTACTATAATTATAACACGTACCAAAAGTTTAACACTGTAAATTGTGGGCATTTATGTCTTAAATACTTAAAACAATATTGGTATAATTGCTTAAATACCTTCGTTCAATAAACACCTTATCATTCTCACAATGTCTTTCACTTTGTCTATAACTGGATCCTCTTCAACTTTGATAACAAACCTTTCACCAACTTTACAACTGGATGAGGAATACGAGTGCGGTTTGTTGTATATATCAACTTTTAATTCAATACCCAATATAGATCATAGAAATAATAAGTTCTACTATGATAAAAACAAAGTAATTGAAATTCCTGAAGGATCTTACGAACTTCAAGATATTGATGATTACTTGAAGGAACACCTTCAAGGCTGCTCATTTACACTAACTTGCAATAATAATACCTTAAAAACTTCTATTTTGTGTTCTCAAAGTATTCATTTTGATAAAGAGAGATCTGTTGGAAGATTACTTGGTTTCGGGTCAGACTCTATTCCAGCTAATATATTAACAGAATCTCCTTACCCTGTTTCCATTCTGTCTACAACTATAGTACGCATTGAATGTGACATAGTGAGCGGTTCATTTGTTAATGGAAAACCTAGTCATATAATTCACGAGTTTGTGCCTAATGTACCGCCTGGTTATCGGATTATAGAAACACCAAAAAACGTAATTTATTTTCCTGTTACTCAAAACAGTTTAAGTTCAATTACAATAAGAATATTAGACGTTAACAATAATTTGGTTAATTTACGAGGTGAAGAGATTCAGATATATTTACATCTTAGAAAAAATGATAGACTTCAATAAAACTTCAGTCACAATCAAAAACAGTACTAGTACTCATCAAGCAATCAAGAAAAGAAGACCTAAAGTGCGACTTACAAAACAAAACAAACAATTCCTCCAAAGCCTAGGTCTATTAAAATGAGTATATTAAATTTAACAGAATCTTTTACAACAGACAACTCGATCGAGAGCTTTGAATATCATTCGTATAAGCCGTACGTGACAAGCTTTAATTTTAATGATGAAATACGTATACCTATAAACCAGCAAGATCTCTACGTACTACCTTCAGCGAGTACTTTATACATAGAAGGTACTATAACTGCAATCAATAGAGAAACGAAACAAGAGGTAAAGAGTGTTCTTTTTACCAATAACCCCATACTCCATCTATTTCAAGATATTCGATACGAACTAAATGGTATCGAAATAGATAGAATTAAAAATGCAGGGGTGACAACAACTATGAAATCTTTGGTATCCATGAATGAAGTCGAAGCATCGATGTCTAAGTTATGGGGTTGGGATGTCAACGGTACAAAAAACTCGCATGGAACATTTTCTGTGTCCATACCTTTAAACAAAATTCTTGGGTTTGCCGAGGATTATAACAAAATAGTAGTTAATTGCAAGCATGAGCTTATACTTTTAAGATCAAACACCAATTTAAATAGCGTTAAATTAAATGCGAATGAATACATAGACAATATAACTATATCTAAAATAGTGTGGCGTATGCCACATATTAAGGTGTCTGATCGAGAAAGATTGGCCTTACTCAAATGCTTGGAAAGAGATCGCGGTATTCTTGTAGCATTTAGAAACTGGGATTTGTATGAATATCCACTCTTGCCAGAAACGAGTAAACATTCTTGGGCTATTAAAACTTCATCTCAAACAGAAAAGCCGCGTTACATTATAATTGGATTAAAAACAAATCGAAAAAATGTGGCTGATAAAGACATAACACACTTTGATCACTGTAACTTAAGAGATGTTAAGGTGTTTTTAAATTCAAACTACTTTCCATACGAAAGTTTTGATGTCAGTTTTTCTTCTGAAAAGTTTGCTATATTATATGAACAGTATGCAAAATTTCAACAGTCTTATTATAACCGTGTTCAGGCACCCTTGCTGAGCCCGCAGGATTTTAAAAATAAGTCACCTTTATTTGTTATCGACTGTTCACGTCAAAACGAAACTTTAAAAACCGGTTCGGTGGATGTGCGAGTAGAGTTAGAGTGTGAAACAGCCATACCCAAGCAAACATCAGCTTACTGTTTGATTTTGAATGATAGTATTGTTCAATATAACCCTCTAAGTAATATTACAAAAAAAATATCATGATGCGAGACTACATGTTCGTTGATCTTCAAGGATTTAAAACAGACAAAAACGAGTTTATCGTTAAAGAATTTGCATACGACACTTTAGAGTACACTCAATTGTTTTTAATTAAGCCTCCCTTTCCATTTTCTAAATTAACAAAAAGTGAAAAAAGACAGGCAAGATGGTTAGAAATACATTTTGGTATAACATGGCATGAGGGTTATGTTGACTTTAGGGAATTTAAAAGAGTTATTGCCACCCACATTAAAGGTAAGACGATATACGTGAAGGGTAGGGAAAAAATTAAATGGATAAACGAATTATATCCAAACTGTACTGTTATAGATTTGGGTGAAAAATACGAGTATATGCCTAATTTTCAAGAGCTGTATAAAAAATATTGTTCTGCTGAAATTATTTTTAATTGTGTGTATCATAAAAAGTCTTGTGCATTAAAAAATGTTTTATGTATTAAAAAATGGTATTTAGACAATCACTAATCTAATGTTAACTTGTAACTTTATTTTTGAAATAAATGATTTTCCAATAATTTTAATTGATTTTTTATTTTCAAAAAAGGATTGATTAATCATCCAGTGTGAATATAAGGAAATTAATAAAACACCAAATGGCTTTAATAAAATTTATTATGCCGTAATAAAACAAAAATTATAAACTAACACTATTTAACTTCTAAACAACAATTCTAAAAACTAACACTGTAACCACACAATTTCTTCGAAATCTTATTTATAACACCTTCAGTGCTGTCAATTATTTCATCGTAGGTATCATTTGCTACATACTGCGCACTCAACAGAACCTTTTCATCTTGATCGTTTTGATCCGGAACGCCATCTTTGATGTCTATTATTTGGATTCTTATAAGCTTGCTACCTTCACCGACTTCATTGTTTATGACAAAACATGACGGATATCCAAGGTTTCGTTTAATTATCTTATTATTCACTTTTGGTGTACGTTTTTTGGCTTTTGGATTGCCGATAGCATTCTTGACTTTTTTATATAAATCACTATCATCAAATTCTTGCGGTAGTTGGAACGGATCTTGTGTGTATTGCGACAAATCAATCTGAATATCTTCGGTATCTCCCATTTTTTGAAAACCTAAAACATAACGGAAAGAAATTACTTTGATAAAGATACATGGTTAATATGTAGTAGTTACAGAGTTGATAAAATATTATCAAAAATGTTTAATCATAATGTTTATTTGATTGCAAAAGATCTTTTATTCCACATAGGTGACTAGTAAATTTAAATACATATACATACATACAAATAAATAAATCACGAATTTATCCCTTACTGGGTAGACAGAGCCTAAAGTAACAAGACCTAAATTAAAATAATAAAATATAAATAAATAATAATTAATTAATAAAATAATAATAATAAATAAATAATAAATAATGGTTAAAAATAAAAATAAAATTTGATTTTAAATAGTTAGTCAAAAAGCAACTTACCAGGTCTATGGTTGCGAGTAGATAATGAAGGCGCGCTTGGTATTATTAAAATGTAAGGAATTAAAATTACTTTGCGCTTATAAAGGAGAGCTACTGTTTGTTCAGCAAATGTAAATGCGCAATCGTGTTATGTGATAACTTTAACGCTACACGTGGTATACCTAAAACAAGTCTCAACTTGTTCTTGATTCATCACATCATGTAGTGTAATAAGAACACGTTTAACTTTAACAATAAACTATCTATAAAATGGTTTAGGGTAATTATAAGAAAAACAACAAAATAATAAGATTATAAATACATTTATTTACCATAAGACATAATTTGTTAATAAAATAAAAACACTTACATATCATAATGAAAAAAAGGGAGTAAGATGGAAGAAAGATTTAACTTCAGGACTGATAGTGCATTTGGTACATTAATTCTCTTTAACTTACATTTATGGTTTTTTTATCTTTACATATATTTATGACATGAATGATCAATTAAACATTAAGTATTGATGTATGACCCCAAGCTTTAGTGCATATTTGATTATCAGATATCAACCGCTTGTCATCTTTAGCTGATAGAGCAACTTTATTTACACTTTGGGTAAATATTTCATGTTTAATCGACTTAAATAATATGTTTTTTCTTTTTATTACATCACCTTGAAATAATGATTTCTCGTAATTAGTAAACTTTAAATTTCGTATAACAGGCTCTTTCACCCCCTTAGCTTTTTTAATAACATGTGGTTTAATATCACCAGTGGTTTTAATACAATAAACTTTTGAACGCAGTCCCACAAACTCTTTAACCATGTCACCTTTCATTTCATCTTTAAAAAGTCCTGGTACTTTTTTATTTTGAACTGGTAACAAAAATTTATTGTCAACATCGTAACAACTAGTATCGAAATAAGACAAAAAATGCATTCTTAAATCTTTAAAATAGTCTTTTGTCTGTATAAAATAAACAAAACTATCTGTGTCCGTGTAGCACATTTGTAGACGACTATCATAAAAACGTTTGAATACCGAATAATGAAAATCATACATATGACTTTTAGATAACTCTAGTACAGCGAAACCAATGTAAACCGGTTTATCCAAAGTTATCAGATCAGGTTTCAATTGAACTGCAACCAAATTTTCAGTAAAAACTGATGCACTGTGAAAATTGGGTCTTGCAATCAATCTATCGGCTGTGATTTTCTTTTTGGTTTTGTTATCATTGTCAGCCCACTGATTAACTAAGCGTACTTCGACCCTTTTCTCGGTATTTTCTAAAGTTTTGCCAAATATACTATTATTCATCAATTTACAAAAGTCTTGTTCGAAAACAGACGTTGCCTCTTGACGTAACCTTGTATTCATATCAATATATTGTTTTAAATAAGGAGACTGTTTGAATGTAATTACTCTATGTATCTTTTTTAATTTTAAACCATGTTTAAGACACGTTTTCAAATGTATATAATGAATCACATACGAGTATTTGTCATATAGATTAGGTATAAGTTTGTAATGCGTTCCACCTGGTGGAATACTTTTTTCAGGACAAAATGGTAGATCATTATGTTTAACATGTAAATCCTTTGGGTAAATAATATCAACTTCTAGAATAAAACCATAATCCGAATCATCTGGGATTTGAGTGATATTTAAAACACTTATTTCGTGATTTTCTAGAAATCTAAAGTCTGATAAAGGCATATACTGGCACATACTGTAACCATATAAATTATTACAGTCGATATAAATCAGGTATGAGTCTATCTGGGATGGGTCATAGTGAGGTAAGTATATATTATTAGCCTTAGCATGTCGTAGAGAGGTCATACAGACTCCACCTCTAATTCCAGATTGGATCATTCTGAGCATGTTAAAGTCATCTATAAGCTCTAATTCAATACCAGTTTTTAGAAGCATGGCATCAAATGATAAGCTAGGTGTAGTTAAATAAAAAGCAGGATCCAAGTCATAGTGTTGTTTGCAAGTAGCGCGAAACTTTTCAAAAATATCGGCTAGCAGAAGAACATCGGTTTGCAAATAAAGGTCTGTATATTCGCCTAAATTACGAATTTTAAACTGGTGCCATACTGATTGCGCATGGTTATAATCTTTTATAGAAACTTTCTCATTAGTAATCGAATTATAAAAATAGTCAATACATGGTAAGTATTTTTCTTCAAAACATTGCCATTTATTCATATACTCATAGGGAAACACGCCTTTTCGTGTAAGTAATTTAAACTCATCATCATTACAAAAATATTTACGTAAATGAACAAAGTCAGATTTCTGCATAGTTGTAGTTAGTTTCTCTAAACTTGTATCTAAAAATTTGAAAGAATCAACGAAACGAAGTTGAAAATACTCATTCTCGATGGGAATAAATTTAGTAAAAGAAATATAGTTTTCCTTAGTTTTAGGTATAACTGTCACGTTTCCAGGTGCCTCACCTAGCTTTTTAATAAATAGATGACAATCATAACCAGATAGATTGTGAAAAAATATAGGTACGAAACAAGGACGTTTATATTGTAGGTTGCACAGACTGTGTGCTGCTCCCCGATAGCTTCCTGTAATGTGACAGTGATCCCGAACCCGATCAGAAAATAGGAAATGATTACATATATGGCATCGTTTAGCGTTCAAAAAGTTTAGCTCGTCATTCTCGTTAAATATTATAGAGGTATTTTTGTTCAAAACTCTATAAATTTTAGCAACATCTTTATAGATTGCTTCAATAAATCTATCAACACAATCAGTACCACGATAAGAGAAATAGCGATTATGACTTGGATCTGCATTACAAACAATATAATATCCAAAGGCAGCTGGTATATGATGATGCAAAGTTGTAGTATTAGGGGTATGACTATCACTTGTAACAGTAGTATCAGTGTCGGAGTCAGTAGATTCAGTTGGTTGTAGTAACGATTCAAAATCTGCGTATATAACGAATGGAACATTCTGTTTACGATCGAAATGTTTGAATTTAATCACAGACCCCATTTTTGGTAAGACAGTAACTACTCCAGTACACAAGTGATTTGCAAGTTCTTCCTGTGTAAGAAAAAATAAAAGACAGGTTTCGCAAAAGTATATCTTACTATTATGCTTCGTTACTTGTCTACGCACCAGACGACTTAAGTCTTTAATTAGAACATAATGCGGTGGGTGGCTGCCATCGTCTATTAAAAGTAGGTTTATATATTTTTTACTCTTCTGATTACTGGATACTTCAGACTTGTAAAGGGGACCCGCAACAATTTTATTATTTTTCAATCCAAAAATCGTTAATGAAATCATGGGGTTGTTTTTTTCAAATATTCTAATGTCATCAAGTGTGACTGGAAAAGAAATTTGAGAAATATTCAAAACGTCACGAAAATTAGGATAAGATGATACTCTTTCAGGATGTTTGATACAAGGATATAAAGCCGCTGTTACACACCATAAAAAACAGCATTGGTCGTTGTTTTGTATATTTAGACATGCTTTCTTGTTTTTTATGAACTTTGGCAGGTCAACATAGCTTGAACCTCGTAATGGTTGATACTTGTTTATGTTAATTTCCAAATGTGAGTTACTAACAAAAGCCCATCCACTATCACGGTCTTGAAACTCCTCGAATTTTTTCTTTAGACAGTTAACGATCTCGCAAAATAGTGCATCAAAATCATAACTCAAATATAAAATTTTATTTTTAGTTCCAAATGATTTTATTGATTGACTATTATCTTTAAACATTAGGAACATTCCAAAAAGTTCGAAATTTACTTTTACGCACGTATGTTTCATAAGTGAATCATCTAAAAGTCGCTTTATTTTGTTTCTAATAGAGTTCATAAATGCATCGACAGATGCCAGACTTTGATCGTTGCTTGCTGATATGCGATATGTGGCAATGCGCATCCGAAATGCTGACTCTACTACTTCAACGCCATCATTAAGTACTTTGTTAGAGGATAGAATTGTTTTATGCGCAGTGCTTCGAAGATGACCTATCCATTTATTTTTTTCTACAGACGTACTACACGGAACACAAAAAGGCATACTGAAATTATTAATGTAGCTAAAAGTACTAGACTATTTTGAAACAGTAATAACAACAACTTTTGAATTAAAAATATCAAATTTGGTTTGAAAATAATTCTGTTTTAAATTATTTTTATAATTATTAAAATAAACATTTAACTATTCTTTTTATAATTAATAAAATAACAGACCCACAATCTTGATTGAATAACTGGAATTATATTAAACTACTTATTATTTTTATAATTACCAAAATAAACGGGCTCACAATCTTCAAAAATACTAAAGGCTTTGCCTAAAAACTTTTGGATTTGATTCCACTCAGAGGAATCCTCCTTACATTGTAATTTAACCGACGCTAATGCTTTTTTATAACGTTCTTCAGGTATAGATTTTTGAAAATCATCGATATTATACACTTTTAAATCAATTAAAAAGTTAACAGACCCACAATCTTGATTGAATAACTGGAATTATATTAAACTACTTATTATTTTTATAATTACCAAAATAAACGGGCTCACAATCTTCAAAAATACTAAAGGCTTCGCCTAAAAACTTTTGGATTTGATTCCACTCAGAGGAATCCTCCTTACATTGTAATTTAACCGACGCTAATGCTTTTTTATAACGTTCTTCAGGTATAGATTTTTGAAAATCATCGATATTATACACTTTTAAATCAATTAAAAAGTTACCGTCCGTTATCGTAGTACGCCGAGAAGAACCCGTAGATACGCGGCTGGTAAACGATGATATTGTCTTATCGGTTTTCAATTTTTTCTCGCCGGTGATCTTCTCTTCTTCACTTATAATTTTGAAGATGTCGGTTTCGAGTGTTTTTTTTGAAGAACTAGAAAAAAGAAAAAAACACTTATAATATTTTTAGCGAATGCATTGTTATAGTTGCATAATCACAATAAACTATTTTAATTTCAAAAACAACAAGAAAATAAATAAGTACCTACCTGAAGCCAGAATTCTTGTTTTTACTGGTTGATGCACGAACTTTGTTGGTTGCTTTTTTCTTTTGCGCGCAAGGCGATGGTGAACGTGATCGCTGATTTGCTGTTTCAAATTCAGACCTAAAAATAAAATATATATATTTTTTAATATTATGTTAATTTATGTATCGAGGGACATGTTACAGAGATTTACCTAACAGTAAACTTAGCAAAGTTCACAGCTTGCGAGGTCAGATGACGATATAAATACATGAGAGAACATCTATAACGGAAAAATAAATTATCTTACACACAAATATTTATGTCGTTACCGGGATTAACACAGACCTACTAACGACTAGAGGATACGGAGACCGTAAAATATAACTATGAAGATTATTTTATTTAAATATAAACTAAGTATATGAAATACCTTGATGCTGTGCACGATTTCCTTTTCTTAATATTCTTTGTAGAAATAATTTTCTGCTCCGGTGAGGGCGTGCGCGTGTATTTTGAATATTCGGAGTCAGACCTTCAAAAAATTATAAGAATAAACCAAAAATACTTTTAACAATATTTTATGAGGATTCAATAAATATATCTAGTGAGTCAGACCTTCAAAAAAATTATAAGAATAAACCAAAAATACTTTTAACAATATTTTATAGGGATTCAATAAAAATATCTACTGAGTTAGATCTTCAAAAAATTATAAGAATAAACTAAAAATACTTTTAACAATTTTTATGGGCATTCAATAAATATAGTACTTACTTACATTTTAAATGAAGTTGGTAGTTGCAGTTACTTCACTTAACAAAAATAACGATGAGCTTGAAGTCACAATACGAAATGGAAAGGAAATCGATACATAAAACACTATGTTTTATAGCAAAATATTTGATGATTTGGTATTAATCCAAAACAAGAATATTATATGGTTCAAGAACCAAGTTCGAGCATTCGACTTTAGACCTAAATATTATAATGTTATATAGAAATATCGCTTTCTCAACTATAAGTACATAAATAGTATTCAAAATATTATGTTGTTACTTGTTTACCACAAAGCACCGACAAAGTAGGCATCGAATTATCAAATAAAGCTGCCGATTGCAAAATTGCAAACATTGCAACACGTATAAATAATTATGTATTAGGTATCATTTCGTTTTACAAAGGCATACGCCGCTGCATCAACGTATCGTTAAATGTGAAGTGAATATCAACTTCCGTCTCGCTCAGACGTATTAAATTACGTTCGAGCTAGAGTAGTATAGAGAGTTTTCGATTTTGTATTTGTTGAACGTGTAGGTACGGAATAACCTTGTTTATGATTTAAGATTGTCTACACTGAATGCTATGATTTGCGTGAACAAATTTATTTTATTATTTTTAGTTTATTAAAAACAAGTCAAAACCTGTATGAATGTATCATACATACACGTGTTCAATACAATCATGATACGTTTATTGCATCCACGCGCTAACCATTCTCATCGTAAACGTTTAGAGCAACACACGTCGTTCGAGACCGCCCTCGCTGACATTCTTTCTTTACTAAAATGGTAAGTATACAATGAAATTATTGATCTTTGCTTTCCCTTACATACTTAACTACTTGTTACCAATTTAGATTGAGTAAGTAAATTATTTTAAAAATATATTTTTTATAATTTACAGAGAATATCCAGTTCGCAACCGATGAATATCACAACAAATGCAGATGAACTAACGCCAACAACGTTTTATTCTCAACCCACATTTGATGATCCATTTCTTAAATGTTCGCAAGATGTGGATGCTTACTTCGCGTACCAAAATAAAGTTTTAAATGGAGGTCGAGATGTTTCTTTGCCGGAAAATTCCAAGCGAGCGAAGGAAAACTCTAAGAAGGCAGAGAATAGAAAAAACAAAACCATCAACAACACATTGAACTCCTACATTATTAAAAAAAATAAGAAAGGCAGACGAGCCATTCAAATAAATATATCAAATCTTGAACAGGATAACGAGTCTCAAGAGGTTGCAGTACAGTATATTGTAGAAGATGATTTTGACGAAATATTAAGTGCCGCGGAAGGATTAGTGAATAAGATTGCAAAAAAGTTAGGAAATGTTAACTATTAGATTTTTTTAGCTATTAGAATGTTCATGTACCTAATATTTAAGTTAGTTTTTACTTAGAAATATTTCAAAATAATGTACATAAAATGACTAATGTGAAAATAAACTATATTTAATAATGCACTTGACTCTTTTAATTAGACACGAGCGTATTTTAGTATTCACTGGAGACATAGCTTTAAATTAAATTGCCAACAACATAATTGATCATGTTTCATGTGTGATAAAATACAATGAGCTTACTAAGATCGGGTTCTTTATAAATATAATAAGTGAATCATACATGGATCTTACTTTGAACTTAAATGAGATTAGCATTAGAATGATAATAAATTGCACTACTTTTATGAGTAATGTGTTAACCGAGAAAAAAGATATGTAATGCAGATACTGAATTACAAATTGAGACTTAAGCATACGTAATGTTAGGTTCTAATTAGAACAAATTAATTTTCTTTGTATTTGTATTAACAGACATTAGAATGGGTTAAACGTCATGCGCGCAAACTTTATTACTTTAGAAGTAAAATCCGTTATGTGATCATATTTTTTATGTTCTATTATTAACGTTGTCACCTTCTAACTAGGTTTGTTTTGCAATTAACAGTTTCATTCGTTAGTGAGCTGTTCTACATCGCGCTTACGGAGTTTTTAACATTCGTTCATATAAATAAAAGTTCCTTGTTTTAGCTGTTGGATGATCCGTTGCTATTACGACCGGTAGTAATGGTGATTCTATACCATCGACATGTCAAAGGGTCTGGCTAACTCTGCGATGATGGCTTTGGTATACGCGGTGGCGTATTACCGTACCTTGGGCTTGGTTTTAATAACCCTACCTTGGGCAGGGCACTTGGTGCGGTATGACACAAACCTCACGCGGTGGCGTATTAGTGTACCTTGAGCTTGGTTTTAATAACCCTACCTTGGGCAGGGCTCTCTAAGGGTGCGCTATGACACAAACCTCTGGGTGATCCTATGCTATATGCGGTCGGTAGTACTAGGTGAACCCCCACATGTTCATCACATCAAAGAGCCTAGCCAACTTTGCGATGTCTGAATGTGACAAACACCACAGAGAACCCTGGATAAGCATCTAGGAAAAAGCCTGACGATCTGGGGTTCTGGCGTGTTATGGGAACTGATCACTCCTGTGACATGTTGTGTTAAGCCTTTTGTTTTTTTACACAATAAAATAATTAAGTTCAATAACTGAGTTTGCATTAACATTGACAACAGAAAATCACAAGTTCAGAACGTGTATCGTTAAGGATCTGTCGTAAACTAAGCCTATACAACCCGGATTCAACGCTACTGAATTATGCCATTGGGAGTTCTGCCCCACTGCTATAGAATTATGCCATTGGGAGTTCTGTCCCACTGCTATAGAATTATGCCATTGGGAGTTCTGTCCCACTGCTATAGAATTATGCTATTGGGAGTTCTGCCCCACTGCTATAGAATTATGCCATTGGGAGTTCTGTCCCACTGCTATAGAATTATGCCATTGGGAGTTCTGTCCCATTTAGATATTGGGAGTTCTGCCCCACGACGCGAAGGCGAGCGGAGCGAGACGTAGCCCAAGGGAGTGGGGCAGAACTCCCAATATCTAACTACTTATATAAAATGGTAATATTTTCCACGTTTCTGTTACCCTTTCTAAGATATTCTTCGAAATTTTAGTGTAAGTATATAACTTGTAGATTGATCTGGCTGTAAGCAGATTGCTTCGTAACAAATAAGCTCCGCTAAATATGCCGGTCGAAATATATTTATGGTGATATACTCAAAAAAGTTCCTATGACTTTGAGCATTCTCGTATAATAATGATTGTCTACGACAGTTATTTTACCGTGGAAACCCAATATGATTCGCTGTCAATAGTATCCAAGACTGACATGAGTATAATTGCTTCAGTAACTTTCTGACAGACTCAAGCCGCCTCCAAACAGTCGCTTCATTATTAATAAGTATCACAATGCTACGACCAACTTTCTTCCTGTCGCCATGCATTTTCGCGTAAGTAACTTTTATGTAGTTTTGGCAGTTTTCCGTATAGTTTCTGGCAACAAGCAACAAGACTTGTTTTGCGAAATTCGGCGAGTCAGCTACTTCACCGGATTATTAGTACAGCCCTTTATTAAAGGCACCTTGACGTAATTTTGTCTACTCGCCAAATATTTGATAATAATCTCCCACGGAATAGAATGGAGAAGTTGAAATGGTTTTCATGCTACGTAGAACCTGTGTTGCCACTCGTTGACAATTAATTTAAATGGACAATTAAGTGCATTGTCAACATAGCCCTAAAAGTTACGGTTTCAGCACGCAGCAAGCTTATTACGTAACTCGCTCGCGATCACCATCGTCTTCATTTTGACAGTTCATGTATGCGCTGACAGTTGGCATCGGAATCAGCTAGCTGTCACATTCATACAAGAACTGTCAAAATGAACACGATGACGATTGCGATCGAGTTACGTAATAAGCTTGCAGGTGAGGACTCGGCTTAAGTCGCGTCGAATAAGATTTTTAGATGAACGTGTCTTTCTTTTTAGTCTACTACAAACATCTTGCATATTACGTAAGTTCCTTGTAAACACAGTCTAACCTAGTCTCAGGTGCTTTTACAAATATCGATCCCCATAGATAAACTCACTTGAACGCCGGGATTGCATGAATAAACTCGGTACCGTGTTCCAGGATATTTTAAACCGGTTTAAGCTGTACCGGTGACGTCTAGAATTTTTCTTGCAGAAAGTTTATGTTGTTAGCTAAAATAAAACTCTGTCTGTCTGTCTGACCTTTACACGCTTAAACCACTGAACCGATTTAGCTGGAATTTGGTATACTAGTTTTAGTCCCGGGGAAGGACATAGGTTAGTTTATATTCCGGAAAATCAGATAGTTCCCGCGGGATAGCGAAAAGTGGCAACAGATCTACATAAATCCAATACAACCTCATTCCGTTATTGCTTCTTGTTGTCACTAAACAACGAAATTGCATTTATATTTGTATCTAAGCCGGAAACTAGGGGAAAGTATCCATCGGGTCCATTTTGTAGTCTCAGGCTACTTCCTGTTTCCTTATCCCGTGTAGGATTAAACCGGTACTAAAGTTATCCCATTGCATGTCGGTAAAGTAAAAATGATTTTTGTGACGAGTAAACTTTTTACTCGGATGACAATCGTTGAGTTTTTTTTTTCGACATATTTTTTTATATACAACGAGGAAGGTAAAAGCAGGGTGCGTTAACGTTATGCATTCACCACTGCACTGCAGCGTTGGAGATATATGTGTGTTGAGAACCGTGGGGTTACCCACAACTGCTTAAGGCGCTGTCAACAGCAAATGACCTGGAGCAGCGCCACTCTTCACACATACGGTTCACGTGCCTGTTAGTGAAAGAGAAGAAACTATTCCGGCAGCTTGGCACGCGCCTAAAATCTTGCAAATAAGACACAAATCGTAAGAAATAAACAAAAGTATGGATTATTTGTGAAATGTGACTCGTTAGCCGTTTAGGTATAAATATGTGGACTTCATGTTTTTAATTGCAGACCCATACGTCGAAAAAATAAAGACATAGAACCGTTTAATGATGATTTTAAGACCAATCTTTGCAATTATTTTCTATCGAGCCGATTTTGTTCAATTATGTATCGAGCCCGTCTAGCGTGTTTGAAATATGATGAAAATGAACATTATATTTTTTTTGTATTTATTTTGTGTTCAGTTTTTCTTAAAAAAGTGTTTAAATAACATCAATTTCAACAAAATTAGGTGTTGTCAGCCTCTTAATGCGCATCATATTCTATTCAGCGTAAGGAACACAGTTATGCAGCTATTATAATATAGCTTTATCCCTTCCGCTGAATAGAACACGCACGTTTTTAGGTAGAAGTTACGTTTTTGTGGTAACCCCCCAGGGCTAAGATAAAATTCCTCATCATGCCATATTTAAGTTAGTACAAAATTGCAACAAAAACATGCTTTTCTATTTCTGAAATACGCAATAGCTACACAATAAAATGATAACATCATTGTTAACTAATTTATTAATTTATAGTCATTATTAGATTATGACACGGATCGGCATTGATTACGATTGGGTTTTTCTAATATTTATTGCAACACTAAGTACATAGGTACGTTAATTCATTAATTGCTTTAATGTATGTTAGATTGCTAGGTACTTTATAAATTTTGCAAAACATCGGTAGTTAGCGTAGATAGCGTCATTAAACATCATAGATACTTTACGTCTGCCGCGGTCGGGAATAACATGGGGCCCAATTTTTTAAAGAACATCACTTGAAAGTGGTAAAGTCTGCTTTAATTTATATCTTCAAAAATTGTCATTGCTCCTTCATATGATGTGTACCAAATTTCAATTCAATTGGACAAACTTTTTAATTGAAGAGTTCCCTTCTCCGGAGACGGTCCTGGCAGGGTCGCCAGAATTTAATTAAGTACAATATTATTGTATTGTCACCGGACTTACTGTGTGACAAATTTCACGTCAATCCGACTACTGAAAGGGGGACATTTCAATTAGGTACTAGATTTGACTCAAACAAATAAATAAACAAACAAGGCAAGCCAAATAAAACCAAGTAAAAACCTAAAGATAACCTGAACAAAAAGTTTTCTGTTTCTTTAATTATTATTTCACATAAACATGAAGATCGTAGCAGTCGTAACAAAGCAACACCCACATCATTTAAGCGTCCAAAAATAGCCATTAAACCCACCGTTAAGCCCATATTGTTATCAACAGAAAGTTTAACCAATACTTGAAATTGGTGGTTATTATACGCGGAGTCATTGTGTCCGCAGAAAACTCTGGAAGTTATAATTGGCTAAGTTCGCCGTTTCGATTCGTGCCGTGGGGGTGTTTAGACTGTTTAGGCAATGAGGTAAATGGTACTCAGAGTCGTAAAGCCCAGTCTTTGAACTTTGAAACAATTGAGAGATAAAGAGGTAAGGGTATTGTGAGTGGGAGCTGGAAGTATTTCTTTTGTTTAGTTTATGGTCGCTGTGATGGGTATATGAAGAGACCCGCTAGTTCGCAATAAATTTATATAATGTTATTGTTCTTCGACAAAATAACGGTAGGTATTCTCTACAGAAATAACATAAAAGCATAAAAGCGTCGTATTTTTTTAAAATGATTTATTGCATGCACTTCCATGCCGGTGTGGGAGCAAAGAAAAAACATAGAATAGAATGTACAGCTGCTTATCTTTCCACGAGGATGGTAAACCCCATTGAGGGACCGAGCAAAACTCTTAGGGATCATGTTATAATTTAAGCAATACGGCGAGCAAACCATCACTGGGTGCGTCCCACGAGATATAACTACAAAATATCTAATTTCATAATATATTAATAACGTTCACAAGATGTAATGAACGTTAGCTATAACAGCAAAAAGTATAATTTTTTAACGTATAAGGCTTAAATTATATAACGTTATTTTTATATAACTTCAATTTGCATAAGATTTATATGGCCTAATTTCTTTTAACATAACAAACATTTAACCTAACTGAAACAGCTGCAAGACATTGTTTAATTTTCGGCGAGCGAGCGAAGCGAGCGAGCAAGACGGTACGGAGCGGAAGCGACTCGGATAGGTTAGGTTCAAAGCCTTTGGTGTTAGTTATTTGTTTATAACCACCTAGAAAACCCCTAACCACATAGCAAATTCAATAAACAACTGTGCATTATGCTTTTTGATGCTAGCTGTTATGAACATTATATGCTTTGATCGTTATTTCAATTGATATTATATATAAACAACGTTATACCTTACAAAATTAGATATTTTAAGATTATAATTTTCGTTCATTATATCCAGTACACGTTATACTAAACGAGTTTATATAAAGTGAGCGTATATATTATGAACATTAGATAATAAGTTGTTATATCTCGTATTACTTACCCACCATCACTTCTTTGATTCTCCTTTCCACTTGTCGTCCACAATTATGAAATCATGATAAACGTAGCTTACGCCTTGTTGCCTTAGGTCCTGTCTACTCTGTAAGGGATATAAACGTGATTTCGTGTGTGTGTGAAAAAAAACGACTCGTTATTTTTGCTCGTCAGTTTATTTGAGCAATCAGACACTAAGATACAAACGTTTACATTCTTTGTCTCAGGTTTCCGCAAGTACCCCACACAAAAGTTCCACGGACGTCAAAAAGCGAGCATTCCCGCTTCCATACAGACGCCTGCAAACTATGTGATTTCCAGGCACGACTTCCAGAAAGTTCCACGAAAAATGTCTAAGGAAAATAAAGCAAATCCAAATGGCTTAGTGGTACCCCAAGCTTCAGAAACAGGAATTCTATCAACTGAACGTCAAACGCAGATGCTAAACTTAGAAAGCTAGTTGGTCTACGAAAAAGTAAAAGGAATTGAGCAATTGTAGATCTACAGCTTGAGGCGAATAGTTTATTTGTTTCGCGTAAAATTAAAGTTAAATATTATTTAAGTACGTTATATAGGTTGTAGGTTAGGTACATTCGGGGACTTTAATTGTTGAGCACATGGAGCGCTGCTGTCATAGTGAAGCGACGCCATGTCGACAAACAAATTTCAATATTATTTTGACATTGACATTTTGCGACAAGGTTCTATCGTGGCACAACAATTAAAGACCGCGAGTGTACAATATACAATGTTTAAAATAATCTAAACACCTTCTTATCACCTTAGCGATAGAGTCGCGTGTAGGTTATTCTGACCTCTTCGACTTTTTGATGCTATACTTCATTTAATTTAGAATGAGAAACCACAATAGCATTATATTGCGTCTGGTCAACTATTTCTTACCTAGCAAATACTACAGAGCAATAGTTTGGCAGCCGCAAAATAAAATTGTTTTAATGTCACTTTATTTGTGTGTCGTGAATTTGTTACTCTAGTACAAATTGTTAAGAGATTACAGTTCACGAACCGCAATATAATGTTGTTGTGGTTTCTCATCCTAAATTAAATTAAGTATAAATAACTGTATCATTTTTTTTCATCAAGTATAACCATTCGAAATATTATAAACGGGATGTGAACCGCGATTACCTTTATTGAGCTCCCGATTTTTCTTCAGTCTACCTGTGATCATGATACATGCAACTGTATCGAAATATCGGGAGCTCAATAAAGGTAATCGCGGTTCACATCCCGTTTATAATATTTCGAATGAACTTAACCGTGAATCATTAAAAACTCTTATTTTAAGTATAACCATATTATATTTCCAACTGGTGTAGCATTTGCAAGAACAAAAAACCTTACAAAATTATTATGTAGAGGTACATAATTAATATTGAAGTAAAATAAATTTGCTTCAATTCAAAAACATTTGAAGCGCTTTAATTAGCGTCAAATAAATGAAATCAAGTTTAAAGTTGTATAATTCACATGAAATTCTAGAAATTCATTATATCAACAGCCATAACTTCAATTCCACAAATACTCCAAAACAATTAAAACGCTTATGACCAGGGTTGCCAATCTGTGCAGAATTCCCTAAACTGCGGGGAAAGCGAAGCGAATGGGTAATGTGTGGGGAGCGCTTCGATCCGGGGAAAATGCGGGGATTTAAAGTATGAATAAAAAAAAATTGGTTGCCTGTAAAGTCGGTATACGGGCGAAAGTTTTACGTGACAACGACTTTGAGTGGTAAAATAATTTTAATGTGAATATTCATTCGTATAGTAGGAAGAAGGATGAAATAATAGTAACAATTTAAAACATTTATTTATACAAAGAATTATATTTAACACTAACTGTGCTCGAGTGGAAGGGACGCGTGCCTTTCACTTTTTATGTCTGTCTCTCTCGCTCTTAGGCGGGCTAACCATGCCCGAGTGGAAGGGACGCGTGCCTCTCACTCGCTCTCATTGTGAGCGCATAACGTGAGCGGAGCGTAACGCAGTTTCTTGAAGTGTCACCCGGCAAACCAATTTATAAGACGTTGTCACGTCAAAAAGCTATACCTAATTTGACATTAAATTTTTGCTAGTCTTTATTGATTTCTTACAATGTGTGAACAATTAAAAATCACACAGTACACTATTTACATTAATTCATCTACACAAAGTATTTACAAACAATTATATTAAGACTGAGCGACATTGTAAAGCACTGCAACTATACGTATTCAAGCTTAAACAGAAGAGAGAGCGCGCATGCGCCAGTTTTGTCAACTCCCAGTTGCACTGAAACCGGAAACGGCAACCAACGAAAACTTACTTAAGACTATTTACAATATTAAATAATAAATACAAAAGGCAGTCGCCACAAATTCATTACACGAAACAGGAATAGGAACAAGTAATTATCTAAATATATAAAAGAAGAAACTGACTGACTGATTGACTGACTGACTGACTGACTGACTGACTGACTGACTGACTGACTGACATATCAACGCACAGCCCAAACCGCTGGTTCTAGAGATTCCAAATTTGGCACGTAGGTTCCTTATAAGGTCTAGGGGTGCACTAAGAAAGGATTTTTCAAAATTCGACCTCTAAAGGGGTTAAATGGGGGTCCAAAGTTTGTATGGGGAAACAAGATTAGTTAGACTATTTTATTCGAAACTTCACAGGAGTAATCCTTACGATAAATGAGTAAATACCTGTTTCAGGTTTTTTGAAAATTCAACCCCTAAAAGGGGATAGGGGGTGACAAAGTCTGAAAATCAACGTGGGTATTATTATAATTATATTATAGTGGGTAGTATTGTTTGTACGGTTTATCGGGTCGATGATTACGAAAACAACAACACACATACCTACCTGACACACACACACACACACACAAATTTCCACGGGAACGGGAAAAAACGGGATTTATTATATTCGATTCCGAGTGACCCTATCTCAGTAACTATACTTAATAAATATATACTTCAAATTTCGTACACAAGTAGATGATTACAAAACTAAGAAAATAATTTCAGGATTTTTGGAAATTCTCACGGAATAAGGAAAAAACAGGATTTATATATTCAGTTCAACGAAATCCTATGAACTATAATTACTAGACTTCAAATTTGGCATAGAAGTAGGTGATTGTAATAGTAAAAAAAAGTTTTAAGGATTTTCGAAAATTCCAACAGGATAAGGAAAAAACGAGATTTATATTCAGTTCTACGGGATCGAATTTTCGTTTTAATGATCGTAGAAAACTGAAATTTGGCCTTCAGGTTCCTTGGGGACTATAGGGGAGCACTACGAAAGAATTTCCCAAAATTCTGACGGAAATGAACGGGAAAAACCGGATTTTTTGTTATACTGCAGTGCAGGTTGTAGAAAGTTGAAATTCGACATGTAGGTTGCTTGGGGAGTGTAAAGAAGCATTTAGAGAGGACTTTGCAAAATTCCCACGGGAACGGGAAAAACGGGATTTTTCGTTTTACTGGTCGTAGAAAGCTGAAACTTTGCATGTAGGTTGATTGATGAGTGTAGGGAAGCACTAAGAGACAATGTCCTGAAATTCCCACGGGAACGGGAAAAACGGGACTTTTTGTTTTATTGGTTGTAGAAAGCTGAAATTCGAAATGTAGGTTGCTTGGGGAGTGTAGAGAAGTATTAAGAGAGGACTTTCCAAAATTCTCACGGGAACGGGAAAAAACGGGATTTTTCGTTTTATTGGTCGTAGAAAGCTGAAACTTGGCATGTAGGTTGCTTGAAGAGTGTAGAGAAGCTATAAAAGATCATTTTTTTAAATTCTCACGAGAACGGGAAAACGGAACTTTTCGTTTTACTGGTTGTAGAACGCTGAAATTCGGCATTTAGGTTGTTTGAAGAGTATAAAGAAGCATTAAAAGAGGAATTTCCAAAATTCCCACGGGAACGGGAAAAAACGGGATTTTTCGTTTTACTGGTCGTAGAAAGCTGAAATTTGGCAAGTGGGTTCTTTGGGGAGTGTAGGGAGCATTAAGAGAGCATTTCACGAAATTCTTACGGGAACGGGAAAAAAACGGGATTGAAATACTCCTGGTACACACAAGCGAAGCCGTGGCCAAAAGCTATTTGTCAATAAATGAAGTCTACGCGGACGAAGTCGCGGGAAAAAGCTAGTTATTTTATAAAGATAGCCACATTCTCAAATTGGGGAATTTCAGAATCAGAATCAGAAATGTTTATTATCATAGCTGTTACATAATTAACACTTTGCATAACATACAGATATATAAATAATAGGCAAGACTCGTCATTGTAGATCTAGCATAATTCATAAAAAAAAGTAATAAATTTCGAGAGTGAGGTCGGGGTTTTAGAATATTACTGTCGGCAACCCTGCTTATGAATTCCGAGCGAGGCCTGAATTGAAGATTCCGCAAAATGACAAAAGAAACAGGTGGGACGCCATTGGCTGCCAGAACCTGTAGATCTGCTGTTGCGGTCTATTTCGGTCATTTTTAGGGTTCCGCCACGTTCCGCATCAAAGTGTCCCCACGAGAGCCTGTTACTAAGGCTGTGATCACGCGTGTCTGGCACGGGGTTATATTATCTTTTAAACCGTAATATCATAGGGAATCACTTGAAATGTCAGTACTTTACTTGAAACTTCAGTAACTATAAGCGATGCGGCTAATCCATTACAATTTTGATTTTTGACATTGACAAATATTCGCATAGTAACGAGGTCACGTGGTAGTTGCTAAAATAGAAAAATTCGAAGGCTTACTCACCTTCTATGGGTGGTGTGGGGGTATAGCACGCATCACGGAATGACGAGGACCCGGGTGCGACTCCCGGCCATAGGCTTTTCGGATTTTTCTGTGTTCTAATTTTCAGTGTCGTCTAGAAATTAAATTCCCCTTTTCCCTTTGTCTTTTTACTTGTCACTTTAAATAAACTGATTATATTTTTATGACTTTTAAAAGTTAGTAGGTACTACTCACTACAAACTATCTTTCCCGCGTTTTAGCTCGAACTTAACCACATGAATAATTATAATTGTACCATGGAACCTTTTGTGTCCGTCTCCGGCTTGCACTTGTCCGATATTTTAATGCACTTGTTCCACAGCATAACGACCTTAATCCGGTTTACGTACAGGTAGTATTTCCTTGGCAGGGTTATTAACGATAGTATAGTTAGGTTGGTGGAACAATGAATGGTGATTAACAGTTCTCACTTCCAGTTGTTATTTTAGTAGTTTTGTATTCAGTCGACGTTTGACCATCGTCAGTGAAAGTGCTGAGCCGTTGTGCACTTGTTTTTGTGGATCGCGTGGACTGCTATAGTGTGGTGTGTGTTTGGGATATTAAACAGCCAGGTAACTGCGTTTTATTTTTTAACTAGCTGTTGCCAGCGACTTCGTCTGCATAGAATTTGTTTATCGCTATCCCACGGGAACTAAGCAATTTTCCGGGATAAAACGTAGCCTATGTGCTATTCCAGACTTTTCTCTATCTATGTGCCAAATTTCATTCAGATCCGTTGGGACGTTCTGGCGTGAATGAGTAACAAACAAACATCCATCCATCCATCCATCCATACTTTCGCATTTATAATATTAAGTTAGATTAGATTATTTATAACTAGCTTCTGCTCGCGACTTCGTCTGCGTAGAATTATACATATAAACCTTTCTCTTAAATCACTCTATCTATTTAAAAAAACCGCATCAAAATTCATTGCGTAGTTTTAAAGATATATAAGCATACAAAGGGACGGACAGATAGCGGAAAGTGACTTTGTTTTATACTATGTAGTGATTAGTTACATAGATACATTTCTTTTTGCATGTGTTTGTAAATGTGAACTTGATATTTTATAAAAATTCTTTAGCTTTTTAGATTTCACGCATTTTTTTGAAATTTGAATAAAAAAAATGACGCAAAATTATGAAAGAAGCCATTACTAATTGTAAACATAACAAGGTTTTAGATAAAGTTATGGTAAATAATTGATAAATTGTAAAGATGACGATTTCTTGCGTTTTAGAGTTTTAAAAGGTTTTTTGGAGTATTTAATAATCTAAAAATCGTCTATAGACGTATTTTATCGGGATTTCAAGAATTTTCTATAGATACATAATATATTTTAATAATTCCAACTCCAAATACGCACAATACGTATTCCCTGTCCTAGCGTTAATTATTTAAAATTCAAAAATATTCATTCAAATCTCAAAAAATTACACAATATATTTCACGGCATTGAGCTGAGCCCGTACAGCGATGTTTGCGCTTTACATAAATTAACATAAAAATGTATGTGTAATTATTTTCTAAACGCCTGTCATATGTTATCCGAAAAGTACCGGAAAATTGACATCTGTGGTGTTATAAAGCGAATTCCTTGCGTGCCTGAGTTTGACAGGTGGTATTATTGACATTTGTATGGGTATAGTTGGGAACTAAAGGCTATCCTGTCAAAGTCGCTATTTGATGCAGAATAAGTGTCAATATGCTTTAGCCCACGAGTTTTTTTGTCTCCCTACTATATTAGTGTCTCACATAGGTACAACAGCATTCAACAAACCACTCAAACGACTCAAACATTCTTTCTGTATTCGTGTTTAAAGGTTATACATTTAAATTGTATCAGAATATTTCACCAACGCGACAATTGTCGGTGACATGTGACAATTTTGTTTAAATTGCAAAATCGACAAGAATCTACTACAATAATCTAATTCTGCGTCAGACGTAAGACGGAGGGAGAGTTTAAGTACCAGGGTATCAGATCCTCTAAGAGCTTATTTGAATGTATCGCGTTCGATTTTTGAAGTGTTTTTTTGTTGAGTCGTGGAGCTAAAGTACTAGGGCATCAGCACATTGTTAGAGGTCTGTCAATAATCAATATAGATAATACGTTCTTTTATTTAATTTGTTCGTTTCCAAGGCAAGATTCGGGTTGAGTCATCGTCATAAAATTCGCATTACCTATTACTAATTAACAGTAAATTAGGCTTAGGCAACAGTTGATGACTACTAGATTAGACAGGTTTTTTGCATAATTGATCACCAATTTAATGACTGCCAGTACTTACTATTAGGTAGATTGCAAGAATGTGAGTATTAAAAAGCATCTAGAACATTTTTGAAATATAACCCTTGTCCTTTGTATCTGGCTATATAACATTGGCAATAACTGCCGTATACTTCTTATTAGACACTGGCTTTAATGAAACCGTTGCTTGGATTCAAGAATAAAATGACAAGTTCACTTTTTCGAGGCAATTACGATTCCTTTCTTAATGACACTCCCAGATATCCGTGTATTTGTCAGCTTGTTTATGAAGTGTTTTCCACTGGCGTTCGTGTCGCCACAGTGTATGTGTTTTTTGTGTTTAGTTTTATAGTTTTATCTGGGTCCCACTGAAAATCAGCGTTGCGGCTTGCCGCAACATTATGCTGAGTGGGATCTATTTTACACGATATTGGTACTATTCCATAGTATATTGTATTTCTCCTTATTTTATATCTCAGTGTATCGAATGTGTGTAAGTAAATAAATGTTTCTCTCTCTCTCTCTCTCAGATATACATTTACCAGGTTTTTGGTATTTAGCTTGAATTATATAAGCTGTATATTATGCTGTCTGACAGACAGTAATGATATTGGTGTATAATAGGAAGCTACAAAACAGTAGGTATTGTGAGCCATATTATGCCATTTCATCAAATTTAAATGAAGTAGTTAATTTTGAAATTATAACATACCCTTGCATATTAAATTAAATAGCATTACCATAATTAGTCAATTATTCCATCACGCAATTTGTATTCTAAATGATAATATGATAATTTAAAATTCATTACTTCGTAAAAAAAGAAGGATGTTATAAGTTAAACGTCGATGTCTCTGTAAGTGTGTGTGTGTGTTTATGCCATCGTAGTTCTCAAGCGGACGGACCGATTTCGATGCGGTTTTTTTCATTAGAAAGCCAGTTTCCTTGCGGTCGTTTTTAGCTATGTTTGGCAAAAATCGGTTCTACTATTTAAAGAGAATCAGATCTTTTCCAAAAAAGATGTAAGGCATTTTATTTACGATTGATTGATTTTTAAGCTCATCTAATTAATATTATAAATGCGAAAGTTTGGATGGATGGATGTTTGCTCAATCACGCCAGAACGGCCCAACGAATCTGGATGAAATTCGGCACATAGATAGAGAAAAGTCTAGAATAGCACATAGGCTACTTTTTATCCCGGACAATTCCCGCGGGATAGCGATAAACGAATTCTTTGCAGACGAAGTCGCAGGCAACAGCTAGTTTTTATAAGATTGATACGGTATAAGTGAATATAAAACTTTTATTTCTGAAAACTGAAATATTAGCCAACTTTTAATGTAGATAAAGCAAATGTTAAGCTACACTATCGAATGAAAAAAGACCCATTGAAATTGGTTGATGACGGTTAAAGATGTAGACGAATAAAACACAGTTTTACAAAACACAGTTTTACTAAAACACCCAACTCCATTTTTTGAAGTTTAATACAACACTTCGGTTAGGTAAATTTATATTTAAACTGGAATATGTTTCTCACGTAAGATCTAAAAACAAAACACATCTTAGATCTCACAGTATCGTAGAACTTGTCTCACCTTTTCCGTCGTAGATCATGTTTTTGCGCAGGTTACGGCCTGTCGATCCCACGGTACAGTAACATCTGTATTACTGGTTGAAACATTATTATTATCATATCATCTATAAACATAGTGGCTTACTGACAGACAATGCTCAGCCTCAACCTCTGAAACTAGAGGCTTTAAATTTTAAAACTTTTTATTTAAATAATAAGAAAAGTAAAGCATTTGCCTGCCGTAAACCGGGGTGACTTTTTTTTACGGGGTGACTTTAAAAAGTAGATCATATTTAATAAGAGCTGAAAGTAGTTTTCCATATTTTTCATAATGCCTGCAGGATTATGAAATAAAGAGCATTATTTTATACTAGCTGATTAGGTACTACAGACAATTCATATTAAGTATTATTAGTAGAGTAGAGAGGATGGATGAAAGAAGATTAACTAAACAGATTTATATGGGAGGTGTGTATGGGTGCGTTGGGAGGGGAAGGCCTAAACGGACGTTCCGTGGTCAAATTGAGGACGTTTTGGAAAAAGGCCAGGTCAAGAGTACCCGAAACCGACGAGCATGTATGAAGAGATTGATGAATGTGGATGAAGCGAAAGAGGTATGTCAGGATCGTAGCAATTAGAACAGAGTAGTCTCTGCCTACCCCTGTGGGAAAGAGGCGTGACGGTATGTATGTATTATTATAATGCGGGAGACAAATGGGGGTTCCGATGCAATCAGAAGATATTTTCCGAAATTTACTTTTTTATTTTATCAGGTATTTTGGCATCTTAGAAGCCACAACCTTAAGCTATTTCAATCAACAATTGGACAAAGGGACCTCCGCAAAATAGCACCTGATTGAATAAAACATAAGCTGTTTATAAACAAAGACAAAATCTTAAGTTAGAGCTAAAAAGTTTGGTACAGCATAAAAATTAGTTAAGATCGTAAAATTAAACAATAGATTGACAATGGCTGTGTATTAGATTTTTACCTGCAGGCTTCTTTTATTTCAATATCACTAAGCGGCCTATGGCAATGGGATTAGCAGATGCGGAATTGTTACGAGTATCCCTTCATCCATGGAGAATAGATGTCATGTCATAAAACTATTAGGAAAATAGGATTAAAATTTAAAATACTCGTAGGCTTTGTTATGCAGCTCTTTTAATAATATTTGTAACTACACATATAGTTTTTTTTAGAGTTATTTTTACACAGGTGTATTCTTACTAATATTTTGTTTTATAATCATTATAAATCCATGTTTTATTGTCATAATTACTTTAACGTCGTCCACAGGCATAGATTTTACTATTGAATTTCAACAGTCCACTTGCTCCTTAAGCCGCGGTCAGTTAGTTAAATTGCCACGGCATTGATTTGTTCAATATTCTTACAATAATGGTCACATTGGTCACTAATTATATAAACACTAGTATTGTTTGATGTAGAACGCGATACAAAAATGCACCATGTTTAATTTCCGAGAGGTCACTTGTACAATAAGACAATGTTATTCCGGCGTCAGTGTATAGTTAGATATATAAACAATGTTAGTGGTATGTAAAGCAGTACTTATGTATTAACGTGGAATCCCATTCTGAATTCCTGACGTGGTTGGTAGATTAGATCTGATGTATTATGTATTAATATTACGTAAATGACATTACTCCCGGTTATGCAATAATATTTATTTACTTACCTAAGCTAGCCGCAATTATTGACTAGTATATTTAATTAAAAATTATCTGTCTTTAAAAACAGAAAACATTCATTTGGGATTTATCTACTGGATAGTTATATAAAGAGTTCTAATCAAAGTACAACTAACCGCAGATGGAGGGATCCATTAGTGTTTTTTTTATTAATACTTAACTATCAATTTCCGGAATCTTCAAACTCGTTGCACAAGTTTAACAAAGATTTAGTAATGATTAATTATACCTTCAAGTTGCACCATCATTACTTTACTAATCGATTGTTATTATTGTTGCAGATCCAATTTTGAAGCCACGATGTCTCCAAACCACAACAAAGGAGATACACTGCAACCTTCCACATTACAGGAAGCCATCAACATCATCAAATTCTTGACCACCTCACACAAACAAGAAGTTACGAGGTTAAAAGACTCGTATCAAAAACAAACGGACATAATAAAAAAGTTAGAGGCAAACAGAAGAAAGGAACTCGATTTTTTGTCGAGGGAACTTCAAAATTACGAAGTAAACTTAGCGATAAGCAAAGAAACAGTTACAAAACAACTCGCAGAGAAAGATGATATCATACAGAAACAGGCAGAACTTATCGAGGAACTTAATACAAAGTTGAAAATTCACGAAGAATTAAGTTTGCCAGAAATAAATATCGTGGCGCCTGTCGATTCGAATTCCGATTCGGGCGTAGCGATGGAAAATGACGAAAGCCACGCAAAGTCGGAACCGAACAAATCGGAGACAAAAACAACACGCAAGTACAGCAGGAGGTTTGCTGAATCAATTAGTTTCTTGCGACGAGTCGATTTCTCTCCGATGAAATACAAGCCATGTAGCCGCGACTGTAATAAGAAGAAAGATGAGAAGAAATCTGGCAACTTGGAAGTCCCGTTTTCAGAAAAGGGATTATTGACGAGACAAAACAGCAGTGAAAGAATTATGAGTGATGACGACAGCTCTTTCTCAACCGACCAAGTGCTAGCAAATAACTTGGATCACCTAGTAATAAGACCGAAAAAAATGGATGATAGCATGAATAATCACTTTTCTGATGATGGCAGCGAAGATACCAGTGAAGAAATTTTCGATAGAGTCATGACCAGAACTAGCATCAGACGATCAGTGAAGGCGAACCCGAAATATAAGAAAATTAATCGAACGAAATCGAAGCTTCTAGACCAAGTCAAAGTTAATATTATAGACTGAAGTATCTTACATCATTTCATTACTATTTGAGTTCTTTTTTTCTTCATTAGACAAAGTTTATCTTTCTCTTTTGTAAATACATTTTCATTTCTATTTTTAACATAATGTTTCAACTATGAAATAAATGCGTCAAATATAATTTTGCATTTTTCTCTTATATTCTCACCATTGTCCCTCCTTTTGAATCTTTTCACTTTAATAGGAATGATTAAATTATGAAACATGTTAAACTCAGACCAAGTTTTGATCCAGGATTACGTTTTGTATGATGGACGTTTTAATTTGTATTTCATTGAAATAATTTACTGCCTGTTAGCTAACTCAAAGGTCGGGAAACGTTTGCCGTTTTAAAAACTTAATCCTGTTTCATAAAGAAAATACAATCACATGATATTAAAATATATGCCCTAATAAAAAATGTAGACGAATGAACATGTTCGTTTCATAAGGTCCTAAAATTGACAACGTTTTGCCCCCAAAAATGGAAATAGGCGTTTTTCCGGCCCTTGACTATTAGATAAAATTCAAGCCTACGGGGAACATGCAAGGTTCACGTAAACATTGACCTTCCATCAAACGGGTGGCAGTAAAAATAAATTATTGGCTGTTGGAAAATAAAATTTAACTATGCACAAACCCCTTAGGCTTGAAAAAATATCGGTGAAAAAATGAAATACCGTTTCATACGCGAAGTATTGGCAATCATGCTAAACGTGGCCTTCGGGTTTTGTTACCTTAGGCTCTATCTACCCCGTAAGCGTAAGGGATAAAGACTGTATCATAGTATGTCGTACGCTTGTAGCAGGTACCAATACAATTAAAATAATTATTAATACACACAATATGTGAGTGCACATGAATGTGTACTCGTACTTACATAATAATGCTTAGTTACATAGTTGTGATTCTGTTTGTATATTTGATGTCTCGGGCGTATTTATAGTATTCAATTTGACGACGCGGTTGGCCTAGTTGGTAGTGACCCTGCCTGCGAAGCAAGCGTCCTGGGTTCGAATCCTGGTAAGGGCAATACATTCGTGTGATGAGCACGAATATTTGTTCCTGAGTTATGGATGTTTCTATCTACACCTATAAGTATATATTTCTTTATATAAGTATGTATATCGTTGTTTAGTACCCATAACACAAGCTTTATTTGCGCTTACTTTGGGACTAGGTCAATTTGTGTGAATTGTTCCCAAATATTTATTTATTATTTATTTATTTAAACGAATATTTATTTATTTCTTTGACGTGTGTCTTCTTCTTGTGATCGGATTGAATTTTTCTTCTTTTATTAATATGGCCCCATCGATCGATGCAATGATTTCGCAAATGTCGACGTAATAAATATAGTATTCAAAAATCTTGTGACAAAAACGTCGACAACGTTGTACGGTAGAACACGGTCAAGATCCCCCTGCCCCCTGTCGGCAAAAACATTTTGAATAAAGCATTACCTACAAGTTTAGTCATTAGTTATGGAGTAACCAGACCGCGAGCGTTTTAATAAAGTCAAATTAATAAAGAAATATTGTTAGACTGCTGTGCTCAGTAAACGATGAAAAATATTATGAAAAGATGAATACTCAGTACGAGTATGCTTAGTATAAGTACAATTATACTTGCTATCAATCGCATTCCCAATACACCGGTGAATACTATGCGATTAGTTCTTTGTCGCTATGTGCCTAAATGGCGCTGGCATACTTTTATAGTCAACTAGCTGTTGCCAGCGACTTCGTCTGCAAATAATTCGTTTATCGCTATTCCGCTGGAACTACGCAATTTTCCGGGATAAAAAGTAGCCTATGTGCTATTCCAGACTTTTCTCTATCTATGTGCCAAATTTCATCCAGATTCGTTTGTCCGTTCTGGCGTGATTGAGTAACAAACAAACATCCATCCATCCATCCATCTTTTCGCATTTATAATAATTAGTTAGATTCAATTAAATTTTTAAAAGAGAAATAGCGCCATCGATATTGTCGATGATTCCGCCAATGTCGAGGTTGAAGAAGACAGTGTCGTTATTTATTTAACCGTTGTTCGGCGGCTTTGATGTACGGTAGCGGAACTCAGTTGAGAATCTAAAACAGACAACACATTACATTGATTTTGTTAGACTACCTATAAGAATAATTTGTTAATTTTAATAAATTTACATAATACTTTTATATGGGGGGTGTGAGCTAGTGCAAGAAGGAAGTTCAAATTAACAGGGCGAGGAATTTTGTGGGGGAGAAGGTCATATAAGGGAGTAACAATTTTGGAGCAGTGAAAAAACATGTGTTCGAGGGTGCCCTCGTCTATGCCACATTCGCACAAAGAATTGTCTCGAACCCGTATTTTGGCCAAGAAGACAGGAGTGCACAAGTGGCCCAAGCGTAAGCGAACAATAATTGACGTGATGTTTTGGGCATCGATCTATGTACAAAGAACCATGGTTTTGAGGGCAGATCTGGTTGCAGTTTCCCATAATGTTTACCAATACAGAGTCGATCAGCCTGCCAGCAGGTGTTCCATATATCACACTTTTATAGTCACGGAGTGGAGACGTCAACGCAAACGCGTTTGACATAATTCTTTTGTCAAAAACCATATACTTTTTGTAAGCTCTGCGGTGTTCCCAAGAAGAAACACTGCACTTGTCAATGCAATTACAAGTTGACCCGTTCTCCGGCCTTTCACATGTTTATCGGCTATACCGCGGGAACTATGCAATTTTCTGAGATAAAAAGTATCCTATGTTCTAATCTAAATGTCTTCATTCTTTCTTTCTTCTTTCTTAATCAGTACCAGCTATCCTCGTTCCAAATTTGGTCCAAATCGATTTAGTTATTTCGGCGCGAAGAAGGAAAAAACATACACACTCACATCCTCACAAACTTTCGCTTTATAATATTAGTGGGATGGAGAATAATCACACTCATGGCACCCCTGTCGTTATACCGGTTTTATATGCAAAGAAAAGCCTGTTTCTTTAAAGTGTGATCTATGAGCCTTTTATGACCTACCAGCGCGAATAATGTTATCTTATCTTGTACATGATTCGGATGTGTTAGGTCGTGGTGGTAAATGGCGGTAATTTTTCTCATGCCTCGTAAGGTTGTCTTGGTTCAAACCATATTATACTAGAAATATTTTAAGACACAAAATTCAAGAGTTATTTTTATAAAACCGTTAGATTTGAAAAAGGCTTACTAACAATGTAACGCAAAAAGAATTTTGGAGTAAGAAATAGCTTTATCGTCCTTTAGTTCACTCTGACTGCGGTAGTAATTCTTAAGCAAAATTTGCCAAAATTCCTTTCGAGACTCAAACAAGAACCATATGTTATAGACAAAGTTACATATATCATTATTACACTTACGTCCTAACTTTTGCTAAGATAGCATGTATTTTCCCACAACTTCCTTTAGCGGTAAAAGCAGCAGTTTTTCATACTAACTAAGTTTCCTCACACCAACTTAGTATGATTTACGATATCTCTTAGACCCTTGCCTTAGGCACTCAAACGGCAACGCCACACGCCCTAATTGCCAGACTGTATCCAATTGGGACAAAGTCGAGAGTCCTTTGGACGGCAACTTGTGATAATGTCGTGATACGATTACATTAGACCAATTTTTTTGGCGCGAACTAGAGTAGTTGAAGTGAAAGTGTTGCCCGGAATAAAATTAAATGACGGGCGAACCTTAAAAATGTTTTTACAAGTTTTTTTAATTTGCACTGTTTGTAGCTAAGTAGAGCAGCTACAAACAGTGCAAACTAAAAATCGATTACGTACTCGTATGTAAGTTGTTCGCTTCAAAATGACAAATTATTTTTCGACACATTTCAGTCGTAGGATGAACCAGACATTTTGTATGCTTAAGTAAATTGGTTGACCAGTCCAAGAAACCAAGAGCAACTTGTTATTAGACCTTGCACAAGGTCCTACCACCCGCAAAATTATTAACTTCTTGACATCTAAACGATTGGAACCCTCAGTTTCACCCTTTAATTAAAAACACGTGCTACATAGAAACACCGTTTTTTTGCCATCAAAAGCGCCTTTTATTTGATTTCATTAGGTTGAATCCGACAATTGGCCGTTTTGCTCACATTTTCCACGCAGGCGACAGTGTTTGGATTGTTTTTGCGTATGTACATTTTATTTTTTATATCGATGATTTTTCATTTGTGTTTAAATGAACTTGGGTATTACTTAGCGATTTTATGGATGATTGCATATTGTTTTTTCTTATATATATGGTCTATTATAAGGAATGACTATACGATGAATCATTGTCCTTAAAATGATATTCCGTGAAAAGTTTGTCGTCCATCAAAATGACTAAGAATTCTTGGCCCAAACGCTTGCTACGCAAACTGTTAGCCAGCTATTGTCACGACAACTATACTTGCTACTTAACTATACAAAGCGTGCCCCAGTCAGCCATCAAACTCTGAAACTTGCCGATCGTGACTAGAATATTTGGGCCAACAGGCCTACTCCAAAGCAGAAAAATCAAAAATCATTTCGTGCCGTCCCACTCACACTCATAGTCGTTAATAGGGGAATGAGAGGGATATAATACGAACTTCGAATTTCGAATTTCAGAGTAGCCCCCAGGTAGCATACACAGAGCGCACTCTACCCTTTTATTATCAACTGCCGGGCCAATTTTTACAAGCATTTGCTAGGTCGACGTTTAAAGGTTGATTTCGTTCACACTGTCATGTAACATTGTACAAATATGAATAATACAAAATGCATTAAAGTTGAGTGGCTCACCAAAACACACAGTTTTTTAAGTCTGTGTAACAACAAGGCTGACGAGTTGAGTATTCTCTACGTAGAATAATGCCAGTATAGAATTATGGATTTAATAATTAAATTATACATGCTTGCAAAAGATTACTAACAATATTGAATTTAATAATCTGTTTGCTTTGTTTCGGTGTTGAGTTTGGCCTTGAGCCGATCGGTCTAAGTGTAGCTATTAGCTATTGCCGTAGGAGTAAAGCAACATAATTATAATAATAATAATAATAAATAAATAAATTATTATAGGACAGTTTACACCGATTGACCCCCAAGCTAAGCAAAGCTATAGGACAGTTTACACCGATTGACCCCCAAGCTAAGCAAAGCTAGCTATAGGTAGCGACGGATAAACATACTCAAGTAGTTTTATATTCTATTGAATCAGGCGTTACTTTGCGGAGGTCCATTTCAATGAACAAAAAATATTTACCTTGCTACTCCGCTACTTACTTAAGTAGCGGAGTAGCAAGGTAAATATTTTGTGTTCATACTCAAGTAGATAAAATATTCAATTAAATACATACAACACCCGTCTTGGGTACAAACACTCGTATTTATCCTACCGGGATTCGAACCTCGGGGCTTTTAGCTTCATAGTCAGGGTTACTTAGCTATGTGGCCGACAATGTTTCTTTACGATACAATACTGTGTGACAGGTGGCCGCGTTACTGGAAAAAAGGAAATTGCCTTCGGTGAGTGGTTTCATTCGAATATTTTGTGAGAAATTCCAAATGGCTTTTAGAATTTTTTTTTGGCAAAGCACTCGTACTCGGAATATGGCATCGGAAAGGGTCCATTTTAAATATTAATAGAATAAATCGTAACACGATTTATTAATATTCAATGACTTTGGGGTATACTGATTGTACAGTGTATAATATAGGATACGTTACACTTTTAGCTGGTAATATAACATCCGCCGGCATTCAACGTAGTCTTTCTGTAGGTTCTCCATCAATACTGCCTCGATTGATTAGTACTATCAGGGTCGGCTACGGATGACCACCTCGCAAACAAAATCGGTTGCAGTTGACGATCTGTCTTGTCCCGGCCCCTTATTTTGTTAACCAATTAGGGTCTTCGAATTTGTAAATACCATTATTTGAAATTTATAAAAAACCATGTTTTTATAACTTGTAGGCAACAATGAAGGTCTGGTCACTTTACGCGCACGGTTGCAGCTTGCACACCATCCATAATCGTTATCTTCGTTTCTTTTGTCCGAAATTTAATAAAAATGAGTTCACACAGAAATTTGTCTGTAACTGATAGGGCTCGTGTTGTGTTCCTGCGGGACGGAGGATTTAAACATCAGCCAAATCGCATAATAAATTTCTTCTTCTACATTATCTTATAAAAAGCCTATATTTATTTCAAACAACTTCATTACTAATCGTTCCTTTAAAGTCTAAGGGCCACTTGCAGGCTTTTTTAAATGTAGGTTTCTAAAGTCCTGTCAGATTCATACAAAAACTGTCGAGATTTAAAAAGCATACAAGACGCCCTAAAACAATAACAATTGTTTATTTACACAATTTATACAGCTTTTTAGCCATAGTGTGTACACAAACAAGAGCCTCGCTTATTTTATTTAATAGCGGGGTGTGAAGGTGACCTATATTTTTGACTTATTTACAAATAGTAGTGATGATGATGACCTTAGAAACTGAGAATATTAAAAATAAATTGAGACAATGATGTGTAAGAAGGTGTCAAGAGCGTAATGTGTGTGAAGCGTTGATACGATACTATGTGATCATAGTAACAAACAAAAAGTGTATAGGTACTCGATAAAATTAAATACGGCTCACAAAATTAAGTGCAGTTCACGCGTGGTATATAATCTTCCGTACTTACCAAATTTCACTAAAATCGTTTCAGTGGCTTAGGCATGAAAGCGTAACGGACAGACAGACAGAGTTACTTTCGCATTTATAAATAAATAAAATAAATATAAATAAATATTTGTGAACAATTCACACAAATTTACCTAGTCCCAAAGTAAGCGCTAGTAAGGCTTGTGTTTGTGTTTGTGTACTAGACAACGATGTACAATACTTATATAGAGATATACATACTTATATAGATAGAAAACATCCATGACTCAGGAACAAATATTAGTGCTGCAAACACACACTTTGCCATTTAATTGGTTCTATTCAACTCCCAGACAACTATCTATAAGTGTGAATGTTCACGTCTAAGTGACGAGCCAGCTCGAGTCAATGCAATTACAGGGTGATTGTACTCAGCAGGGCGACTGCTGCTTGCTAAATGGGTTGTAGAGCAGTGAATTAACTCGGGAACTTACTTTATAGTCAGCGGGGCGTCCGACACGATACCTACTGGTTTTTCTATAGTTTGTTACAGTACCACAGTAGTAGGTATCGCTTCTCGGTTCAGTCAATCCATAATTATTATATACACGCTTAAGATTACTTATGTTTGTTGCTGGCAACACAAAGTTACTACTCATCATGTCATCATGGCGAATTTAATGGTGTCGCGAAACCCCTTCTTCTTTCTCTAAGTTGTAATTAAATACATAGTAGTGTGTTAAGGTGTCATAATATGTCTAATAAACAAACTCTGTGAAACAGTAAGCGTTTGATTAACCGGCCAGCCAAGAAAGAACCACAGTCCACGGTCTCAACAATGTTCACTATGCTACCGTTGAGCTAACACGAAACGATCATTCGACCAAACATAAGGTGCATTAGAGCAAAAAATATTCGAGCAACTATATGTGTAGAGTAGACGGAGTTATCATGGACGTGTGGTAGAGGAGTACGGTATTAATTTTTGATTTATCGCTGTAAATTGTAAATACGTAGAGAGGAGGGATGAAAGAAGAAGTAACTAAACAGATTAACATGGGGACTGTGAAGGTACGTTGGAAGGAGAAGACCTAGACGGACATTCTTTGATCAAATTGGGGACGTATTGAAAAAGGTCAGGAGAGTACTTAAAACCAACGAGCATGTATGAAGAGTTTGAAGAATGTGGATGAAGCGAAAGAGCTATGTCAGTATCGTAGCAAGTGGAACAAAGTAGTCCCAGCCTACCCCTATGGGAAAGAGGCGTGACGGTATTTATGTATGTACATTGTAAATTGATGCAAGGAGTTGGTACTTTGTACTGTTGAGGTACAAGACTAACAAACTGTCTGATGTATGTGACTACGACAGCTATGTTCGTATTGGACTGAAATGTGTGGCGAACCTAGACTAAGAGGTAGAGTACTAATTTCAATACTGTATCAATCCATTAATAATGAGCCACCATAAAGGCACATAGACCAATAGGGTATATATTTTGTCTCACAAAATTGAAGATCCGAATGTACGGTTTGCCAAAATTTTGGGAACACACGCACGTACACATGCGCTCGTGTAGTAGTATAATGCGTGTGAGTTCAACTCTTCTAGACTCTGTGTCTGTCAAGTGTCTACCAAGCAACAGTAGATGTTCTTGCGCCCCGACTTCTAGCCCGGAGGGTGTGTTGATCAGTCCTTCTTTTTAGGGAAGCGAAACTTTTGAAAATACCTAAATAGTTATAGTTTTATGTGTTTTTCCTTTTATATTCATGCTCGTTTTTGTAATGTTATGTATTTTATAAGCTTCATATTAATTTGCGACTTATGTAAGTATGTTTGTTCGTGTGGAATCTTGCTTTAATCTTGTTCGCTAAAGCGAACTTTAAAAAGTACGTTGTTTGTTTTGTCTTAATCAGTGCTTTAGTGGAAACTTAGTAAGTTTTTATGAATAAATAAATAAATAATGTGCGTGTGTTTAGTATGGAGTGTTTACTGGCTGCTACTAGCTCTTAGAGTACTACAAATCAACCTGTCTGTTAGCTGGCCGTTATTCACTAGTCGCGATACACTGCTCAGATACACTCAGGGGCATTGCACTGCGAGCAATTAGTAGCCCTTTGTGCTAATGAATAATTACTGTAAAACAAGATATCTAAGTGCATTACATGTAACTGACTTGTTTGGCTTAAAAATAGATCTCAGAGATGACATTGGATGCGATTCTACGTGCCCATCGCCTAAATAGCCTAAAAATAAAATTTCTAATTTTAAAATTGGCGTTCTCATTTGATTATGACAGCCGCTCATAATAGCAAAGGGATTTAGCGACGCCTAAATAAAATAAGAAATTTAAGCGGCCGCCGCCGTGGAATCGGGTCCAATATAATATTTACATATAATATTTAACGACGCGGTTGGCCTAGTTGGTAGTGACCCTGCCTACGAATCAAGCGTCCTGGGTTCGAATCCTGGTAAGGGCATATATTTGTGTGATGAGCACGAATATTTGTTCCTGAGTTATGAATGTTTTCTATCTATATAAGTATGTATTTCTCTATATAAGTATGTATATCGTTGTCTAGTACCCATAACACAAGCCTTACTAGCGCTTACTTTGGGACTAGGTCAATTTGTGTGAATTGTTCCCTAATATTATACATTCCAAAATCTTGACCACAGTCTAGAGATAAGAAATTTTGCATACTCAGCATGGCTAGTACAAGAGCGCGCGAGAGCTTTGTCGCGCGCGACATAGACTACTCGTTTCTTTCTAGAATGAACAGTAAGAAAAAGACGGGTATAGAACAACCGCTTAAATGAGTCTTCTCCCGCACGTTGCAGGGGCGCGGGGTGGGACGACAAAGGACGCCGAGAGAGGTGCGGGCGGCAGGCGCACTACCCGCCCGCACCTCTCTCGGTCGGACGAAGACTCATTTAAGCGATCGGTATAGACCTAATGATTCATGAGAACGTAAACAAAACTGTCTCTTTCTTTATCTCTCGTGGCTACGTTCAGCTGTTTCGATAAAAACCGTTTGAAAAGTCGACTTAAAATTGTTTAAACGAGTTCAATCACTATGCGAAACTCGACCCGTAACAAGTAAAAAGTCAATATTGTTTCTAATCAGTCAAAAAGTTTAGTTGTACGTGGCCCAAACAAACTGTCATTTTAACATGCAGCTGGTGTGTTGACTTCTAGTGACCGCTTCGTTGTTTTCCGTTTGCTTCTATTTAAAGATTGAACTTTTAGGGTTCCAATTAGGGCGAAAGATACTTGTTTTTGTTCCAATCAAAGAGAGAGACATTAATAAACAAGGCAGGTATTTATTTATTTAGAATGTTGGCTAGGCAAAAAATCAATCTAGGAATTAAGCAATAATTTTGTATGTTTTTTTATTCTCTCTGGTCTTCAAAAGTAGTTCAGGCATCTGGCAAGAAATGGCCCCACACATTAAAATTAAAATATTATTATTCATTTCATTTCAATCATGGTAGGTTAGGATTCTATCTACTTAATTAGATCACTCGGACCACTTCTCATGTACATGGACGATTTTATCGAGATTTCGACACACATAATTATATTGATACTTACATTATATCGCTTTTTTAAAATGAACATTCAGTACAGTAGTGTGAGTAAAAAATGTTTTAAACGCTTGCCTGTAAATATATAAGAGTACTACGATAGAATGAACATAAACGTAACGAAAGATATCGCAAAGACGTCTCGACGTTGAAGACCCGAAACAAACTGCTGAAAAAACCGACCCCGAATGTAAACAGGGATGACAAACATTTTAAAAAGCGGCAAAAAACCAGGCCCTAAAACGTCAGGGTATTATAAAAGTTTTATTTCTTCGTAATTCCGAGGAGCGACGAAAACTCACACTGGTCACAGTGAATATTAATAAAACAGTAAGTACCAAATAAAATTGTTACCTTATCAAAAAAAAAATATGTTAGGCTGTCGTAGTCAATATGGCGAAAATGGAACCCTTATAACGATGCCACGTCTGTCCGGCCCGTCTGTAGATGCTGAATTTAATGAAATAACTGTGAAAAGTCGCGGTCGAAACTTTTAGCTTCTTGTGCAATTTTTTTCGTTTAGTGGTTTTACTAGAAAAACGTTAAAAAAATCCCATTAAGTATTAATATTGTTTTGAGATACTGTTCAACATCTGTGCACTACGCTGCTATACAGCAAACCAACACTTTTTATGATAATGGAATGGTTGCATACCTTACCTCCATACATTTAGCGGAGTGCAAATTATATTACATTTTTAAAGGGAGCATAAACTTTGATATCGCAAATGTTTTTCATAGAAAAGAGGTGTACAAGTAACATCTTGTTACGGCCCTGAAAGGCTTACAAGACATTGTACGATGATAAAAAAACCTGAATCTGCGAAAACTTTTCACGATAATTTGATATGCGACTCTAACATTTAAAGTAAAAAGATTCAGCACTGGTTCCATGAACAACAATTAATTTTACCTTATCCTGTACAAAAACAGTAACTTTGTATTTACAGCAAAATATACATTCTACCGACACCTGGTATAGAGTTCAACAACCTAATTAAACTACATGCTTCTTCAGGAGTCTCATAAAGTAATTTAAACTAAGTTTTTTGAAATAATATAGAAGAAAATGTTATGAACCTCTGCTTTCTTAATTGAATGCGGCGCTTCTTTGCAACTCTACAACCGTACACTGATAAGTTTATGCAACAGACACACCACACAGTGATAATTTTCGCGCCGAATGACTATTTGTTTTTTGCACGTAAGCAGCTACAGTTGCAGTTAACAAAATCTCTACTAAAAAGTTACAGTGTCAGATTTAAATGTCATTATTATTGGATTGACCCATCTTTACCCATGAGTGTCATAAAAATCCACTAATGCAGTGGTTCGTAACCTTTTCAGTTCCGTTGTCCTTGTGACCTAATTAGGGTCACGGATTTACCCCTCCCCATTCTCACAGGGGTAGACAGAGTACCTATACTTTGTTCCACAGCTACGATCCTGACATACCTCTTTCGTTTCATCCACATTGTTTATTACCTAACTAATCTCTTCATACATGTTCGTTGGTTTCGGATATTCTTTTTTTTATGTGAATAGGAAGGCAAACGAGCAAATGGGTCACCTGATGGTAAGCGATCACCACTGCCCATAGACACCCGCAACCCCGGGGGGATTGCAGATACGTTGCCAACCTAGAGGACTCAGATGAAATGCGTCTTGTGCCGTTCCACACCGGAACACAGCAGCGCAAGCACTGCTGCTTAGCGGCAGGATTAGCGAGTAGTATTCTATAGTAAGCGACCACCCGGAAGAAGGCGTACTTCGTGGCTTAGGAATCTCCGGACATGGTTCAACCTTAGCACAAGCTCACTGTTCCGAGCTGCTGTGTCAAAAGTAAAGCTAGCGCTGATGATAGCCAACCTCCGGTAGGAGATGGCACCTCAAGAAGAAGAAGAAGAAGATTCTATAGTAGTAGTATTCTTGACCTAGGTATGTGTCTGTAATTTGTGTTTGTACAGTAAAGTTACATTACACACAAGATTGTCTTCAATGTCTTCAGCTAGTAACAGAAAAACTATTTCCTGTGACATATTTGTGTAATATATTAGCTCCTGCTACTTCAACATTCGTAAGGATGGCCGTGCCAGCAAACTTTTTACCAAAACGGCGGGCAATTCCGCTCGGATGTCTGGCCTAATGAATTTCTGAACTGAATCCAATCAAACTTTCCTCGTTTGGGTTGATGTATTCCGTCATGCTGGCTTAGGTCATGCGCGACGGTACCAGGTGTCGTGATAGATTGTCTTAAGATACGCGATTTTATGCAAAGAATTCAACTTTGTACGGTATGCTTAGTGTAAGTTTTCGCACAAAAACACCTCGAACGCGTCTGCGAAATGGCAAATACTTTGAGAACAAGGGCCTTACCATGATGTCTTGATGCGATTCGGTTCCGATTCGGTTTTGGTTTTAGCTGTCATTTTGAGATTTTTGAGTATGGAACTAACAGCGAGCGAACTTAAACTGAATTGGAATTCAGTTTCATGTTTCGATCGAGACGTTTGCGTAATTATGATGGGATCGTGGGTAGTGGCGCGGGCTGCGGCACTGACTTGAAACATATTATGAGTAGGTAAATAGGTATTAGCGCACAGTCGCACACCGATAAATAATTTTAATTTGACATTTCTACAGTAGCGTTATTAATACAATTTATTATGAAATCTATAGGCAGATTAGGCTGCATTTGAAGGCGGTTCTATTTTTTTATTTTTTTATTATTATGTTTTTATTTTTTTATTTTTTTTTATGTACGCATGATTACTGATTTAAGAGTGGGGAGTTTTTAAATTTTTTGATTTAATGTTATTTTGCTACTAGATGTCTGCGACTTATTTTGCGGAATTTTCGTTTATCGCGAGTATAATTTTCTGAGATGGAAACTATCCTCCCTTCCCGGGTCTCTTAACTATTTTCGTACCAAATTATATCACGTGAAAGCGTAACAAATAGTCACATTTGCATTTTATAATATTAGTTAGGATAGCATTTGGATTAAACCCCTATCGAAAAAAGTGGGGTGTCGTCAGTTTGACCTCAACATGTGTGTCAAAAATTAAAGTAAGACCAAGCGTATTTAAAACGAATTCCAACTTCGGGTCCATATCAAATCGCAATTTCAATTCAAACTCCACTCATTACTGACAAGAAGTACACATTTAATACCAAATATTACAAATAAATAATCATAACACATTCACGTAGATCGTATGTGTACAGGAATACAGTTTACAAACGATTGAAAAAGATGTAACGGGAGTAATGTTTTCCATTTCACACGGCCTCCCATCGTGTGTAAAACGCATAGAGGAAATAATGTTGTAGAGTGGAAACGTCATAGAGATTATTAAAAATCACACATACATAAATCACGTTTTTATCCCTTACGGGGAAGACAGAGCCTAATGTAACAAGCGTGTAACGTGTAGCATGATTGTGGGATAGGTGGGAAGGGGAATAAGAATGAATTGCTAGCCTAGCCTCATTCGCCTATAACATGTTACCTAAGATTTTCGCCCATGGGCTTTTACCATTGGCGCGGGAAAAGAAGCAATTCTCAGCTTTTTCTTTGCTCCCAGGCCAGCGTGTGGAAACACTCCCAATCCTTATCTGTTGCAAAATTAGCAAGCCCCTCTACATCATCATCATCAGCTTGAAGACGTCCACTGTTGAACAAAGGCCTCCCCCTTAGCACACCATAATGAACGACAACTCGCCACCTGCATCCACGGGTTTCCTGCACCTTTTACGATGTCGTCGGTCCACCTGGTGGGAGGCCTACCAACACTGCGTCTTCCGATCCGCGGTCGCCACTCGAGAACTTTTCTCTTCCAAAGGTTGTCTCCCCTCTACATGGCTATTTAATTTTCATCTATGGCAAAACGTTAAGAATCCCCAACGAAGTAAGTGTGCAAAGGACATTTTGAATAAGGTTGCTCAAACTCGGATGCCAGATCCAGGAGTGCTTAATTAAAAAGTGTGCTGTGAAAATGTCTAATCATGTTCCGAAAAGATGTGGATGCAGATTGTGTGACGAACGAGGGAAGTTTTGGAGTCAGAGTTCAATAACCTCTTTGTATCTTCGAGCGTTACATTTCCTCTCTTGGAAATGGGGAAGAGTAGCCGATGCACCCTGGGCAACAAGGTTCATGAACAAAATGATAATATATTAAGTTTCAAGAACGCGTTAGAGGAGTTCACTGTTCTTAGGGAGTTTTCGCTACAAAGCGGAAAAATGCTGCTACCGGTTACAAGCGATTCCCTATTAACTCGTTTGCCATGGTATATACTCATTCTCTTAAAATATTGATTGTTCAAGATTGTCATAAAACTTACCTAACAAAAGGATGGAATTCTACAGTATGGCCGTTTAAATTTTAAAGTTCCTGAAAAAAATACGGTTTCAGAAAATAAAGAGTTACGGAAAATATTACATTATGGCACGTAAAATTCGGGCAAGGATAAATATCAATCACAGCGGGGCGTAGGGTCAATCAGCGTTTTTTAAATCGGTTTGGATTTCCCGCCACTAAATTTCGGCTATGTTGTCACTGTGGTAAACAGAGTGCACGCTTGACTTCAATAAAAGTCGTTTTATTTGCATAATCTGTGGCACAATCTGATATCTGTCTCGAAACGACCGAGAATCAAGGAGCGTGCTAAAAATATTGCAACTTCGACAACCCTGCTTGTTTGAAGGCATTCAAAATTTTGCCTTGAGCTAATTAAGGGCAACTTCATTCCGTTTGATGACATGCTATATTTACTAATTAGCGGAGTGTGTTGTGTTCAGTTCGCTAAGCATTCTCGGAGTTTGCTACGCTGAGGGCCCTCAAGTCTTAACTTGAGTTGGAGTTGGATTGATGAGAGGCATACCTCAACCTTTTTGAGGTATCTTAATTATTCTTCCATATGGGTCTGGGGTAATAAAACATAGAATATACCAGCTGCTTTCTCTTCTAAAAAAAGTAAAAGCCTGTAGTTTCGAGTTTATTGCGAACAGACTCGCAGAGGTGGCAGAGGGCTTTCTTTTATGTAGTGAATAATATATTCTAGTTCTTTGTCTATATTAATTTAAATCAAATCAAATGTTTTGAGCTTCCGTTATCTTCATTATTACGATGACACATAAATTTTTGATTAAAGTAAAGCAGCAGGAGTCATATTGCAAATTTGATAACCAGGCGATATTTTGTACAACTATAATACCTAGTATTTATTCTTAGGAAATTTACCACTTGCATAGAATTCTTCTAATCCGGGAACAAATCTTTTTCGTATTCGTCTCTATACATATGTAATGGCCTATCCACTCGTATGTGAAAATATAAATCATATATTTTGATCTATATCAGTGCAACAGTTGCAAGTGAACGCACTACACTCAATCAAACAAAACAACCAACTTATTCATTTAATTGTTCTAACTTCAACAAAGACTGTATGTACCCTTGAAACAAAACATAGGTCGTACCTAAAGACTACACTACTAAATACAGCACTCCGTAAACAACCTTTAACGTTTGAACAATGACGCGAGTCGCTTTTGTTTTCTATTTTTCGAACAATACCCCGAAAATTAAATACGGTACCAGCGTGGAATAACCCCTAAAGCCTACTAGTTACGTAAACAAATGTTTGAATAGTGGGCATGCTACTAATTCTGACGATGAGAACAATTATTGTGACGTAATTCAGATGGACGCACACATGCAAAGTTGTTTAGATGTGTGTCAAATACCTAATTAAAGGGGTGTGAAGCAATAAATAGTTTGAAGTCTTACCCTTTATCACACGGCGGCCACGACGTACAAAATCCGCGTTCTGAAATGAACACAGGCACGACGTCGTCTGTACACGCGTCAATGTGTGCGTAAGATACACAGGGCTGTCTATCGCAAAAACCTAGTACTATAAGTACTATCAATGACATAAATATAGGTACTTATAATGAAGATATGGCTTAGATGTGTGCAAATAAATGTACTTAATCGTTATCTATTTATTTAAACTTACTTAAAATGTGTCTGTCTGTGTATTTAAGCATTATTATTTTCAATTACAATAGATGTACGACAACAAACTTAAGCGAATGATTCTGTAGTTATTTCATGTATTAATCGCGATAATTTCAGAAAGCATTAATTTTCTAATGTTTTATAAAATGAAGTAGGTAGGATAGGTTCCCGAACATGTGACGTGCGGCCGACATACATCGCGTTGCGAGCCCTACTAGTTGCCAGCAGCTTTCCGGCAGACTGCGCTTGAGGGGTGGGGTAACTCGGATCGGTGCGGGGCGGAGCGTGGCCATTCTGTACGTTAGTACGATTATATATTCTGTGCCCTTATTCCTTATTCATAAATGCTCTATAGGCCTCTACTACCTTAGCAATCGTTTGTCCTTATTATATCTGTCACATTGACATTTACCTTTCACAGATAAGGACAAACGATTGCTAAGTTAGTAGATTAACAATAGGGGGGTTAATGACAATGTTGAGGTTCTGATTTTTATTTCTCTTAAAAAATCTAGTAAAGCTTTTTTACCAAAATAACGAAATCTTAATATTATTTAAATTAAAATAGCTAAATTAAATAATACAAATTGTTGGGTAGTATTTCAGCCGGCCGTGTTTTTTTGGCGTAAGTATAATAAAGTCACACGCGAATTCATTATTTAACGTATCTGCATTTATTTAAACTACAAAGTTAGTACCAACCAGTCTCCTTAAAAACTTTAAACTTGGTATTTTATTCTAAAATTTAAAGGTAGCCATTACAAAGTCAAAATTCCCCACAGTTGCTAAAACACAGAGAACCAACATGTTTAAAGCCTCGAATTCTACGTTTTAAAACAATAATGTCTCGCTAAAACTACTCGCCTTAAAAACCTGGGCACCAGTCCAAGGGAATTAGGTAAATTGTCCACAGCTGAACATACTTTTATTCGTGTTGCCAGTATGTAGATTAAAAAAAATACACGCAAAAGATGGGTGCAGGTCAAAGTACATATGATTTGAAATGCTTATTGGGTCAAAATTCATAATGGTTCGAAATGTGTTATGCAATTTTCAGTGAAACTATTAGCTATATAGACGAACTTTTTGGAACGCGTAATCCAGATTGGTTCATTGTTCATTTCAAAACAATCCTGAAGTAAGTGGGCATTTTCTAATCTAACTAATATTATAAATGCGAAAGTATGGATGGATGGATGAATGGATGTTTGTTTGATATTCAATCACGCCAGAACGGCCCTACGGATCTGGATGAAATTCGGCACATATATAGAGGAAAGTCTGGAATAGCACATAATGCTACTTTTTATCCCGGAAAATTGCTTAGTGATAAACGAATTCTTTGCAGACCTAGTCGCTGGCAACAGCTAGTATGTACGCGTATCATGTCTATATCCCTTACGGGATAGACAGAGCCTATAGTAACAAGACCTAAAGGCCACGTTTAGCATGATTGTGGGTTATTTAGGTGGAAAGGGGAATCATAATAGTGATGGGTTGCTAGCCGCATCGCCTATAACATTGATTCCTAAGATTTTCGCCCAATTCTCTCGATGGGCTTTTAACATCTGCGCGGGCAGAGAAGCAACTTTACTGGTACATTCGACGTTATTTCTTTGCTCCAAACCAGTATGGAAGTAAGGAAATATGATAAATATATTTATGAAGTACTAGCGACCCGCCCCGGCTTCGCACGGGTGCAATCAGTATTTCTCTACTATATTATGCATGCGTATTATACATTTAAACCTTCCTCTTGAATCACTCTTCTATTATAAAAACCGCATCAAAATCCGTTGCGTAGTTTTAAATCTCTATGCATACTGACAGACAGCAGAAAGCGACTTTGTTTTAGCTTTTGCCCGCGGCTTCGCTCGCGTGTATCAGGACTACCTATTTCTAAATACCTATTTCAAAATGCTCTCTTAGTGCTCCCCTACACTCCCCAAGGAACCCACTTGCCAATGTTCAGCTTTTTACGACCAGTAAAAAGAAAAATCCCGTTTTTTCCCATTCCTGTGGGAATTTTGAAAAGTCCTCTCTTAATGCTCTTCTACATTCATCAAGCAACCTACATGTCGAATTTCAGCTTTTTACAACCAGTAAAACGAAAAGTCCCGTTTTTCCCGTTCCCGTGAGAATTTTGGGAAATGGTCTCTTAATGCTTCCCTACACTCATCAATCAACCTACATGCCAAATTTCAACTTTCTACGACCAGTAAAACAAAAAATCCCGTTTTTCCGTTCGTTCGTTTTTTTTAAGTATTAGAGGTATTCTTTCAACATGAAACTACCGTGAGACTCAAACATAATTACAACAAACTGAATACCTCACGTATAAAAAGCCGAAAGAATGCTCCGACAATTGTTTCGGACTATTCCGTAGTCCTTCATCAGCTCGCCCCGGCGGCAGCGAAACGAACACTGCGCGCCAACACTCTGCTCGCGCGGCTACTCGGCGAAGCTGACATCGGCGCACAACTACCCCAAATAAGAAAAATGAGGGTAGTTGTGCGCCGATGACAGCTGCGCCGACTTTGAAAGAAATCGGTTTCAAAATGGCGGCTACTTTTTCATATAGGTAAGATAACGGATTCATATTTTATTGAATCAGGTGTTACTTTGCGGAGATCCGTTTTAATGAACATAAAATATTTACCTTGCGCTACTCCGCTACACACGTGCAAGATAACCAATCCACATAAAATACACATAAATCCCAAAAACTTAATTATCCCATATACCACACAAACACTGACGCGCGTTTCGATCCCTCTACGGGATCATTCTCAAAGTTAGAGAGCAGTAGAGCACAACTGATGCACATGCAAACCAACGTCGTATTGATTTGAAAACCTATAAATAAACATAATGTACCCACATTCGTATATTTCCAAACGCAGCCGTCATTGTCAACTTGACAGATAAGAACAGTTTGTATGGGAAAATGAGATTGTCGTTTTTAGTATTTTACTCGCAGTTTTCCCATATTTTCTCACCGTACTAAGCTTCCTTGGACTTCCACGAATATTTCAAGACTAAAATTAGCCAAATCGGTTCAGCCGTTCTCGAGTTTTAGCGAGACTAACGAACAGCAATTCATTTTTATTTGTATAGATATATTGAACCATTATGTATTTTGAACAAATTATGCATTACGTACCTAGGTACATAAATTTCTGTTTCAAAATTTTTATACGTACCTAGGTACCGGTAAAAGAACTCTTTACGACCTATTTGCAAAATAATCTTACGATTTTGATAGATCTAAAGAAGTTCATAATAAGTACCTACCTACCTATTTTATTTAATCATTTATTAACTTTAACGGAAAACAGTAGCTTCCTGTAATTGACCCTTTTCTAGACCGCCTATTGCCTGTAGCCTGTATTGCTTTTTTAATTCCTTATCCGGGAGAGAGGACCGGTGTGCAAATCCAATTTCCATACAAATACCCTGTAGTGCCGTACTGCCGACAAAGTTACTCCGAACTCTGGTGCCAGCTGGGATCGAGTTACCTGGCTGACGTTCGAAACCAGTACTTAATCGGAGGCAGCTGGTCAGTTGAGGAGTTAATTTATTGAAATTTGAAGATATTGATAGGTAGGTACGAAATCTATATAATACCTTTAAACGAGCAATTCTTGTATATATATAATCTGGATCTCGGAAACGGCTACAACGATTTTCATGAAATTTGGTATGCAGGGGGTTTTGGGGACGATAAATCGATCTGGCTAGGTTTCATTGTTAGAAAACGTACCAAAAAAAAAACGAGCGAAGCTCGGTCGTCCGGGTACTTATCAATTAAACGTACTGATGTGCAAGTAGCGGAGAGTTTCCAAATAAGTTGTCAAATATCGGAAACTTCTGAAAAATGACAAATGTAATAAAATAAATTATTTAATTGGAAAAAGTAATTTAATATTGAAATTTATCTCTGTCAATTTCGTTAACTTTTCATCGGCGTATCAGCTGACTTAAACGTACTTAATGGTTGAATGCATTGAATTGAAGTTGACTTCAAGGTTAAGTGAAGAAATAACCATGGAAACCAGCGTGGTTAAAGCCACCCACTTGTTTGTTTTCCACTGTATAAAAAAAACAACGGGTAGCACCGGGTGCCGGCAGAAGTGAACACAGCAGCTTAGATTAGATTTTAATGTTGTAACCTCCATGACGCTCAAGACGCGTACCGTACTAACCGCTTAAAAAAAACGTACGTATTATCTATTTGACAGACCTCTAACAATGTGCTGATGCCCTAGTACTTTTGCTCCAAGAATCAACAAAAAAAAAACACTTCAAAAATCGAACACAATTCATTCGTATTTCAAAATAGGCTCTTAAGAGTATCTGATATCCTGGTACTTAAACTCTCCCTCCGTCTTACGCCTGACGCGAGTTTAACATTTTTTACCCATCCCAAAAGTGCTCAGCGCCGCTAAAGAAGATTAGTTTTCTCTCCAAAAAATAGTTTCAACAGTATAGTAAGAAGCTACCAGTTCAACTAGATCTAGTTGAACTGGTAGCTTCTTACAGGTCTTACAGCACATATAAAATACTCGCAACAAGTATGCCGACCAAATTCAGACGATTCTCTTATCATTAGTGTAATAGCACTGTTACGGTTGCAGCCGCGCAAATGAAAAGGCTCGTGCAGTTAAATTTAATGCGATACTTTGTTTTGTGCGCATTTAACTTGGTGCATATTCAGGGAGCTATGAAAGAGGTAAAGGTAAAATTGCATCGTACTCGGTTGGTTTGAAACGCCTCATTGTGAACAAGTTGTTACCTGCGACGTAGACGGGTAATGTTTAAACCTTTGCGAGTAGAACGATATTACGATACAGTAAGCAATAGGTAGGCAAAGAAAGAGTGGTGTAGTAAGCGTAGGTCAAGGCGATATGGTGCGGGAGGGCCCACGGGTACATCACCTACCGGCTCACGCAGGTACTGTCCGGACATGGCTGTTTACGCGTGACGCATTTTCCACCGAAAAAAAAAGTCAAGGCGATTTAGATAGACTAGATCATTTTTCTCTTACGCTGGGAGTACCCATAATGTGAACCCAGTACTCGTAGCAGTCTTTAATCAGTAGGGAATTCCTGAACAAAATATGAAAATATCTTAAAATGGATGGCAAAAAGTGAAATCAAAAGTAAAATCGGTCAAGAAACACGGAAAATATAAGATACACTGATTTGACAGCGATTATTAGAGGGATCCGATATGACAATTGACTTCAGAAGACCCTATGCTCATAATTATGAGCTCTATATTGGTATTAATAGTTGCTGGTTTTTCTAGAAAGAGCTTGCATCACCCACCTTTACAAATTACCTAAATCAACATTTTAAACATCGACCAATGTATAAAGCAAAATACTTTAGCGAATCGCAATTTTAAAACCTGACAAACTATAGGAGTGTTTTTGACTAACCTAACCACAGTCATGCTGTGTATTCAAGACGAAGTGCCATTGTGATATAACATTGAAGTCCAAACTTTCCCTCCACCCAGATAAGCTTATAACGAAATAAAATATCACTTTTCCGACGTCTCAGGCTTTACATTAGTTATTCCGAAGGCGCTCAACATCCCCCAGTTCATTATAATGTGTCACGTAAAACAATTTCCAAGCCTCTTAGCTGAGGCAGAGTAATACACAATACAGTGCCCCGGAACCAGCGTAATCAGATCCCCCATTTCTATCTCTTGCCCCATTTGATTACCTCAAAAGTATGCTCGAGAGGGGAGGGGGAGATCCAGTAAGATTGGATGCTAGTTTTGAAATGATTGGTGAAACTTGAGTTCAAAGTCTTCTTAGGAGTAACGACGAGGGTTTCATACGACAAACTGACTTCAACGGCAACGTGATTATTTATTAATAATTATTCACTTTAAGTTGTGTGCTAGTCGTTTGTGTTTCCTTTTCTGAATAATACATAAATAATAGGTGTACATACAGATATAGACAGAGCTTAATGTAACAAGACCTAATGACCACGATGAGCATGATTGTGGAGTATAAAACGGTGGAAAGGGGAATGAAAACAGTGATTGGTGGGTTGCTAGTCGCATCTATAAACAACGTGAGTTCTTAGTTTTTTTGAAGAAATAAGTGGTTTTTATTAATATGTTTTAGGGTCGATTTTACAATCCTCAGATAAGCACTTAACTGACAGAGATCCATAGAGTTATTGGTCGAATAGGGCCTATATATATAATAAGTAGCGGAGGTAGCAAGGTAAATATTTTGTGTTCATTGAAATGGACCTCCGCAAAGTAACGCCTGATTCAATGCCTATATATATGCCGATTGAAAAATCTTCCCTAAATCTATTGTTACAGGTTTATTTTGGTATATCCACGACTGGATGGCATTATCTTTAATGGTGTCTTTAGACAGAGCTATTAGTTGCTAATGTTCTTTTTCTCATACTTAACGTTAGTAAAAAACATACATTTTGTGCTTTCTGAGAACTTACGAGCAAATACTTTCGCTTGTATATATTCTTTTGTTTTTTTTTTTTATGTGAATAGGAAGGCAAACGAGCAAGTGGGTCACCTGATGGTAAGCGATCACCACTGCCCATAGACACCCACAACCCCGGAGGGATTGCAGATGCGTAGCCAAACTAGAGGACTAATTAGATGAAATGCCTCTTGTGCCCGTAATTTCCCCGGCTGTCTTACTCTCCACACCGGAACACAGCAGTACAAGCACTGCTGCTTAGCCGCAGGATTAGCGAGTAAGATGGTGGTAGCGATCCAATTCCGATTCAGTATAGGTTCGCTTGACAAATTGAAAATGACAGCTAAAACCTGAACTGAGTTGGTTTAAGTTGGTTGGTTGATTGGAGTTTTGGTTCGCTCGCTGTTAGACTCATACTAAAAGTGACAGCTAAAACTTAAACTGAGTCGGAATTAGGACGTCATGGTAAGGCCCCTGCACACTCCCAAAGTACTTATTTCCATGCAAAGTTGAAAAAAATTGGTACAGCATTCAAAGACATAATTTTTCACATTTGAAGGTTTCTATTAAGTAAAATGTCGGAGGGTAACTTTGGTGCCGATGGTAGGCATATGAGGCCAAGTTACATAGAGTATTTTTAATCGACAGTTATTGTCATTAAAAAGAAGATTGTTATAGACAATTAATAAATTTATATATATAAAAGCATCCTATTATGTGAATTTACGTCATAATGACGTCATCCGCACCATAGTTATGTTCCCTGAAAATGACTCTTTTCAAATCGCTTATTTTGTCATAACTTCGAAGAAACATCGTAAATTTAAATCACCGCACTAAATTTTACTACTTTAGCCAAGTAATCTCATATATTTGTCAATATATTAAGCCATACATCACTCGCAAAGTTCAGGGTACGAGTAGGTATATCCAAGTTCATACGCGACCCTCGGAAGGTTAGGTTTGACATTGATTGACGATCAGCAATGATTTCGCGATCCCAATCAGCTCGAGTTGGTGTAATTGGCGATTTGGTAAGGCAGTACATGTAAGTGCAAATAAAAAGGAACGGCCGAGTGCACCACGGGCCACGCGTGACGGCAGATAAAATGACACCTCCAATATGGTCATTTTACGAAATAATGATACCACATTTACTTCACTAGTGCTCGACTAAGGTCACGTAATGAATGATTTGATTATAGAACGAACGAAATATTTTATGAATGACAGCAGCAGTGAAAATGATTCGTAATAGCTAATTTAAGTTTTTAAACATTCCATACCATACATTATTACACATTATTGGCATTTCATTTCATGCCATACTCAAGCATTTTATGCACATTTTCATTTTATGTCATAAATTGACAATTACATAATCGCTCAGTGTCAATCTGCATGTCATGCAAATCTGCTGTAATATCTTATCTATCATGCTACTGCTGTGTTCTATCTGCCAGACCGTATTTTTCTTAAAGGTACCACGCTAGTGGCGAACATGGTAAATTGCTGCAGCCTATGGACGCTTGCGAGCCCAGGTGATGCGGTTGCGAGCACGTTGCCGACCCTTTAAAATCGTAACACTCCTTTCTTGAAGAACCATGATGTTCCTCGGGAAACGTATAATTTAATTAAAATTTTAGGTAAACTCTCGTTAAATTGCTTTTTTTTTCGATATGCAATATGAATATCTACTTATGACGTGACTTTTGTCACTTTCAGAACAATATTTTCCTGAGTGGGAGGAACACTTGACAATAACAGTTTTTTTAAAGTACACAGCGGTTATGAAACTAATCTTGGTATTTGACACTTCAATGCAAACGCGTTGGAGGCTTTTTTTTGGCGAAAAACCTACTTACAGCTCATTTTGGCGCCGATACGCGCTAGAGAGGTTGCAGAGAAGTGTTGTTGATGTTTACATAAACTTTACAATACAAACTCAGAATATTAATTTGTTATAAACCCATGGATTCCATAGAAGGCGTAACAGTATATCTTCGCCAATAAAGCAGCCGCAGCATCAATTATTTTACAATTGAAACCAATTTTGTTTACGAAATTCCAAATCCGTTTCATACGTTTTAATTCAATTATGGGGTTGCGGTTAGAGTTGGGATTAAGCGGGCGCCTCGCATATGATTGGTTAGGGGTTTACAATAGGATTTGAATCCTTTGTTCATCGATAAGAGAATAATTTATCTATCTAAATATATAAAAGAAGAAACTGACTGACTGACTGACTGACTGACATATCAGCGCACAGCCCAAACCGCTGGTTCTAGAGATTCCAAATTTGGCACGTAGGTTCCTTATAAGGTCTAGGGGTGCACTAAGAAAGGATTTTTCAAAATTCGACCCCTAAAGGGGTTAAATGGGGGTCCAAAGTTTGTATGGAAAAACAAGATTAGTTAGACTATTTTATTCGAAACTTCACATGAGTATTCCTAACGATAAATGAGTAAACACCTGTTTTAGGTTTTTTGAAAATTCAACCCCTAAACGGGGATAGGGGGTGACAAAGTCTGAAAATCAACGTGGGTATTATGATAGGATTAAACGAACTTACCTGAAGTGAAGTTCGATCCTGATTATATGAAGTACTTAGTCCGAGATAACTATGTAGTTCCGTCCTTTCTTGCTACTTGAACGCGACGTATAAAGACACCATAAACAAAAAACAGCACCTGTCAATACTAATCACATATGTCATTACGTTTAGAGTCGTCATAATAAGGCCTAGGGGGATAGTAAGAAAGTGACTATCCGTGAGGAGGGCGGGAGGCTCCCTTATCTCGGACTAAGTACTTCATATAATCAGGATCGAACTTCACTTCAGGTAAGTTCGTTTAATCCTATCATTATATTCGTACTTAGTCCGAGATAACTATGTAGATGTTTAGAGCAAAAATAAACATATTTATAAACATCCAAATTAAATTTCGATAGGTATTTATTTTCTTAATAATAAATCAAAATGAACATAATTATTTAAAACAACAAAAATCAGTAACATTACTTCTTATAATTTTAAAACCACAGGAAATCCTAAGAAAATCAGCCTTTGGTAATTCACATTCTACATTTAAATTTAAAATCTTAACATTATTTTAATGAATAATTAGGCAATGCCACAGATTGGGCAAATACATTTTGTGCATTACACTCAATGATTAGAGGTCTGTTATAATGTCTCGCAAAGGTAGACCACCTGCTAGACCACCCAACAGCTTTTTTAAAAAACTGTCTGTTGTGAGACCTGTACGGTATGCTGGCGACGATGCTGCGTGCCTAATTGAATGTGAAGAAAACTTATTGACCTCAATACTACTGTCTTTCATCACTAATTTGAGCCATCTACTTATTGTTTGTGTTGAAGCTGGTTTGTGAAGTTTTACAGTCAGAAATAATTTAATGCAGTCACTATCTGTCTTAAGTCATTAGTTCTTTTTCAAATATTCTAACAGGGTCTATACCGGGCAAAAGTCTGGATTATTACTGAAACATGGTAGAGATAATTTAATCATAAACCGTCTTGAAGCTGAGGTTTTTTGGATATCTGATAAAAATATGTCGACGCCTTCTTCATAATTTAATTTAATCTACTGTAATTAATTAGCGACCGCATTTAGACCCTCTGTCCTGTAGTCAAAACTAATAACAATAGACTTTAAAGTGAGCTCTTTTAAATTTAAAGTTTCTAAAGAATAATAATAACAATAATAATAACAAAAGATATTTATTCAACAGTTTGCAATCTACAGATACCAGTATTTGAGGTAAGACAGAACAGTGGCTGGGTCCCAGGTACTTGATTATGATTACTTGAGTATTAGGTATACCTGGGAGTAGTTTATAAACTCCCCTACACCAGCGTTTTATTCTATCGTCATTATCAGATCTATAATTATGGCTATCTAAAATTAAAGACCAAGTTAACCGTTAGCAATTCAAAGTTTGGCTTCTTCTTGAAATACTAACATTAAATATGATATAATCTTGGGTACAACAACGCTTACTACATCTTCATTATGAGTTTTACAGAATTGCCACCACTGTCTTAAACGTGAATCATATTGCTTAAAGCTATTCTTGGCTAGAGATACTATTAGGTATCATTCTTCTCTTCATTGATTCCCTGATAATATACAGGCCCCCAGGGTAAGTTGAAGATGTAAGGGATGTGGTGACCATACTTCTGAGCCTATGAGAAATTTTAACAATGGATACCAGGCTTGGTTGGGCCATACTGGAAATACTAATATTCCTGTTGTTCTATCGGTCTTAATTTTACGCAATACTTTTAAGATTAATGAGAATGGAGGGAATGTTTAAAATAACCTCCTCCATTCGACTGTAAAGGCGTCAATGTTCCATGCAAATGGATCCCTGTGCTAGGAAATGTATTTAACACATTTTTCATTAAAACGAGAAGCAAACAGATCAATAGATAGATACCCTATTGAGTCAACTATTGTTTGAAAGACTTCTTGTGATAATTCCCATTTTATATCCTGATTTGAACTCTGAGATTTATAATCTGTCTCAGAGAGTTATCTTTAGAATTAATATATGATGCAAGAATCCATAGATGTCTTGCTTCGCATCATTTCCAAATTTGTCTTGCAAGGTTATTTAACAGTGGAAATTGAATAGAACCCATCCTATTTATATAGGAAATGGCAGTAGTATTGTCAATTCGTAATAAAATCTCATCTGCAAGGCATCATAAAGCAAAATATAACGCTAATAACTCTAGATAATTAATGTAATTTTTATTTTCTTCTATTGGCCAACTTCCCTTAGCACTCTTTCCATTACATACTGTACCCCAACAACTAAAGATGCATCTGGGAAAATCTCTAAAGCAAAATTATATTGCTTTATGTGGCCTAGTCCTAATATTATTCTTCCACCATGTGAGATCTTCTTTGGCCTTCTGGCCAATGGTAATAATGTTATCATAATTACCCACAACCATTCCAAAGCCCTAAATTTTGCTGCTTCAAAATTTATTGTATACACAAAACCATTAGATATTATTGGGTGCCGTTTCATTAGCATAATTTCATTTTACTATTTTCAAAAATCGTTATATTATTACCGAGCATAAACTTCAAGCAATATAACATTCATTAGTCATAACAACGATTGCAATAAATTCATTTGAATATTCGATTATTCAATATAATAGTTAAAATCCATAACGACATTTAGAACAATGATTAGAGGGTATAACATTATGCAAAATATGTTTAATAAGTAAGCAAACTATCTCTTGTCGCATATTTAAATTTGGCTGGTGCCGAATGCATAAAACATTTGCATTGTGCGAGCGAGCGAAGCGAGCGAGCAAGACGGTTCGGAGCAGAAGCGATTTGGATAGGTTAGGTTCAGAAGGCTAAGGCGGGAGCGAAGCGTAGCGTAGCTTCCGCCTTAGCCTTCAATGCTAGTTTTTTTTTTTTTTTTTTTTTTTTTTTTTTTTTATTATTATTATTATTATTATTATTTAATTATTATTATTATTATTGTTGGTACGGGTTTCCGATCACGGGCCCATGGGGACCCGTTATGATTATTAATTTATTATTATTATTATTATTATTTTATGCAAATTGATATTATGATTTGAGAAATTCGGCAATTTGTTTAAATGTATATTGTTTTTGTATGATCTCAACATTTCGAGATTGAAATTCTGATATTTGTGTTATGAGAAATTAAAACTTGCAAAAATCGTTGTTATGACGAACATTACACACCCTAAGATGTTGTCATCCATACTGAAACTAAACTACCTAACATCCTAGTTCCTAACTAAGCAGTAATCTAAATTTAAATAATTCTAAATTATCCTCCGCAGTCTTTCCCATTTTATATTTGTATGGGCTAATGTCACCTTTACAATCTATTTGGAAACCAAAAAATTCTGATATTAAGTGGAGTAAAATTACTCTTTTCCCCATTTATGACAAAATCAAGACATAGTAAATGTTTTTTTTTTTAAATTTTTTCATTACTGACACATTCATCATAAGTTGAGCCCAGACAAATCAGATCATTGACATAAACCAGTAAGCGAATGCCGTCTTATCTTAAGATATCCTATCACCGGCTTTAACAAATTTGTGAAATGGAATGGTGCGGTGCTTATGCCAAATGGTAAGCAATTGTATTTATATAACCCGAATTAAATTGGAACCTTAAATATTTCTTATGTGTTATTTATGCATTAGGCATAGGTATATGCATTGATATTCAGACTGTCAAAGTCTTCGATAAGTTGTGAATAACTTGACACTTGCCAAGCCCGTTTCTGTTTACAGTTGATAGGGACCAGCAATGACTCGAGAAGTTTCTCTTTAATTTACTTGGTCAGGTAATATACAATGATATACTTTATTGTATTATAAAACTGATCATGCACCTTGTCTCCATACTGTTTCTCACCAGTATTCGACTCACCTAGTGCCGACAAAATATCAGTCACTTCTTCTGAGTCACTTTGATCAGAATTATTTATTTGCTTATTAATTAAGTAATCTGAGTTTCTAATTCTGATGCTACAGGTTCCGTTTTTGGGTCAAGCTCTGGTATTTGAGCTGAATTATATGCAGGCAAAAAGTAAATACCAAGCCTGAATTTCAAAACAAAAATTTGTTTATCCCAAACAATTTAGGTTAGGATCGTGACAAACATGTCAAGTTTTGACCATTGGCCATAGTATTGACTATCCAACGGATAGATAGCAAAATCGTCACACGATAATGCTTTTAAACAGAGTTAATTATACTCAAGTCTCCATACAGTGAGACGTGTAGGTACATAGCATTCCCACGGAATGTACGTACGTTCTCATCTCTTCGTAACTATTTTTTGGGAAAAGCTTTCCCGTGTTTCAATGAACTTATAATTATAAGGAAGAGAGATGTATATTTCTTTGCCTAAACCCCCTGTATTATATTAATCCTAATCACTTACCCTTTGGAGAAGCCGATGTTCTGTAGAAATTGCGTCGTACTTTTTCCTATCTCTATCCAGCCTTTTCTCTAATTGCAGTATTTATCTTTTTGGCATGGTGCAATATAATATTTTCGATAACTGATACAATAAAAAGTATTTTTCCCGAAAGAAAAAACATCTTTTGTGTCGATTGCGCTCCAGCGCGAAATGACAGATGACATATGTGATTAGTATTGACAGGTGCTGTTTTTTGTTTATGGTGTCTTTATACGTCGCGTTCAAGTAGCAAGAAAGGACGGAACTACATAGTTATCTCGGACTAAGTACGAATATAATTATTATTATATTATAGTGGGTAGTATTGTTTGTACGGTTTATCGGGTCACTGATTACGAAAACAATAACACACATACCTACCTGACACACACACACACACACACACACACACACACACAAATTTCCACGGGAACGGGAAAAAACGGGGTTTATTATATTCGATTCCGAGTGACCCTATCTGGAAATAAACGGGATTGAAATACTCTAGTAGTGGTACACGCGAGCAAAGCCGCGGGCAAAAGCTATTTGTCAATAAATGAAGTCTACGCGGACGAAGTCGCGGGAAAAAGCTAGTTAAAAATAATTTTTCCATGCAGGGGCCTTACGATGACGTCTTAATGCGATTCAGTTTAGATTCGCTCGCTATCAGATATTCATACTAAAAGTGACAGCTAAAACTTGAACTGAGTCTTAATTAGGACGTCATGGTAAAGCCCCTGCTCTGGGAGTAAATAATGTACCAGATGCTTCTCTTCCCGCGCAGATGGTAGAATCCCATCGAGGGAATGGGTGAAAATCTTAGGAATCATGGTATAGGCGATGCGGCTAGCAACCCATCACTATTTTGATTAACCTTTTCATCTATACGCCCACAATCAAGGCTAAAGGTGGCCTTTAGGTCTCGTTACCTTAGGCTCTGTCTACCCAGTAAGGAATAAAAACGTGATTTATGTATGTAATAAAACAATTAATACAATGTTTCTCATAATTTTTTGTGGTTAGTTTTACTAAACACCCCTTTAGTCCGTATGAGAGAGAGAGAGAAACATTTATCTAAGCATCAGCATCAGCGAAATATTATAAACGGGATATGAACCGCGATTACCTTTATTGAGCTCCCGATATTTCGACGCAGTTGCATGCATCATGATCACGGGTCGACTCGACTCGGGTGTGTCGACCCGTGATCATGATGCATGCAACTGCGTCGAAATATCGGGAGCTCAATGAAGGTAATCGCGGTTCATATCCCGTTTATAATATTTCGAATGAACTTAACCGTGAATCATTGAAAACTCTTATCAGTATCAGCGTTCATTTATGTAAGCTCTTATAATGCCATTTGGGTTTGTCTTGCTGTTTCACTCACTCTCATAGGTTTGACAATTGAATCGGCCGATAGTACCCAAAACCCGAATGGCGTTCTAATAGCTCACAAACTGTACCTAAAAAATTTATTTTATTCAAAACAAGCGACCCGCCCCGGCTTCGCACGGTATATTATGCGTGTATTATCTAACTAATATTATAAATGCGAAAGTATGGATGGATGGATAGATGGATGGATGGATGTTTGTTTGTTTGTTACTCAATCACGCCAGAACGGCCCAACAGATCTGGATGAAATTCGGCACAATAGATAAAGAAAAGTCTGGAATAGCACATAGGCTACTTTTTATCCCGGAAAATTGCGTAGTTCCCGAGCGATAAACGAATTCTTTGCAGACGAAGTCGCTGGCAACAGCTAGTACATAATAAACCTTCCTCTTGATTCACTATCTATTAAAAAAAACGCATCAAAATCCGTTGCGTAGTTTTAAAGAATTAAGCATACACGGGGACATAGGGACATAGGGACATTGGGATATAGGGACAGAGAAAGCGACTTTGTAGTGATTTAGTTTCGCTCTTGTTGCGATTCCCTTTGAAGGAACATCGATGAATGTATGGAAATTTTTTGACAACTATGATTCAAAAATCCTGTAAAACATTTACCTACAGAACTATTTAGACGAACTAACCCAACCATCTGTCCCCTATTTCACCAAACTGACAATTGTCGGCGACATGTGACAATTTACCACCTTTATCCAAATGTTTCAACTCTTACAGGCGTGATTATGGTTCAACGCAAACCTAACTAGCATAGAGAATACAAGTTTTTCAGGATAAGTACATTTATTATTAAGTACTAGTAATTAGTAAATAGAAGTAATTGTAAAGCAGTAGTATGTTAATTATTAAGTATGTATTATTAAGTAGTAGTAGGATTGATGAATGTGGATGAAGCGAAAGAGGATCGTAGCAAGTGGAACAAAGTAGTAACTGAAGTAGTAGTCTCTGCCTACCCCTGTGGGAAAGAGTTTTGCGGGTGGTAGGGCCTTGTGCAAGGTCCGTCCGGGTCGCTACCATCATCTTACTCGCTAATCCTGCCGCTAAGCAGCAGTGCTTGCACTGCTGTGTTCCGGTGTGGAGAGTAAGACAGCCGGGGAAATTACGGGCACAAGAGGCATTTCATCTAAGTCCTCTAGGTTGGCAACGCATCTGCAATCCCTCCGGGGTTGCGGGTGTCTATGGGCAGTGGTAATCGCTTACCACCAGGTGACCCACTTGCTCGTTTGCCTTCCTAATCACATAAAAAAAGAGGTGTGACGGTATGTATGTACTATATGTTAGTTCTATCCAATTAGTTCGTACCTACCTCCAATAAAAATATTTCACGTTTTGATGTGATAATTCAACTGAAATATAATTTTGGTGCTGGAAATATTAGATATTACAGTGACGTTGTTATTCGCTAAGCATTAATTATTTATAATTAGGTACCTAAATACCTCTGGGCTAAAACTAAGGGATTAATCCAATAATGAATAATTCAAACAAGCACTATAATTAATATCGAAGTGCAAATTTTCATAGTGTGCTATAATTTACTTTAGAATTTCTTAATGTTCAAGCCTTAGTGGTTTGGCCTGTGGCCTTTCAAGAAGAGGGTAGTTCTGTTGATTCGAATCTCGGGCTCGAACCTCTGAGTTTTCGAAATATATGTGCAAAATTACATTTGAAATTTACACAAAAACAAAACATCTGGAAGAAACCTGCACACATCTGCGAAGAAACACAATGGTGTGTGTGAAGTTCCCAATCGGCATTAGGTCCGCGTGGGTACTATAGCCCAAGCCCTCTCATTATGAGAGGAGGCCTGTGTCTAGCAGAGGGACGTATATAGGCTGGCGATCATGATGAATGTGCAATTAGGAATAACATCGACAAGCTAGAAAGGGCTGACCATGTAGTGGCGAAGTTAGACTTGTCCACTGTAGTCATAGATATATATATAATGTATATTGACTGTAGTATTATAATGGATGATGGTAGGTACAGGATTAATATTACGGTCTAAATTGCTTCGGTTGACTTGAAACGACATGTTATACAGACATCGGTCATTGTATAAACCTATAGCGGTCAGCGTTCGGGCTATGAAGTTAACTTCTATGAGTTCAGCTACAAAAATTGAATTTTTTTCAACAGCTGTAACTATTTTGTTCACGATTCAAAACTTTAATTTTTTGGTGTTGAATTTGTTTCGATAAGTATTTTAGGGTGATCTTATGGTGGTTAATGCCAGTTCGTGCCATGTATTTCCTTCCGTTACGTTTTTGTTTGTAGAATAATATCCATCACTAATTCCGACTAAAAAATGAAATGTTCATACCTAATTTAATTACCACTCAGTGCAGAGATTTATGGAAAAAGGCTTCAATATGACCGCCACATTACAGCCAGTACAGAAAGCAGGGTTTCTAGCGGTAGCTCTAACACATGTTTTGTTGTAACTAACCTAACTAGCCTTTTGATGACTTCCTAAATTCATGAAAAAAAACACGATTATTATAGCCAATGAAAATTATGGAACAAAAAGGGACCTGCAAGCTTATTACGTAACTCGCTCGCGATCACCATCGTCTTCATTTTGACAGTTCATGTATGGGCTGACAATTGGCATCGGAATCAGCTAGCTGTCACATTCATACAAGAACTGTCAAAATGAACACGGTGGCGATGGCGAGCGAGTTACGTAATAGCCTGCTGATCCATTGTATCCATACTCAAAAACTTTCGCATTGAAGGATTTTCTGTAATTTTGATTTTTACTCTGAAGCAGCTAGTTCTCCGCTTGTGTAGTGGCCCGTGTCCTTACATAAGAAAACTCCCATGCCGCAGGTGCGCCCCGGAGTGTTTGGACTCGGCCACAAATTTCAACACGCCCGGTCACCTGCGACAACGCGAGTATGTTACGTTTAAATGTTGCCACGTTCCTTGTTATGACTGTATTGAACCAGCACACGGCTTTGTCTTCAAAGCAGATTATTAAATCTTCTCGCATCTTTTACACAGGGGGTAGCTACTTTGTTCCACTTGCTACTAATAGGAATTAAACTTACATGGGAACTAGAAAAAGGGTCGTTATCACTTAATTTTTCTACGTAAGCGTCCTCTCACTTCTTCGCGCTGATCGTCACTCTCCTGATAGTTCACTCGCTTGGGTGCTGTGCCATCTAAAATGTCGATTCCGTAACACTACGATCCCGACATACCTTTTTCGCTTCATCGATATTTTTCGTACATACTCGTCGGTTGTATTAGCGTTTAGATAAAAAATATACTCAATGGCAAAAAATTTGGCCATCACAATTTTATGTACCTATGTAATGTTGGTTATTTTATATAGAGACTGGGCACAATTTTATGCCGCTGAGTTAATTTAATGAATTGGGAGGAAAACTGACTTTTTATCCCGTCAGATGGCGCATAAGCGACTGTACCTTGTTATGACATAAGAACTGTCAAATCCAGTACATTTTTTATGAATCGTTTAAACTTTTGCATTTTATTCAAAGATGCCTCAGTGTAGCGCGCTAAACTGTAAAAACAGGGGAGTTCATCTATTTCCTAATGACTCAAATTGCAAAAAACAATGGGAAAATGCTTTACGTATTAAAAACTTTCAAGCAAGTGATACAGCACGTTTGTGTTCACTGCATTTCAAAGACGATTCTTGTATTTCTTGTTTGCTGATGTTTAGAATAGGTGAATCGGCGTTCATGTCTTACAAAGAATCCGAGTGTGGACAATTATATGAAAGGTCTTCTTGGATATCTAAGTCAGCACCAAAGTTTTGGTTCCGATCATACACCTCTCTCCTAAAAGAAAGAACTGCACATAAGCCTCCAGAATGCAAATTAAAATAGAAATACGGAACATAACCTTAAATATTTGAAGTGGTTACTTTTTTATCAAATCAGCCTTTTTACCAGCCATCTATGCATGTCTCCTCCAAAGCTCAGCTTGAAGTTCACGCACAGCCATAACAGAGTACATTTTGTCAGTTAAATCGGAGAAATAACTCAGAAAATCGCAACCAGACATTTGACACGAAACGTAAACAAGGTACAGTCGCTTGTGGCGACATCTGCCTCAAGCTTCTAGTTTGCCTCCTCATTCAATCAGTATACTGATAGTTTTCTAAATCAAATCGATATTCGCGTCCTCACCTCACCTTGTTGCTAGTAAACGAGATAATGAATTTATAAAAAGCGCTATCTTTTTACAAAAAGTCACGAATACCTGATAGAATCTGATCTACACGTTTGATCATAGACTTAATTGAAGGTAATTAATCAATGTTTCAGTGTAGACGAAGATGATAAGAATAATTACAGGATGGTATGAATAAAAGTTGAAAGAAGTGAAAGGTTAGCCCTTGAAAGAGACCCGAGCCATGAACGCTGACGTCAGAAGTATTTTAAAATGTTTTCTGCAGTTTTATTAAAACTAATACACCTTAATGCCGAGTGAATCCCAAGTCCTATTACCTCCCTATACTTAGTGAGAAGAGGCTTTTGCTAATAATATGACAAGGTAGAAGAATTTTTGCTAGTGAGTACCTATTCAAATTGAAAAGGAAGAATAGCTTGAACACGGGAGAGTTATAGGAACTTTTCCCAACTCTTCTTTCCACACAATGAGCTCCCAGGTTTTCTTAATATAGTAAACGATATACATAGGTTTCAAAAAATGAGGTTCTGGCAAAAGAGGATATTATTATATTTTGTTGTATTATCGTCAGCACTGTTGCCTTTTGATGTCCAAAAAATGTTGAAAACATTCACTTACATAATTTCAGTTGTAAATTGATAAATAAGAGATATTGATCAATTACCGGCTGATTGATATTTAAATTATCACCATAGAAAGTAGGTATAAAACATGATGACAATAATAAATTAGTCAGTCTTTTTATGTACTCCAGCAATAAAGATGGCTAAAGTATTTGGATTGTTCGTTCTAGCAGCGGTAGTTACCTTAGGTAATGTAAAGTGATGCCAATAATCATTATTTATTCAGTGATACTTCTGTGTTTGTACGCAATATCATTTTGGTTAGTGTCAATGTCATTGCATCTATTTCGTTGCATGCTGATTGTGCTTTACTAGTATGTATGTATGTATACTCTTTATCTGCTCTCTCTTTACCTCTCTTTGTTTTTTTTTTCTTTGACTAGTATCACCTAAGCTGATTTTTCATTTTCGTTTTCTATAGTTGACAGTCTAATCCAATCCAAATTCAATTTGAGACCGTTCGCCGTTGTAGTTTTTACAAGCCATTATTTAAATACACGTTCTAGTACCTATTCAAATTGTGTCAGGATCTATAAGACAAAATAAATCTTGCAAATCGAACGTCACCCTTTTCCAATTTGTCGAATTAATCCGAAATTCTGGATCAAAAACATAATATATAATAATTTAACAAAACTTATCCTCAAAATATATTAGCTTTGTTACTTAACCAGCGTTTTCTTTATAATTGCAGGTAGCACCCAGATGACCCAAATCTTCCTTGAAGATGAAAGCTTCACTCACACCTCCAACCCGATCATCGGGAGAGCTATATCCATTCCGAAGGCAACCTTCGACCTTCTACAGTCTTGCCATGTCGTCCTCCCGAACGGAGCTTTAATCGAGGCTTTCCCTAACAACCAACTCGAAGATCCTTATATGAGCTTCTCTTTTGCTGTCTCACCTTTCACAAGCTGTAGCATTGGTTTTGTTGGAGCGCCTAATTCCTACAGTGGCACCTATGAGCTTTATTCTGTGGTTGAAGACCATGCCACTGCCCAACTCAGTTTGACTAGGAAGAAGTTCCACATTACTTTTGTTCAGACTGAAGTAGTCTTTCCTACAGATGGAAAACAGTGAAGAAGAAGTCACGTATAAAAGAAGAAAATTGAAAACTTAACTATTTTTTTCTAAAATATGTGTGGTGTGATGACGTGTTTAATAAAACTTTAAACTGTCAAACGATGTGGTTTCTTATCTGACCAATTATTTTTTAATGTGTCTGCAGACTTTATTAAAATTTACTCTTCAGCCAAATAATGTTTGCTTACATTTACTTCTTTGTCAAAATTGTGCCAAGATTTATCAATAACAATAGAACTATTTACTGATTTAATAAATGCTTTCTTTAATCTATTCCTAGTTATTATAACCATGTTCGTTATACTTACTTTTTTTTTGCTTTTAGACACATTAAGTAATTTGTATATCCTGGTCTTAGCTACACGTTTATATAGGAAAGTTCAGCAACTATACCACCTACGAAACGTTATCTTTAAATTAAAGATAGATATCAACAGCACTCTAATATACGAGATATTAATCTTTTAGCGGCTGATAGCTTTAATCATTCCCCTGAAAAGTATATAAAACGAAAACAATTAATTTAGTCATATCATTAACGTTCATTAGCAAAATGATTGTCAAAGTGCTTGGATTGTTCATTTTTGCTGCGGTAGTTACCGTAGGTAATGTAACATGATATTTATTCGGATTGTAATTTGGAATTCTTATATAAGCTACTTCATATTTAAGTGAATTTAATACAAAACTTTTTTACATCTCTTTGGTGTTAATCTACACAATGATTATTTTATAAAAGATTGTTTTCACGCTTATATAGCTCCAAAGTGTCTTATAGTGTCTATACAAAATAGTTACTGTACTACAAGACTAGCATCACCTGAAGTTCAACTTGTAATTTGTAAAAGCTTCGGGTCTTAGTGAAACTAACGATGATTCCTATAAGAAAATCTTCAAAATCTTTACGACTTTATTGTATTTCTTAATCAACATCGTGGCCATTTCAGGTAGCTCCGACTTAACCCAAATCTTCCTCGAAGACGAGAGCGTGACCTTCATTACCAACCCACTGATCGGAAAGACTTTGACCATCCCTAAGTTCATGTTTGATACCCTTCAATCTTGCCACGTTGTCCTACCAAGCGGAGCCTTTGTGGAAGTGTTCCCGAACAACGACCTGAACGACCCCTACATCAGCTTCCTTGATGCTGTGGAACCCTTCAGAAGCTGCGGTATCGGCTTCCTTGGAGCACCAACCTCGCACAGTGGTACCTATGAGCTGTATTCCGTGGTTCAAGACTGGTCTCACTACGGTCTTAGCTTGACCAGAAAGAAGTTCCATCTGACTTTGGTGGAGAGTGACCCATGGCATGTTGAAGTGAAACAGTAACATTGTTGTTTTCACTGGTCATTACTGGTCATCATAATCTACGAAGGTACACATCGATGACAAGAAAATCTTACCTTCACAATCAAGCACAAATTCAGGACACTTTTTTAAATTGTATCATATTAAAGCCAATCTTGCGACTGTTTATAAACATTTTTATTTTCGCTCTTTAGCGTATTGATGTCGACATACGAGGGGCATGCCAAAAAAAATTAGATAACTATTATAAATAACTAGCTGTTGCCAGCGACTTCGTCTGCAAAGAATTCGTTTATCGCTATCCCGCGGGAACTACGCAATTTTCCGGGATAAAAAGTAGTCTAGACTTTTCTCTATCTATGTGCCGAATTTCATCGAGATCCGTTGGGCCGTCCTGGCGTGATTGAGTAACAAACAAACATCCATCCATCCATCCATCCATACTTTCGCATTTATAATATTAGTTAGATAAACTTTATAATTTTTGAGTATCTAATTACTTTTGGCATGCCCCTCGTACGCTTGCCAGTATCACGTGGTTTTTCGTAAGCTTTATGTCAATCGCATACAATTATATTCCATTCTATTAGCGTTATCGATGGTTGAAAAGCTTTGAAGTGAGTTTAGCCACCAGTGATAAAATAAGAGGAACAGACAGCTAGGCAAGTTTAATCAATTACATGGTTATCATTACTTTCTTCAATAAAAAGCATCCAAAAAGTATCCAAATACCCAACCACTGCCATTCTAACCAATACGTTTACACCGAGTAAACCAATTAGTGTTTAGAGTTGCAAACCAAGTCCCCAGAACTATATAGCTTGGAATTCTGTTAGAGACTGCTTTCAATTAAGTAACAGAAACTTATGAAACGAGATAACCAAAACAAAAGTAAACAAGTTAGTTGGACACAGAACGGCAATCCGAGCTATCTCATCCGGGCAGTGTGTCTCAGATCGAATTAATAACTAGTCCGCGGCCCGCAGCGTCTGTCACAGTAGTTTAGAAAGCAACGTCTGCCCAACTTTGGTACACGAGACACACAAACAGTACACTGTAAATTAAAAATGTAGAAGAAATACTTAGAAACAACCTGCAATGATTCAATTTGCCAAAAATAATTTCGGTTTCGTAGAGCGTTGTCTCGCTGTAACTTACGTGACGCCAGTTTGTTTGTTTCTAAAGGCTGAAATGCAATCTTTATGGCCGGGTATAGTTGCCGGCAAACATCTTGAGCATGACCTTGGATGCGCAGAAGTGAATTTAGCGTCTCTTTGGTATAAAAGTTCATGCGCGAACTTACCTCTTCGTCGTTCTTGCTCAAGATGTTTGCCAGCAACTATATACTACAAAAGCCGTGGTAGCCTAGTGGTTTGATCTGTGGTCTCTCAAGAAGAGGGTCGTGGGTTCGAATCCCGGGCTCGCACCTCTGAGTTTTTCGGAATTTATGTGCGATATCTCATTTGAAATTTACCATGAGCTTTTCGGTGAAGGAATTCTGAGAGGAGGCCTGTGCCCAGCAGTGGGACGTATATAAGCTGGAGATGATGATGATGATATACTACTTGCTGTTGCCTGCGACTTCGTCTACAAAGAATTCGTTTATCGCTATCCCGCGGGAATTTTCCGGGATAAAAAGTAGCCTATGTGCTATTCCAGACTTTTCTGTATCTATGCGCCGAATTTCATCCAGATTCGTTGGGCCGTTCTGGCGTGATTGAGTAACAAACAAACATCCATCCATCCATAGGTACTTTCGCATTTATAATATTAGTTAGGTACATCATTTTTTGGAAAAAGAGATGATACTCTTCAAACTGCTGGATCGATTTCTACAAAAGATGGCTAAGAACAACCGCAAGGAAACTCGGTCCGTCCGCTTGAGAGCTACAATGCCACAAACAAACACACACGGAGACATTGACGTCAAACTTATTTTTGCGTCGGGGGTTTAAACTGAGATCAACTTTACTTGTCGGTCACGTATTTGCAGACAAGATTTTTTTTTCTTTTTTTTTTATGCGAATAGGAAGGCAAACGAGCAAGTGGGTCACCTGATGGTAAGCGATCACCACTGCCCATAGACACCCGCAACCCCGGAGGGATTGCAGATGCGTTGCCAACCTAGAGGGCTAAGATGAAATGCCTCTTGTGCCCGTAATTTCCCCGGCTGTCTTACTCTCCACACCGGAACACAGCAGTGCAAGCACTGCTGCTTAGCGGCAGGATTAGCGAGTAAGATGGTGGTAGCTATCCGGACGAACCTTGCACAAGGCCCTACCACCCGCAAAGATACGTTTAAACCCAACTTGTGCCAAGTAGTGCCAACCAATAAAATGCATGGCTCTTTCTCAAGTTCGAATGGACAGACAGCCGACAACTCCAATATTCGTTGGATATCACCTTGAGAAATAACCATGGGTTGGTTTGAACACGTTGGTCATAATTACAACAAACCGGATAACTCACGTATAAAAGCCGAAGGAATGCTCCGACAATTGTTTCGGGCTATTCCGTTACGTAGTCCTTCTTCAGTAGTTCTAGTGTTCGTTTCGCTGCCGCCGGGGCGAGCGCTCTCTGATGAAGGACTACGGAATAGTCCGAAACAATTGTCAGAGCATTCCTTCGGCTTTTATAACGTGAGTTATCCGGTTTGTTGTAATTATGTTTGAGTCTCACGGTGGTTTCATGTTGAACTTTGGTCATACCTCTAGGGTGAGTATCTTGTTAAAATAGGTACTTAAATTAATTCTGTGTCTCACGGTAGCTTTTGCATCAAAGATCACACGTGACCTTTATAGATCTAATCTAATCTAACTATCTAACTATAATAATATTATAAATGCGAAAGTATGGATGGATGGATGGATGGATGTTTGTTTGTTTGTTACTCAATCACGCCAGAACGGCCCAACGGATCTGGATGAAATTTGGCACATAGATAGAGAAAAGTCTGGAATAGCACATAGGCTACATTTTATCCCGGAAAATTGCGTAGTTCCCGCGGGATAGCGATAAACGAATTCTTTGCAGACGAAGTCGCTGGCAGCAGCTAGTATTTAATAAACTAAAACCAAACTTGGATATCTCAAAATCGTACTGGTAAAGCTGTCTTTATGTCCGGTAGCGTTCGAGTAAACTCAGCTTAATGCAGTTAACCAAGTCCAGACTGTGTGGCAGACTGACATTCATTGATACGTGTCTTGCTTGCCATATTTCTGTTTGTTTAAAAATAGATAGGCGCGGTCATGGGCACCCATGAGCCTGGGGACCCAGAGCCATATTTATAAAGTACACACTATTACAGGGTAAACAGAACCTGAGCCTGAACCTGATGATTGTAGGCAGGTATATAGGTGGAGAAGGGAATCAAAATAGTGATGGGTTGTATTATTCCGGAATAATTCAGCAACTATTTACACTATTGTTTAATTGAACACTCTTACAATCGTTTGGTTTTATCTCGAAGAATTCTATCTCGTGGGATTTTCCCATTTTTTTTTTATGTGAATAGGAAGACAAACGAGCAAGTGGATCACGTGATGGTAAGCGATCACCACTGCCCATAGACACCCGCAACCCCGGAGTGATTGCAGATGCGTTGCCAACCTAGAAGACTTAGATGAAATGCCTCTTGTGCCCGTAATTTAGCCGGCTGTCTTACTCTCCACACCGGAACACAGCAGTGCAAGCACTGCTGCTTTGCGGCAGGATTAGCGAGTAAGATGGTGGTAGCGATCCGGACGGACCCTGCACAAGGCCTTACCACCCGCAAAACACCATATTCTAGTTCTTTGGCTAGGTATAATATCATTAAGATAATCTCTGCGCAAAACCTTAGCTCACTCAACGCCCAACTCTATATAGCCCTGGGTGCCAGAGTTGGGCGTTGATGGGTCAGTCAGACAGACAGTCACTTTTCATAGATTAAGATTCTTTCTCTCTCCCTCTCTCAATTATAGAACGTTAGAAAAGCAGTTCAGGGGCCTTACCATGACGTATTAATGCGATTCAATTACGTACAAAGTTAGATCGATCGCTGTCAGATCCATACTAGAAATGTCAAAAAATGACAGCTAAAACCACACGGCGGCCACGACGTACAAAATCCGCGTTCTGAAATGAACACAGGCACGACGTCGTCTGTACACGCGTCAATGTGTGTGTAAGATACACAGGGCTGTCTATCGAAAAAACCTAGTACTATAAGTACTACCAATGAAATAAATATATTTATAAATGTACTTAATCGTTATCTATTTATTTAAACTAACTTAAAATGTGTCTGCCTGTGTATTTAAGCATTATTATTTTCAATTACAATAGATGTACGACAACAAACTTAGGCAAATGATTCTGTAGTTATTTCTTGTATTAATCGCGATAATTTCAGAAAGCATTAATTTTCTAATGTGTTATAAAATGAAGTAGGTAGGATACGTTCCCGAACTTGCGACGTGCGGCCGACATACATCGCGTTGCGAGCCCTACTAGTTGCCATCAGCTTTCCGGCAGACTGCGCTTGAGGGGTGGGGTAACTCGAATCGGTGCGGGGCGGTGCGTGGCCATTCTGTACGTTAGTACTATTATATATTCTGTGGCTAAAACGTAAAGTTGAATCAGAATTGAATCGCATTAAGGCGTCATGGTAAGGCCCCCAGCTATTTAGACTATAATTCTTTTAGTTTCTAAACGACACTGAAAATTAGAACACATAGAAAAATCCGAAAAGTAAAGCTATCGGGAATCGAACCCGGGTCCTCGTCATTCCGTTACGCGTGCTATACCCCTACACCACCCATAGCAGGTTCGATTCCCGGCCATAGGTTTACTTTTCGGATTTTTCTATGTTTTCTAATTTTCAGTGTCGTTTAGAAATTAAATTTCTAACAGTAAAACGTAAAAAGTAAACATTAAAAATCAAGAAGTATAATTTCTTGATTCATTTGATATTTACTAATTCTTTTCACAAGTCCCTTACAATTCTAGCTCTAAATCAATGCGGACCGAAAACTCTATAACCACAAAAACAACCGAATGCAGTAAAAAGCTTACTTGAGCAAATTGACCTAGTTAAGTTGGAAATCGGGAATCGTAAAAGTCTGCTCTCTTACTGCGACTGGCAGCGTTAGCAAGTTTTTTAATTTTTCTCGGATGTCAACCTCAAGTCTTTGTTAACAAGTTTGTTTGTTGCTGTAAGTAAGTCTTGTTAAGTCCTTTTTTAACCCCCGACGTGTGTTATAGGTTTGAAATCGATGTCTGTGTGTGTGTGCTGTCTGGCGATGGACTGATTTCGAAGCGTCTTTTCTCATTCGAATGACAGTTTACTTGCGGTAGTTCCTAGGCATGTTTGGTAAAATACAATACAATACAATAACTCTTTATTGAACACCATATATAACAATCAGAACAGAAAAAAGGTATACAGAAGTAATAAGGTAACAATAGGCGGCCTTATGAAGTTTGAAGTCAAAAGTCTTTGACCAGTGTGTGTTGCCAGTGATGACATAGGGATCTGAAACATGGGCGCTAACGATGGGCCTCATGAGGAAGCTCAAGGTCACTCAGAGGGCTATGGAGAGAGCTATGCTCGGGGTTTCTCTGCGAGATAGAATCAGAAATGATGATATCCGCAGTAGAACTAAGGTGACCGACATAGCCCAAAGAATTGCGAAACGGAAGTGGCAGTGGGCGGGGCACATTGCTCGCAGGACCGATGACCGATGGGGTCAGAAGATTCTCGAATGGCGTCCGCGGACCGGGAAACGAGCTGTTGGTAGGCCTCCAACAAGATGGAGCGACGACCTGATCAGGATCGCGGGATCGCGGTGGATGCGGAAGGCACAGGACCGGTCCGAGTGGAGAGCCTTGGGGGAGGCCTATGTCTATATGTGTATATGATGATGATGATGAGGCGGCCTTATCGCTACAGAGCGATCTCTACCAGGTAACCGTGTAAAAATACGTTGGGCCAGTGTGTAAAAAGGTCTAAATTTTATTAAAATATCAAACGAGAAACATAAATTCTCACAATAATTAAATTCTCTTACACAATTCTTGTTCGTAACAAACAAAGGGTTTAAAATAATGAACATAATGATACAGCATTAATTGTTCTCTGTAAATAATTTATTTTGCAAGAGGTCTTCGGGCTAAAAATACTTAAAATAGCTTACCTAATGAATGTGTAACAACAGCTTAAATATTTTTGACCCATTTATTGGGGTATCTTATTCAAGTCAATATTCATCTTCATCATTTTCCTTTTTATATCAAGAAAGACAAGACAAGACAAACATTTATTAGCTTTGATAGAAGATACCACAACTTATTGCGTAACTCGGTTGCGATCATCATCGTCTTCATTTTGACAGTTGATGTATGGGCTGACAATTGGCATCGGAATCAGCTAGCTGTCACATTCATACAAGAACTGTCAAAATGAACACGATGACGATTGCGAGCGGCTTACGTAATAAGCCTGCAGGATACAAGATCAAACCCTGTAAGGACGCTGCTAATATTATAATTAAAATATCTCAAATGTTTCAACAGAAACTTTAATTTACATCATTTCTATCCTTCTATCCTTGCGGCATTTGAAAAGCATATGCATAAATAAGGCTCCATCCACACGGTACCGTTAATAGAATAGTCTTACAGGTGGTAATATTGCTACATAACCTAACGGCTGAGAAGGGTCGCTCGTATTTTGCGGGCAACGACGGTCCATGACCACAACTCTATGGATGCAAGAATTTACGTTTGCCCTTTTTATGTGAACGCAGCTTTATAAATTATTAAGACTGGCTGGTTTTATTGTGGTTGGGTGGTATAAGTTGCGTGAATACAGGATGAAGTGAGATTTGCAGTCGTTAGGTAAGTATACGAATATATAAAAATAAAATGTAGAACAGTAGTTCCCAAAGTGGTCCAGGTGGCCCCCAGGGGTCCACGGAAGACTCGACGGGGGTCTACGTTGGGCGTGACCAAAAATGGGGGTCCACAATCGCAAGCGGGGTTGCATGAAAATTGAGTAAAATTTGAGAGAATTGATTGGTTCTTGTGCTGTGAGTCATTGTAGATTTCAAGAAAGTAAAGTAGGATGGAGTCACTTGCAGCACAAAAATATAATATAATTGAAAATTTGTTTAGTCGACTTTATTTTCAAATAATTAACCCTATCAAGCAATCAATTGTAACCAATTTTTTCGAAAACTGTTAATTTATCGTTGAAACTCAGCAATAACGCAAGTTTCCATAGATTATAGAGCTAATCCTAATTTTTTTCGAGATTTAGTTTAGAAATTAGTGGTAATGTAGCTGCAGGGGGTCCACCGGATCCAGCAAAATTTTGAAAGTGGTCTATGGAACATAAAAGTTTGGGAACCTCTGATGTAGAAGAAAACAATTGAACCTTTGTTGTTTACTCTCAGTCAGCGTATTCATTATTTGAATTGGACGATAATTATTGTTATTTAGGTAGGTACCTAACTGACGAACTTTAAAAAGTCCCAATTTTCATAAGGTATATATAATTGACTTTAAATCATTTGAACACAAATAATGTCATTATTGGATCAGATAATTAATTTACAAATCCTGATGTCTCTATTGTCTTAAAGAATCAAAAAATCTTTTTAATACATCTTTTGCTAAAACCGCGAAAATTTACGAAAGCAAAAGTAATTATAAGTAATAATAAAATTTTAATCTGAATCTGTAACGATTTGTAACGGAAACCAAACAAATTAAATGCAAGCTCCGGGCTATAAAAAGGACCCTGTCATAAGCATCCGTTCCAATTGTCATAATTTGTACAACGCGGTTAAGTGTCTTACAGTATAGTAGAATACAGTAGATCCTTTATAACCAGGGAGCTTAACTTTGGTGCAGATGACGTCATTATTACGTAAATTCACATATAGGTTGCTTTTATATAAATTTGTTATTGTCTGTAACAATATTCTTTTTAATGACAATAACTGTCAATTAAAAACACTCCTCTATGTAGCTTGACGTCATAATGCCTGTCATCGGTACCAAAGTTACGCTCCCTGATAACCCCTGACGTACCTATAAAGAGCGGTTTTGGATTTAATCACTCTATTAGATCTGTCAATAAAACTAACACCCTTGTGGTAAGGATTTTCTTTAACGTCCTGTTACAGTCCGTCGGGTCTTAGAACGACATTCGGATTTGTATTGCTATCTCACTCTCTCTTGGGTTTAATAATCTGCTGAGGGAGACAGCAAGACAAATACGAATGGCATTCAAAGAGCTCACGAACTCTAACTCATTTTTAAAGGGTTTGTGTCATCTTTTTCTCCACACTGACTTCAATGGGGAATATGCATTAAAAAAAATTATAACATTTCTTTATAAAATATGAAAATATAGTAAAAAAGATATAATAATATAGTAAAAGTGAAATTAAAAGTGAAATCGGTCAAGAAACACGGAAAATATAAGAGTTTTAAACTACTGATTAGTCAGCGATTAGAGAGAGAGAGATCCGATATGACATGTGACGTCATTTGTCATAACGCCCATATAAACTCCATATTAAAAGTCCATTTTTCTAGAAAGAGATGGAGACAAATCTTTAATAGCTTATATCTCGGTTATTTTTATAGTTATTTAAAAAATATTTTTTTCTTATTGTTAATAACATAAATGAGCTTAAAAAGCCATGAAAAAAATCATGAATATTCCCTATTCTGGACATTGGGTCACCTCCTTCCACCTTATTCCAAGGCGCAGGTCATACAGAAGAGACGCAGGATGTGGACGCGTCTCAGACGCGGTGTCGCTTTAATGATTTTTAGGGTTCCGTACTACCTCAAAAAGAAAAAAAACGGAACCCTTATAGGATCACTTTGTTGTCCGTCCGTCCGTCCATCTGTCACGACCCTTTTTTTCAGGAACACGTAAAGGTATCAAGCTGTAATTTACTTATATAAAATACTCAGGTTTATTGTACCTACCTTTAGAGCTGTGAAAAAATCAAAGTTCTAAGCCAACGCAATCAAAAGATACAGCCGTTTATGCCGCAAATTTTCGAAACTCGCAAGGGAATCAAAACCTACTTACAGGGTACTTCCTGTGAACTCAGAATCTTGAAATTTGGTACAAAGCAATGTTAAGGAAAACACAGCACAGATAAAGGAAAATTTTTGAAAACCGTAAATATGTATGTATGTCTGTATATATCAGGGACCAATATAAAGTAACCCCACTGCGTACATTTTGCGTTGGAGCAGGGCTCTGCTTACACTGGTTTGTAGATATTTATAGATAATGGTACGGAACCCTTGGTGCGCGACTCCGACTCGCACTTGGTCGGTTTTTTATACCTACACAGTCGTGCCCGCGATTCGTCTGCGTAGAATTCGCTTTTCGAGGAGACGTGGTAAGGACTCGACGTCGCGAGCGATATAATAAAACAACCGGGACGCGTCGTCGTGGTCTATTCCCACCTAGTTCTACTATCACTCTATACAAAGTAGTACCATCAATGGAACTGATATTGGAACTAGTGGGAAGAGACCGTCCTCGTCCGTCTCTTCTGTGTGACATGCGCCCAACACTCGTTTATTTTGCTATATGAAACGATGATGATAATATTAAAAATAGATAGCACACGGTGTTTAAATTCTGATTGAATGTATCGATTTCAATAATGTTTCATTTTGTTGCTGGTTTAAATTGAGATTATATCGAGATAGCTTTTAACTTTGTTCTGCGGATGACAATTTTTCTATTGAACTATTTTAAATAATTAATGGGTAATAATAACGTTATATCAAATTGTCAATCGCGTTATTTGTATTCGCAATGGAAATAACAGTAGTTAAGTCTTAATAAAAAGAAAGACAACTATACTGACGAGCAAAAACAAAGGGTAAGTAAGTAAGTAAGTAATGCTTTATTGTACAAATAATAATAACAATGCTTTAGGGTGCGACCAAACCGCCGCGTATACGCAGTGACGCGTCGTATGCGTCACGTTTTCTCACCGTTTCTTCATACATTTTGTTGCGATTCCGTAACGTCACCGTTTTTTAAGCTGCGGTGTGGTCGCACCCTTATTGTATTGTAAGGGTTGCTTTTCATACAACTTTGTATGGAATGTGACCTAATAATTTTACTCATCAGTGTATGTAAAAACAAACTAGTAATAAAAAGTCTAGATTTTAGATATAATACGTCGATGATGTGTCCCTTGAGGACAGCAACTGAATTAATGCAGTGTTTGGGGAGTTAGTGTAACAATGTATGGAGAAACAATTTAGTTTAATATTGTGGACGTGAACCAGTTGCTCAATGATAGTTCATTTTTAAAAGAAAAAACATCAGAATATCAATGACATCCACTTAGTGTTTTAATTGTTACCAAGCTTTCAGATCATAGGTTTGCTTAGAAAGAACAGGCCTCTATGAAAGAGGTGTACGGATCCACTGAAAAAAAAAATTGGTTGCCTGTAAAGTCGGTATACGGGCGAAAGTTTTACGTGACAACGACTTTGAGTGGTAAAATAATTTTAATGTGAATATTCATTCGTATAGTAGGAAGAAGGACGTGTAAACTTGTATGCAGGCGCCTAAGCGAAATAGAAGCGCAAGACATGAACCGGTGTGTATGCCTATCTCTCTCGCTCTCTCTCTCTCGCTCTGTCTCTCTCGCTCTTAGGCGGGCTAACTGTGCTCGAGTGGAAGGGACGCGTGCCTTTCACTTTTTATGTCTGTCTCTCTCGCTCTTAGGCGGGCTAACCATGCCCGCGTGCCTCTCACTCGCTCTCATTGTGAGCGCATAACGTGAGCGGAGCGTAACGCAGTTTCTTGAAGTGTCACCCGGCAAACCAATTTATAAGACGTTGTCACGTCAAAATAATTTGCTAAATGAAACCAAACTTTCGTCAGCCTGTAACTTAAAAAAAAGTGACTACATAACTAAGGCAATGGATGCGATTCTACGTGCACGTCGCCTAAATAGCCTAAAACTCAATTTTCTAATTTTAAAATTGGCGTTGTCATGTGATTATGACAGCCGCTCCAGAATAGCAAAAGGATTTGGCGACGCCTAAATAAAATTAGGAATTTTAGCGGCCGCTGTAGAATCGGGTCCAATATCTTACCAAAATCTTTGGATATGTTTTGTTCTTAATAGATATACCTCTTTGTTAAATCTAATTAACTTTGATAACCCCTTACCGAATCATGGTTATTGATGAAATCCGAAGTAGTTTGGTGAAATATTTTTATGTCTTGCCAAATTGATGTATGGAAATAGAAATTTAATGCGACACTTTCTATCTGAAATAAGAAAACGTTCTTATGGGAGAAATAAATAACCTCAGTCGGGACCAGCTCGCGTTTTAAGGGTTACAGTACGCAACTCGGCCGACGCAACGTAGGTAACAACATGTCATAAGTCCTAAATTTCTTTAGGTCCATTTGGAGTACTTACATCTTTACTGAGGATAAAGATGTTCCGATGTTTCTTCAAGAGGCATGTACGTCTTGTCTAGTTGTTTGACCTGTGGCCTCTCAAGCAGAGGGTCGTGAGTTCGAGGCTCGAGGCCGGGCTCTCACCTCTGAGTTTTTTGGAATTTATGTGCAATATTACATTAGAAATTTACTATGAGCTTTTCGGTGAAGGAAAACATCGTGAAACCTGCACACATCTGCGATTCAACGGTGTGTGTGAAGTTCCTAATCCACACTGGGCCCACGTGGGAACTATAGCCCAAGCCCTCTCATTCTGAGAGGAGTGTGCCCAGCAGTGGGACATATATAGATGGAGAAAAAGAAGAATAAGTACTTCTTATTACGTGCACTCGCGGTCTTTAATTGTTGAGCCACGATAGAACCTTGTCGCAAAATGTCAATGTCAAAATATCATTGAAACTTGTTTGTCGACGTGGCATTACTTCACTATGACAGCGTTCCATGTATGTATTAAATTAAGAATTAATAATAACGAATAAAACTCAGCACACCATCTTGACACCTATATATTTTTAAATTAAACAGCAAGGAACCATAAACAAACGTAATTGTCAGCTTGATACGTGCAAGCAGGCTGGCAAACATTAGCTAAACAAAAATAATCTAACAGTATGCTCAACAATTAAACTCCTCAATTGTACGTCAAAAGAGGTTATAAATTTAATACCCACTTGGAGCCCTGCTGTAATTTTCTCTGTTCAATTGTTTCAGTGTTTATCGTACATTTTATTATCGAATCTTCCTTTAACAGCGTATCGGTATAAACTGTTTATGGTGCAAATAGCGTGACAGTGCGGTGGTATCTTTATGTGCCGTCAAGCTTTCGTTAAATTGTTGACAGGGTTATATTCATATTAAATTCGGTTTGAGGCTTTAATGGGATGTTTGCTACAGTTATAAACATATCTCCGTGCTGGTCTGGGAGGAAAGAAAAAAAACATAGAATGTACCAGTTGCTCCTCTTCCCGCGCAGTTGTTAAAGCCCATCGAGAGAATGAGCGAAAATCTTAAGAATCAGTTATAGGCATTATATTTTGATTCCCCTTTCCACGTATACGCCTACATTTATGTTAATCGTGGCCTTAAGGTTTTGTTTGCTTTAGGCTCTGTCTTCAAAGTGAAAGGAACTGGTGACGCTGCCGTGTACAAATAAATAAATATTAAAAAAATATTTGGGAACAATTCACACAAATTGACCTAGTCCCAAAGTAAGCGCAATTAAGGCTTGTGTTATGAGTACTAGACAACGATATACATACTTATATAGATAGAAACATCCATAACTCAGAAACAAATATTCGTGCTCATCACACATATATATGCCCTTACCAGGATTCGAACCCAGGACGCTTGCTTCGCAGGCAGGGTCACTACCAACTAGGCCAACCGCATCGTCAAAAGTTCGTCGTCGTCAAAAGTGTATATATATATACATATATATATACGAACCATTTCGAGTATAATTTGACAAGATATTGTGAAAATTAGTTGATGTAACGATAACTGTAGGAAAAGTCGGGAGAAGCCAATATGCCTGGGATTTTTTGTTTGCACAGACGAAGTCGCGAGCGACAGCTTGTTAATTTTTTTTTGTGTGTCCCACTGCTGGGCAAAGGCCTCTCTTTTCTCTTTCCACCCGTCTCTGTCTGTTGCAAGGCTTCCCAGTCCAGCTCAAAAGAATCCAGATCGTCCCGCCATCTGCTTTTTGGTCTGCCTCTACTCCGATGCGTCGCATGGAACCCAGTCGGATAAATAATGTTCATCATCATCATCATCATCAGCCTGAAGACGTCCACTGTTGAACAAAGGCCTCCCCCTTAGCACCCCATTTAAGTTTAGCCAGTAACGTAGTTATATAATATTCTTGTGTTACTAACATTACTAACAATAATATGGACAATATTGTTTTATGTGGTCTGAATTAAATGATTTTTATTTTTATTTTATTTTTATTTTTTTTCGCACACAACTGCGAAGCAATTCAATGGTGTGTGTGAAGTTCCCAATCCGCACTGGGCCCGCGTGGGAACTATAGCCCAAGCCCTCTCATTCTGAGAGGAGGCCTGTGCCCAGCAGTGGGACGTATATAGGCTGGAGATGATGATGAATGAACGACAAGTCGCCACCTGCATCCACCGGTTTCCCGCAACTTTAAATAAAGTTACCTGTCTGGAAAATGTTTAACAAATTGATACAGAAAACGTTCCGTATTTTTCGGTTCTAATCGTTCAACGCCCTGAAAGCCCTATTGAATTGACTAGCAGCCTACGTCATAAGTAGGGTTTCCCGCCCACGAAATGGAAATTATTTCAGTTATGCTCTTTCACGTATGAGCGTGGGCGAGTTCTGCTAAACGAACTTTACCAATGGTTCCAAATAGTCACACCGCAAGTCAATGTTGTTGAACGTTATAGTCGTACAATTATAACCTGTCTGTCAACATACGTCGAGGATGACCATAGAACTCGGGACAATTTTATTCCGACGGTACAGTTCGCCATTAACAATTCGGTGAATGAGGCGACATGAATCATCACTATCACTACATAGTATAAAACAAAGTTCCGCTGTCTGTCTGTCTCTAGGTATTTATTCATTTATTTATTCATTGTAAAGTCAAGTTAAGTACATGGTAAAAAAGATGTTACACGAGATTAGTAGGTGAGTAGGTGACGCCATGTAAGGGCACACAATAACAATTTATCACTAAATGTCTAAAATTATAAATTAAATGACAATGTCAAAATTTAATGTCATGCATTTTATGATACTTATTAAATCTATGAATTAATTTAAATTCAACAATAGGTATCTTATTATTCATAGATTATATATTAGAACATGAAAAATACAAAAAGAAAAAAAATAGATTAAAATATTAAAATTAACACATAATAATAATAACAACAATTCAATGTTAAAATAGGTAGATATCATTCATGCTATGATCTTTAAAACTACGCAACGGCAGACGAATAACTAAGTGATCCAATTACCATTTGAAATATGGAACCCTAAAAAATTTTATTCTGAGAACCCTAATGTCCATAATTAAGGATAATGAGACTAAATTATAAATAATGACGATTGCCGCCTAGCGTTATAATAAATTTTCTAATAAATGTCAAAATTCCGGATAATCTTTTCTCTTAATATTGACAAATAAAGTCCAGAGGCGTAGCTTTGTCTCAGTTGTACTATCAATTATTTCTCACGGATAACAAATAAGGGAGCGACCAAACCGCCGCGTATACGCAGTGACGTGTCGTATGCGTCACGTCTTCTCACCGTTTCTTCATACATTTTGTTGCGATTCCGTAACGTCACCGTTTTTTAAGCGGCGGTGTGGTCGCACCTTAATACTATTATGTCTGTTTATCTGTATTTACGATACGTTCAAATCACACCTCCGGGCTGTTAGTGTAACTAATAATGGTATTAAATCAAAATTAATTAACTGTAGGTATTGTGATTGAATGATCTTAATTATGTCTGATTTCAGTATCAATTATGTTATGATTAACGAGAACAATCCCTACTAATGTTTTAAATGCGAAACTGACTCTGTCTGTCTGCCTAGTTGTCTCACGGTTACGCTTACACGCTTAAACTACTTACTGAACTTGTTTTAATGAAATTTGGTATAGCGATTGTTCCAGTCCCGGGAAAGGACAAAGGACAGTTTGTATCCCGAAAATTGCATAGTTTCTGCGCAGTGCAGACGGAATCGCGGACAAAAGCTAGTTTGTTATAAGCTAAATCTAGTATCTTCGACAGCAACGCAAACGTAACAAATGAAAATAATAGCAAAAAAATATTATTTAATTGTGCAGTACTTTTACAACAGAACTGGGTTCATATTTTTTTCTTAATGGCTGCCACAAAAACTCATAAAATGTGCTAATTAAAACCTCGCCTTTACATCAGGTGGATTTAAAGCTTTGATTTTTATTATTTTGCTCAATTTTTAATAGAAATATTAAAAATCTTCTCAAGGCGGATTGCACAGAAGATTTCTTTCAAATTTGTATAGTTATTCGTTCTATGTCACTAGTCTCTCCAAAGGTGAAGAAGCGACTAACTATCGACTATTATCTAGCTTAAGAAACGAACAAAAGACGTAGATTTCGAGTCGGTAAAAGAGACAGATATAATTAACAGTTGATCACTGTTCACCCAGCCGGCGAGGACTTTCTCTCTACTAGTTCTCCTTATTAGTAAGGACCAGCGACAACTCGCTATACTCGCTTGTCGCTCATCATCGGCGGTGGGACCAGTGCCTAATGGTCATGGTCATCAGTTGAAGAACTCCTTTGTAATGACTTTCTTGGTAAAGAAGTGTGATGGTTTCTTCTTGACTACCACACCACCGCACTGGAGTCCAAAGTTCACAGTTGGTAAAATAGAGCGGCGCCTGCTCTCGCACTAAGGGTCTTGATGCCATTCAATTCCGAACCAAAGTTGGATCGATCGCTGTCAAATCCATACTAGAAGCGTCAAAAATGACAGCTAGAGAAACTGAATTGGCATTAAGACGTCATGCTAAGGCCCCAGGTCCTGCAGTCCCTTCTGCGAAACGCACAGAAAGACGAAGAGATTTAAAAACAAAGTTGAGCACACCAGAATCGGTAGTAGGTTCGTGTGCAAGTATGTTGTTTGAATAGCAAACAATTTATAGAATTTTAACCTTTTTGGTTGTCGGTGGCTGATTGGCGCTGGTCCATTGCCACGCGCCGCGGCACTAACGAAAAAGAAAAAAGGTGGCTGTCAATTGTTTTTTAAAAACGTGCGGCACGGTTCGGTCTTTTACTCGGATTTCTATTTACACTATTGTAAAATTAATTAACGTTGTATAGTATTTGGTGTAAATTAATTATTGCGTACATATATAATTATATTACGGACGTTTTTTGCGGGTGTCTGGATATTTAGTTATTCAGCGGCAGTTGCTATTACAGACGGATGATTCTACGCAGCGTTGTATCGGAGCCTTCTTTACGGTTTGTAGATCTTAAATTGATTGTTAGACTTAATACTACAGAGAAAACAAATAAACCACGGTAGGTTTAACAGTACAGTACAGGCGTATAGTATATATTTCTGCGCGCAAATTCCCTTTTAATTTTATCGTTATAAAACCGGGTCGAGGTTAGTCATAAGCTTTTAATGCTAACCTTTACTCTTCATAATAATTTGAGTAACTGTTTATTCGCTCAAATAGGTAGGTACGTTGCATGGGCGGCCGCCATAACAATAATAGCCGTCTCTTTTCAATGCTGTACTTTGTAAGAGATGGATGTGTTGCGTTGCGATGCAATTTCAAGATAAATTAAACGCACGGCCTGCCGAATGTTGAAATTTCGCATCAAATTTAATCGTATGATATCCAAGACCCGAACGAAATACAAGAATTTATAAAGAAAGAAAGAAAGAAAAAAAAAATTATTTATGACAATCACATATTAAATAAATAAACACATTATACATTCAGATATATAAATTGTCACAAAATGGTCCCAACTCAGCATGTGCTGGCCTTGCAGCAGTATAAGTAGGTACGATTTTTTGTTCATCGCTATGATTAAAAAACATTGTAGTGCCAACTTGTAATAAGCCAACTCAAAACTTCCAGTTTAAATTAACGCCATCATTTCAACGGAACTCCACTCGCAAATCTCTGGAGAACTCGTATTCCAAATTCAAAACCGTACTTTTCGCCTGACTTTTTCTTTTATCTTTTTTATGAGCGGCCAGTTGCCACGTCGAAGTTTGAGTAGACGCGTTTGTTTCGTTTGCGCCGGTTCGTGAAAACCTAACGACGCCACTGATATGCTAATAATGCTAGTCAGGGTCTATTGTGCTTGAATGCTCACGCGATAACGTCACCTTCTGAACAAACGGCTCGCCTTTAGAAACGTACGGAAACTTGAATAGTTCATTAGGTACAACGTTTTTATCGCACTCGTTACCACGCTTAAACGAAAAGAACCTAAGCCAGAACTAGTTCTGTGCTCAGAATTTATTCACCGAATGTTTCTTTACTTTTCATGCCCCACAAAGTTCCAGGCGGGTGAAACTTCCGGAGCGTTTTTCTTAAAAAATGTGCTTCTCTGGAGAACAAAAGGCATTCGCACTTCGGGAATACGCCATCGCCACTTAATATTTATTATCCAATTTGGTGAAAAATCTCAACAATATCCCTGAAGGCGGGAAGCTATCAGAAACGACACATGAATTTATTACGCAATAACGTCTCGATGCGAGTGCAGAGCGAGAGCGGGTGCGAGTTCCAAACAAACATACATATACAAATAAAATGGTGGGAGCTTGAGCAGGGCTAGTTCGAACTGACGCTAAGCAGCAGTGCTTGTGCTGCTGTGCTCCACCGTGGAATGTAAGAGAACTGGTGAAATTGTTACCATATGTCATGAGGATGTTCATGTTTGCCATCCAGGCTAGCAAAGCATCTACAACCCTCTGATCTTGCAAGGGTGCATGTGTGGTACTCGCCAGGTGACTCACTTGTTCATGTCGAATAAAATATAACTTTTTTATACAACTAACGCTTTTGGAAAAATAATTTTATTGCCTAGAAAAAGCACCGCGTGAAGATTGCCAGTTTTATTTTAAAGCTCATAGGTAATAAACTAAGATAAGCGAGTTGAATGCGACCGCGAGAGTTTCGGGTAACAAGGGCGGCAAGTTGCAATAATTATCTAACTGACGATGAAGGGAGGCTTTCCTGCTTGAAGATTCAGCTGTCTTGCCCGTTTGGTTTGAAGAGTGCTCCATAGTGCTAAATAGCGCTAAATAGTACCTTTGTATATCCGCTTATAACTTACAGCGGAGTAATAAGCCGCCGAATCCGATACTGTTACCGGATCGTAAAATAAAACAATACTTACGGGGAATTATAAGAGGGCAGGCTGCCTAATGGCGAAAGTTTACGTTTATTCTGCCAGAGGCGGCACAGGTGTTATTGTGATTAACACTCAACAGCATTGGTCGTAAGCAAAAAGCAGTCGGAGAAGACGGCTTTAGTCATATAAAATACAGTGAAAACGTAATTGTAGTAATGATAACATAATCCATAATTACACAAACGGGTAACTCACGTATAAAAGTTACTTTCTCAAACATGTTCGGAAATGTATGCGTTAATATCACGAAATGAAGACATGAAGTTTCTTGTTTATAAAAAACCTAAGAAAAACCATTATTGTCCACTGCTCTAACTTTTTAAATTTGCTTACTAACATTAAACTGACCAAGGAAAAATTACATACTAATATTATTATAGTGTATTCGAGTAATTCCGGAAATCGAATAATTCCGAAACTCATTAAAATCACTCATATTACATTATAAATAATAATACTTGATTACTTCCGAAATGGGACTTATTGCAACAGAAAAATTAGAATAGAATAGAATAGAATAAACTTTTATTACCACAAATAGAACATGGATACATTAATATAAGTAGCTTAATATGTAAACAAACTTAAACTAAGTGTGGCAATTGGATCGGGCTCAGCGTGTGCTGCGGGTGCGCACCGCGGGGCGCGCACGCACACAGCGCTGATTTTCAGCCCAACCCTATTTATCCTCTGTAATTTTTTTTTGTTACGCTGGTAAGTTTGAACAAACAAAAAACAAAAGAAAAATTAAGATTTTAAAAAAGAAGAAAATTTGGAAGAATTTACACACTAACTAAAAAAAAAAAAAAACCATCCTACAATTACATACCTAGGTGCATGGCACGACATTGAGCCCCATACCCTAACCGAGCAAGTGATTTTAATAAGTACTTACATACTTACCTACTGCCAACGACCACTCTTACCCCCTTATTCATAAACGCACTATAGGCCTCTGTTAACTTAGTAATCGTTTGTCCTTATCTGTCACTTTGACATTTACCTTTCACAGATTAGCAGAGGCCTATAGTGCGTTTATGAATAAGGGGGTTAGACTCTGTACCCATACTTGCGACATTAAAAAAAAAGTATGGTGCTATACTTTATTAAGCGGTTAAACATGATACCTACTCGAATAGTTTGTTGAAACGGCATGTTTAAAAAATAAAAAAGCGGCAAATTAAACAATTTTTACTTGATTACCTAGATTAAAATATAGGCTACTTTTTATCCCGGAAAATTGCATAGTTCCTGCGGGATAGCGATAAACATCTAAAAGGTCGTAGCTGCTTAGAGTCTCAACGTAAATAATTTATTGCAGAATATACCATCAACATCAGTTCTTTAAGTTTAGTTCTAAATACGCGGATGAAGTGCAGAAGTTAGTCATACAGAATAGGTAGATGTATTTTCCTAGACTATTATTTCTAGGGAAAATACACGGTACTCTTTTGTTAATAGGTAGACTCTATTATTAGGTACCTACCTAACCTTATGAGCAGATTGAGCTAAGCTTGTACGTCGTGTAAGTAAGTGCGTTTACATATTACTAGCTCATCCGAACGGCTCCAAGTGTAGTCTGTTAACATAGTGATAGCTGTAATTTAATTCAACAATAACAACGTGCGTAAGGCCCCCAAATTGCCTGGCTGTTGGCTCGGTAAACATATACTAGTTGTCATAACATTTAGTTTAGACTGAATTACAAAACAGCTGTGTTTTATTGTGGATTGTATTATGTTAGCGAAAGCAAATAGGTTCTCTAAACCATTTAGTTGGTAATGAGGAGGCGGGCCACTAAAACAATCAATCAAGGTAGATGTCCTCTGTTTAAGTAAGAAATATTGAGGCTTTATCTCGAACGATGACTGCAATAATCTTTACCGCGCAACCAACACACTATTATGTACCTACAATTTATACCTAGACCCCAATCAAACAAGTTACAGTAGTATTGCTTAGTGTAAGTTTTCGGTCACAAAATACGTCTCGACCGCGTTTGCGTTAAAATGTCAAATACTATGACAAATTTTAGTTGTCGTTTCGTTCCGCTTGTGGCGCTGTTCATTTTCTAATAGTAATTGAAACATTTACGTGAACGCGTTCGAGACGTTTTTGTATGAGAAAACTTACACCAGAGGCTCAGCTTTACGTTATGTGCTGAAGTATGTTTAGCAAACATTTATTTACACCCATTCGATACACGTACTCGTAGATATACATATTATAATAGGAAGAAATACAATATACCTACTTAAGAATAGTCCCGATATGGAACATTGTAATATATTTATTAGAAGGCTTTCTGAATTATGCTAGTTATTATATTATATGTTAATGATGATTTAATGTGATTACCTATATAACAGGTGTGATGTTAAAATCGGCTTGCTCAACTTAATAACATGGATATTAGCAAAACTATTACAGGAACAGATTTTCGGAGATTTGATTGACTGTAATCGTTAACTTATCTTATCATAGCAATAAAGTATCCTGCAACCATCACAGCTGGCTATCACATTATTAGAAATACGTTATACAGATACCCCTCTGAATGGGGGTACACGTGAGATTAGATTTTGAACATGGAACGATATAAAATCATACTATTTGGGTACCTACTTATTTATTTATATATATACTCAGCGGCAAAAATTTATCCCTCACATGTATGCAAACACAGGTAATTTTGAATGGAGAACTTGTGTGTGCGTCCAAACCAAGATTAAAAGATTTTCAGCAGCTGTCAACCCACACATGGGCGTCTCAAATAGCTTATAAATTATAAATTAGTATACCTAGTAGTAGTTAGGGCCATATACGAAATGGCTGCAAACATTGATGCTGGACGACTCATGTGCAATTCTATCCCTATGTGTAACGATATCTTCTAACAGCAATAGTTATTTGTTATGCAAGGCTGCAAAGTTCTTGTTTGGTGCGAGTGCCTGTTTTGAAACTCGAGCAAGCGAAGGATTCAAGGCACGAGACACTAAACAAACTTAGCTGCCAAGCGAAACAACACACAATTTTTCACCTTAATACAGCGAGAAAAATAGTGGAAGGAAGAATTTCAAATTTCTAATTACTTGAGTAGGTATATGAGTAGGTGGTGAGATGGTGGTGGTCGTGGTGGAATGGTGGTCAGCGCGGCGTTCGAATTTCAAAAACCTTTTCCAACCAAGAGGGGAAAAAACACTTTTCCACGCAGATTTTTAAGGAGAAAGACAGCCCTTTCGAGCAAGTGAGGTGAAATAATTATTTATTATTGTGATATCTCTTATAATTTTAGTTACGAAGAAAATCCTCTTATTTCAGTGCAAATATTAAACAGTGCCCATTATTATGACAAACTTAAGCTCCAATTCAGGAATGTAGGCGCAAAACAATACAACAATTACACAATACCGTCCCAAAACACAACGGAAAGCGGAATTGCTATTAAAATTTCCGTAGATAAATTATTTTGTTATTCAGAACACGGCAGCGGGATTTGGAGCCAATTCCCTTTCTGATCTCTCCTGTGCAAACAACAAGGCTCTGTCACGTGAACAGAGGGCCTCGACTTTGCATAAAATATTAGACAGGCCGAAGGATGGGCGACCGCAAGAATGTACGAGCGTGCAAACTGGACGCGATTGCGGTATCTTGGGGGCCTTAACGTTTAGTGACCTGTACACCGCAAAATGTTGGAATAGCAGTGTGAGATTACATTTATTAAATAACTCAAAATTAACTTGTGTGATAAAGAGATTGTTTGAATAGAGAGCAAAATATTTACATTGCCCTGTGGTTTTAACACGCGAAGAAAGATTATGAGAGTTTACAGTTTGAAACGTTTGCCTTACAATTTGTGGGTATTTAAATAGAAGGATCAAATTATTGGTGGTTTTTAACCAATTAAATTGGACAAGCAAGCGTAACATCACTATCAATTTATAGTATAAAACAAAGTCGCTTTCCGCTGCCTGTCTGTTTGTCCCCATGTATGCTTAGATCTTTAAAACTACGCAACGGTTTATGATGCGGTTTCTTTTAGTAGATAGAGTGATTTAAGTGGAAGGTTTATACGTAAGTACTATAATTTTGCGCAGACGGTCGCGGGCAAAAGGTAATAGCAAAGGGTAATAGGTAGTAAGCCTAATAAAAGGGTGTTAAGAATTATGCTGCACTTTCTATACATTACAATATCATGTATGAATAGGTATACCAGTTTTTTGGAAGCCATAAGCACCTATAGACTTATTTATTTCTAATGCCAAACACAAGTATGTTTTTTAGCAAATTATTGTTTTTCGCTTTACAGAAATTAAATTTGAAAGCATTTATGGTTTACGGCAAAAGTATTTTTGTCTAATTTAAATTAAAAATGTTATCAACACGCGACGTTTTCGTGTAAAAACTTTACCCGTGTGTTTTGAACTTACGCATTAAGCGTTCAACCACTCCAAACCTACCTTGGTTACCTTTTAATAAAATGCATAGCAAAGGAGGAAATCCGACTTCATATAGGTACCTTTAGAACATAAGGTGACCAACGGACTGACTGAGAATAAACTGGTGCAAAAAAGTTGTAATTTGACAAACATCTAGGAACAGTCAGCATTTTATGAAGAAAATGAGCCGTTGTGGAATTCAAAATGATCCACGCCAAATCTAATACCAAGCTAATGTAATGAGATTGAATAATGACACTTGACAATGTGTTAATGTATGACAAGGGCAAAGTAAGCTGGAAGTACCATTATACCTAATTACCTGCCGACTCAAAATACTAAAGAAGAAAACACAATAGTCAAAAACAAATAAAACTAGAGATGCTAGCAAAACTTAGGCTGACATCCCGTGGTAGCTTTGCATTTTCCTGAGTTAAATAGAAACCAGCTATCTATTATTCAATCATAAAAAAGGGTGGCAAACTAGCACGCAGAAGATTACAGATGTATTGCCAGCCTAGAAGCCTAAAATAGGTTACCTCGCATGCTAATAATTTCACCAGCTGACTTATTTCCTACGCCAAAATATAGCAGTGTAAGTACTGCGCTTTGTGATACCATTTCCAAGCCATACGTAAACAAGGGTTGGCGTAGATATTTTTTTTTCACCTCACTTGCGCGAAAGGGCTGTCTTTCTCCTTAAAAATCTGCGTGGAAAAGTGCTTTTTCCCCTCTTGGGTGGAAATAGTTATTTGTTATACAAGGGGGGAAAGTTGTATTTTACCTGAGAGTGTTCATTTGAAACACGAGCTAGCGAAAGGACTCTATGATTGACCGCGAGCGAAGCGAGTGGTTCAAAAATAGAATTTCACCCGTGTATAACACAAAAATTTTCACCTCACTACAGCGAGGAAAATAAAAAAAAGGGTTTGTACTATCACTCGTTTTTAATAACAAAATAACTAGAAAAACATGTGAATATTTAACGTTGACGGCTTAATTAATTAGTTTTGACTTAATTTTTTTTTTTAATTATTTGAAAGAAAGAAAACATTTATTCGTGACATAAATTACTTACAGAAATAAAAAGAAGTAACAGCATATACAATCACGAAATGGTTCCACCTCAGCATAATGCTGGCCTTACAGCCAGCGCTGGTCTTCCGTTGGGACCATCAAGTGCTACTGACAGCACAAACATGGCTGAATGGACAATAATTCCTTTACCTATCCCACAAGGGATGAATTTTATAAAAAAAATTATTTTGGATGCGTTTTGTTCGCATAATATTCACTTTCTTGGATTGTCAGAACATTTTATCCGTTTTTACAACAAGAATGAAGGTTAATGTTGAATGCTGATATTTATGAATTAAAATAAAGTTGTTAGACTGTATTTAGTGTTTTTTACTCAATGCAATTCATTAATTGTGATATTAAAAATTCAGCACTTTTAACGTTTTACGTTTTGTTAGCTGTCAAGCTTCCTTCAAATCTCAAAACCCTGTACTATATCTTTGTAATCTGTGGTCAAAACTCCTTCTCCACATGTGGATAAAAAGCAATTTTCTCAATAGGTGTCAAACAAACACAAAAAGTGCTTTCCGAGCTAGTGAGGTGAAAAGATTTTTAAAATTCGAACGCCGCGCTGACCACCATTCCACCACGACCACCACGACCTCACCACCTACTATTACGAATTGTTGTTTGTTTATTGTTTTATTATTATTATTACGAATAAATGAGTATGAGTATGAGTACTCATATACTCAAGTAATTAGAAATTTGAAATTCTTCCATCCACCATTTTTCTCGCTGTAGTGAGGTGAAAAATTATGTTTCGCTCGGCAGCAAAGTTTGTTTAGTGTCTCGCGTCTTGAAACCCTCGCGACGCTCAGGATTCTTCTTTTGAACCATTCGCTTCGCTCGTGGTTCAATACAAGCAACAAATAACTATTAAATAACACACGTTTTTTTCTCTGACTTCAGAAATTTTAGGTTACGTACCTACTCAATGTCCTCCAAAACCGAAAAAAAGTGTTTTTTTTAAGTAAGTTTGTCCGGATGGAATCTTACAACTCAATTTTGGAGCAAATATCTTCAACCGATTGAGCTGAAACTTTGCATACTTGTGGAAGTCGGATGACAATACAATAATCTGGTAGTAGAATTCTGGTGGCCCGGTCACGACCGTCTCCACAGGGAGGAACTCTTCAACTGTTGGACCGACTGACTTGAAATTTGGTACACATAATGTAGGACGCATGCTCATGCAAGTACAGTCAACAAAAGTACTGTCAGCAAAAAAGCTTGAACTTATCCAAAAAATAAATTTTAATGTTAGGTTTTTTTTATGTAAATAGGAAGGCAAACGAGCAAGCGGGTCACCTGATGAACGATTTGCCTCCGCCAATCCGTGCGCTGAAGTCAAAACATAATTTTAAAATAAAATGTAAAAATCACTTTCTAGCATTAAGCATTGTATAGTTTTTATAAAACGTGTTTCTGCTTACCTTGCTCCAATGAGACCTCTGGCACTGATAACACTCAAAGGCAAAACGTGCATTGAACGCGGGTGAAACCGACGCTCTGACCGTTCACTTTAAACTTTTTTTATGAGGAATGGCGGTAACTACATGGGCCGGGCTGTGTTCCCACCCGACTACTAGCCATAGGAATGTTTTGTTACTTTTACTTTGTATTATGGTTTATCGAGGGTTATGTGATGCATTACAATATCAAAACTATTGAAATTGATAATTAACTCACTGCAATAGCCAAATTAACGTTTGGCTTGACTTGTTTCGGTTTAATTGGTTTAATGCGATTGAACTGATCGAGTGTTGCCATACATACTTCCGTGTATTTGTCAGCTTGTTTGTGAAGTGTTTTCCACTGGCGTTCGTGTCGCCACAGTGTATGTGTTTTTTGTGTTTAGTTTTATAGTTTTATCTGGGTCCCACTGAAAAACAGCGTTGCGGCTTGCCGCAACATTATGCTGAGTGGGATCCATTTTACACCATATCGGTACTTCCTTAGTATATTGTATTTCTCCTTGTTTTATATCTCAGTGTATCGAATGTGTGTAAATAAATGTTTCTCTCTCTCTCTCTCTCTCTCTCTCTCTCTGATGGTAAGCGATCACCGCTGCCCATAGACACCCGTAACCCCGGAGGGATTGCAGATGCGTTGCCAACCTAGAGGACTTAGATGAAATGCCTCTTGTGCCCGTAATTTCCCCGGCTGTCTTACTCTCCACACCGGAACACAGCAGCGCAAGCACTGCTGCTTGGCGGCAGGATTAGCGAGTAAGATGCTGGTAGCGATCCGGACGGACCTTGCACAAGACCCTACCACCCCGCATTAATTCGCCAGATAGACATTATCTCTATTGAGTGATTCCAGAGATGAACCCATATACAACACATTATAAAGTACAAAGGTTTCAGTCTAATCTACTTAATTAAGTAAACAAGAACTAAGTCTCATTTTAATAAGCCCACATTAGCTTTAAACTCAGTATAAGAGATACTTTAAGTCCGTTATCATCACTTACCGCTGTTTATAAGAAAACTTAAACGTATTCGCGTCGGTGTTATAATAATGCTATTAAAATAATGTTCAAACGTTTATTCACATAAAAGTAGTATAGTAAAACTTAAATTTTAACGACTTGCTTTCTACACATAACATTTTATTTTAAGATTTAAAAACCCCCCACGCATTAATTATATAATAATGCGTTAAGGGTGTTGATGGGATTGCCTAGATTCTGTAGTCGGGGATGTTTGCCGAGGCACGGGTGGACTGCTTTTATACCACTAAGCGCAAGAGAGCCACAACCCTAGTGCGTAGGGTCCGGGCCAGCCCCAGCACCATCCTGAACATGATAGCGAGCAGAACAGACTTTCTGTATTTGAATAACTGCTGTATTATACATGCCTGCAACTATAAATAAATTACCTACTGTTCCTATAATTAAAATTTATGTATTTTTATTACTAACACTAGAATAAGTTTACAAATGTTACTAACACTGATCCTTGTTGATCGTAAATAAAATTATCATTATTCTTATTATTATTATTAGACGAGTAATCCTGCGTAATTTTGCGGGTGGTAGGGACTTGTGCAAGGTCCGTCCGGATCGCTACCACCATCTTACTCGCTAATCCTGCCGCTAAGCAGCAGTGCTTGCACTGCTGTGTTCCGGTGTGGAGAGTAACACAGCCGGGGAAATTACGGGCACAAGAGGCATTTCATCTAAGTCCTCTAGGTTGACAACGCATCTGCAATCCCTCCGGGGTTGTGGGAGTCTATGGGCAGTGGTGATCGCTTACCATCAGGTGACCCACTTGCTCGTTTGCCTTCCTATCCACATAAAAAAAAAAAAAAAAACGAGTAATCCAAAATATGCCAAAAATGACTTACTGATTTTGGAGAAGAGTTTATTTTTTTTAAACTGCTGGACCGATTTTTATTAAACATGGCTAAGGACTACCGCAAGAAAAATCGGATTCGAATGAAAAAAACCCTATCGTAATCGGCCCATCCGTTTAAGAGCTACGACGACAGAGATCGACGTTAAACTTACCTATAACACCCTTTCTGCGTTGGGGGGTTAAAAAAACAATTAGAAAGATTTGTTTACCTATATTAGATTACGATTATACGAACAATATTATAACACACCACATTATATTGATAAACAATTAAGAGAAAAAATACTTCGAGGAGTATGTTGAAAGAGAAGCTACAATCCGACCAAGAGGAAGTGAAGGGTATAATTAAACAAAGATCACTATGCTTTAAACATTTTGATATTTTCTTTGGAAGTCGCCATAGTATAACAAAACACATTGTGACAGGCTTAGAGTATTTTTATTTCGGTTCAAGAGATACAGCGCTGTGAAAGACAAACGTATAGACAGCGGATTCCAAAATATTTCTGCAGATTGGTGGGTCATAGTTGACAAATGTCTACATTTAAGCAAATGTAATTATTTCGACCTGGTTCGATTACCGGTTATGTACTTAATTTTTTTTTATAAAAATTGAACGTCATTTTTATGAAATCTGAAATCGATGCTATGGTCCCTAAGAACAGATTTCCCTATCTCTTGTAGTTTTTGACTTCTCCCTACTGACCCATTTGGACTGAACAACCTGTAATATTGATCAATGTTGTGAGCCGCGTCAAAGGCTCAATATGAAAAATCTTTGCAGGGGCGTTCAATAATTTTAAGAGACTTTGTATTAAGCGAACCGGGGTTTAGTAACGTTCTTCATTATTCACAGTTTTATTCTCGCCTTGTTGCGTGTTGCGGCAAAAAGAACAGCCAAGTCTGGAAAAATTAAAAACGTATAAATCAAAGAATACTTTGTGAACAAAGATTTCGTTTTAACCTATTTAAAAATTTAAAAAAAAACACCCACGTTTAATCGAGCAATCAAAACGTGAATTAAAAATAATTCTATATTTTGCCAAAATGCCTCACTGATGTAAGAAAAAAAAGAACTGATATTCTTCAAACTGCTGGACCGATTTTTACCAAAAATAGCTTAGGCCCACCGCAAGGAAACTCATGGCTTTGTTAGCTACTTGCCGTGTGATGATCGATCAGCGCTAATTTTATTGGCTACGTGCAGGCGATCAGTGCGGCGCTAAGCCAGCCTGATTGTTGTGCCTGCTTCGAAATAAATATGATAAAGGTAATAACCTCAGTGTACAGAAGTAGACAATCTCGACGAGGCTGAGGAAGGAGAAGCCGAAGAATAGCCCAAGCAGACCGCCGCAGTTAGCCATGAAGTCCGTCAGCCCGAACAGCTCCGAGCGATGCATTGCCACGAACTTCGGAGCTTTGTAGAACAAATATATCTCAGTATATTCGTAACTGGAAAAGAAAACAGGTTGAGCTAGCGCATAAAATTTCACTGTATATATTTTAGTGGTAGTCTAGTTTCGAGAAGGAAATGAAAGAGGAGGACATCTCTTTGACAATACTTGACATTATAAAAAAAAACAAATATCACTATTATCATCATCTTCAGTTTTTTATGCATCTAAATGTAGGGCAGAGGCCTCCTCCTGAAATGATGTTTTAGTATGATAGTGATAGCACAGGCCCAGAGCGGACTGAGAACTTCACACAGTTAAATTTCTTCGCAAATGGTTCTTGGTTTCCTCACGATATATTTTAATGCATCGATAAGCTCATGTTAAACTTTATCTTTTTGTCAAACAAAATGTTACTAAATATCTTATTCTAAAATTAAAAATATACGTACGGAGTCTTCAATAAGAATGATTTTTGTTCCCCAACTTCTTTTTCGACCTCTTTAATGTCCGCCTCGTATCGAACAAAATTGACAAACAAAATGTTACTAAATACCTTATTCCAAAATTATAGAAATACGTACGGCGTCTCCAATGAGAATGATTTTTGTTCCTTAAATTCTTTTTTGACCTCTTTAATGTCCGCCTCGTATTGAACATTTACACATAACGGATAGCACCGACATCCTTCACTCTGATCGAAGTAATTCTGCATGTTTTCAGAGTATTCTGAAAAGGAATTTTGGACTTTCAAATATGCGATCAAACGCAGACTAACAAATGGACAACGAAGTGATCTTATGAGGGTTCATATTCATTAATTCTAGTGTCGGAAAACTAATAATGGAAAAACTTACTTATAGCTTTTTCCGCACACTTCCACTTAGATGGTCTGCAGATAGTTGCGGTCTCGTTATCTGAAAATGTAGTTATTTTTGATAAAGTTTTTGAGCGTTAAATCATACAATGTTAACAACTTATCCTACTAATATTATAAATGCGAAAGTTTGTGACGTATGAAATGAAATTAAATGAAAATTAAAAATTATTAATTAAAAAAAGAAATATTATTATTAAATTATTATTTAAATTAACTATTATTATGGATGTTTGTTACTCTTTCACGGCAGAACGGCTGAACGGATCTAGATGAAATTTTGAACAGAGATAGATTATGGTCTGGAATAACACATAGGCTACTTTCCATCCCGGAAAATTAGCGGATAGCGATAAACGAATTCTTCGCAGACAAAGTCGCGGGCAACCGCTAGAACGAAATAATTAAGGTTTCAGTACCATAATGTCTATAATATATTATTATATATTATGTATATGCAATAATCACTAGACTTTTTTTCATCCATCATCAGAGATGTGCAAGGAAGTTAAAAGCAATAGTTGAAATCTAATGATAGGATTACAAACAGCTTAGCTGTAGCAGCCTAGTGGTTCAGGTGGTGAGTTCAGGAATGTGGGGAGACAGCCAGCAAGGTGAACGGATGATTTGGTGCGAGCGGCTGGGAAGGACTGGATGCGGAAAACTCGGGACCGTACAGAATGGTCTAAAATGGAAGAGACCTTTACTCAGCATTGGGTAGATCAAGGTTGAAGAAGAAGAAGAAGAAACGCACATAGGTACGTTAACGCGACGAAATTAACGTAGGTAGGTACACTTTAAAAATCGAACGCGACTCTAGCTTCATTCGTATTTAAAAATAAGCTCTTAGAAAATCCTGATATCCTGGTACTTAAACACTCCCTCCGTTTTACCCATCCAAAAAAGTGCACAACGCCGCTGACAGAAGTTTTCACTTCAAACAATACAAAAAGACCATCTTAAAGTATATTGATTATAATCAACACTGCGTAATAAAGGGTAAACTACTCGATTTCTTTTTCGACATTGCAGCACAGCTCTAGTGGTGAACAGAAGAAAGAAAGAAGAAGAAAGAAAGAAGACATTTATTCATTTTGCAAGACACAAATATAAGAGCATGTACACACAATTTTATAGAAAAGAAACAACAAAAAAAAAACCAGACATCACACAGCAACAGCAGACAGCTAAAAAGATTTGAAGATTCAAAAATGTTCACTAACGTGGCATATGGAACCATACACAGCCACACCGCTTCAAAGTGTGGTTGGCCGTGCATTCCAGTCTGCAGTTGTTTTCTGTGTACGCCAGGAAGTACCTCAACTGCCGCTCTCCAGGGAAGTAGCAACGCCGCCTGTATTGTTAATAGGTTATTTATTGTTCATCTCACTTGCTCGAACAGGCTGTCTTTCTCCTTCAAAATCTGCATGGAAAAGTGCTTTAAAGTAAAAAAAATTAAAAAAACGCGCTATCGCACTTGTTACTTTTCTCTGTAAAGATGACAGTTTGAACCAAATAGTCACTTTTGATTTTTTTGTGATGAATGTTTTATGATCATATGCGGAAAAGATTTTTTTATAGTTACTGTGTTCAGTGACCACCAGCCTGCTGAATATGTGGTGATATCTAGCGGTCGATCGAAAAGTTGTGAATGAGTCTGATACAGAACCGGGAAAAGATGAGTGAAAATGAAGAGGTCTTCACTCAGCAGTTGGAGGATTGGGACTATTTAATTGATGATTAACGCTTACGTATCTGGTGAATAACTTCTGAGGCTACTTGACGTATTTGTGATCTTCAGCCTGAGCCCCATTGATATTATACATTTTGATGAAGCTTCGTAGAAGGACACCGAGGATTGAGGCAAGTCTGCTGGGTGATGCAGGTACACCTTCAACACAAAAATCCTGATACAGATTCTTACAGCTTGTAGAGTTTGAGACTAAAAAAAAAATCTGATAACTTTAACGGTAATTTTCATTTTCATTCTACTATACTATTACTTTAAATCCGTCAGCGTTCATTATGGTGTCTGATTGATTTTCTTGTACATGTCCGAGTACAATTAACACATCCTCACGAGCTATGGACTTGCGCTGAAAAAAAAAAGATATGCAATGATCACCATGATATTATTATGCTCGAGCAACAACAAATTATATGGGAAATGGCGAGGAAAGGGGAGACAGGAACATAATATTGAGTTTGATTGTCATCCATCCTACATGATAATGATAATAAACTTTACTAACACTATACTAACAAGTTGTGAAGACCTATATAAATCTTTCTCACTCTATCCTGAGGCATTTCTTCTATAAAAGAAGTTTCAGTCAAAATTGTGTTGAAATTTTTTATAATTGAAGTGGACTAAGATTCGCTGTTACCCAATCCACTTTGATCCACTGTTCCCCATTCAAGTTAATTTTTGAAAAATATATATGGAGCTTATGTGATACGAAAACTGATCATTCTAATTATTTTTCGTACATTAAATATCATCTCCATTTCATATAACTATCGTAGAATCAATTAAATGAGACACTAAACGAATTTGTAAAATATACTCATGGGCTTACCTTAGTGGTCATGTCCTCACAACATGACCTCCCGCTTTAACACTGCACAGCTCACTGGTTCGGTGGATGAGGGCATACCAGGTAGCTTATTACGTAACTCGCTCGCGATCACCATCGTCTTCATTTTGACAGTTCATGTATGGGCTGACACTCGGCATCGGAATCAGCTAGCTGAAAGAACTGTCAAAATGAACACGATGGCGATTGCGAGCGAGTTACGTAATAAGCTAGCAGAGCGGCAATGTCGCGAGCGCTTACGTGTGTGTGCAATACACACACAGTTATAGCAAACAATCCACTGTGACCCATGATCAACTGAACCCCATTTTCCCCTACACATTGATTTTGCCCAATAAAATATCCGGTTTCTATCTACTGAATTTGTCCACAACACAATATCTTGGTATGCAATATCTTAGTATAGAACAAACATAACCATGACCTATCATGGTTATGTTAACCTAACATAACCATGATGGGCCGTTAGTGCTGTTTGTTTGCAATTTTCGTTAGCCTCCATAGTGCATAAGCTAAGCGATGTAACCTGATTACCATACTCCTGATATGTTGTTCCTGAACACTGATTATCTATAATTAAACCTATTTTTTTATATTCTGTTTTTACCTGGTTCTCGTAATGAGACCACGATGTTTTCGACATTTTCACTTCTTTTCCGAAATCGAACATACCTACTATGTTATTTTGTTTAAATTTACTTTTAAATTGTTGTCTTTAAGCCATTTAATTATCTTATTTAGGTACAGTTTCGTTACCTACTATCATAACATTATCGTTTTTATTATTATTTTGTAAGTGTCTCTATTTTTACTAGTTATAATCACTGAGACGTCGTCAGCAAGTAGTGTGCAATGGTTGTGCGTAACAAGAGGCAGATCATTAATACAAATAAAAAATAATAACATGCCTAAAATACTGCCTCGTGGGACACTTAATCTAATTGGTTTAATACTAAATAAATGAGTAGTTTTTGCACGATTATGTCTGAATGATACATACTTAATGTTATAGTAAATACTACATATTACGTAACGACATTGCAGATAACCGTTCATTACAAAACAACAATGAAAAAAAGACATCAACAAGCAAAACACTTACTTTACCACGTCTCGGATATACCGACTCGGATTCGGAGATTTCAGGGTCAAAACGAGAAGAGTATCCTGTTAGGGACCAGTTCTGGCTTTTTCTTGTAGAATGCAGGTAAGCAAAATTATTTTGTATTCTAAAACAAATACTAATATTTAATAAAGCTTTTTAGAATATTCCACAGAGTAATGTTCAATATTATTACGTTAATAAAATCGGTTACATTTGCATTCGCTCTGACTTTAATATGGATTGCTCAATTTATTTATCTATTTTAAACCTTCCTCTTGATTCACTCTATCTATTTAAAAAAAAACGCATCAAAATCCGTTGCGTAGTTTTAAAGATTTAAGCAAACATAGGGACATAGGGACAGAGAAAGCGACTTTGTTTTAAACTATGTAGTGATGTTGTCTAGCAGGACAGCTTCGCTCCCTTCTTTGCCTTCGTGGTTTTTTTATAATAGTCCAAAAAATCATGCTCAGCGAAAGTAACTTCTGCGTCATTACTTTATATGCGTTAGTTACTTCCTGCTAAGGCACTATTCGGTTTTCGCAAGTTATGCGTAAAAGTCATTGGGCTTAAATAAGATAATGTTGTGTGACATAATTCGACGATTAATATTGCACGATTATGCCTTTACTGATTATGCATAATAGAATTATTATCTTAAAAATTATGTGTAATGATGTGTTATTGTACTACTGTAGATATTTGGGAGAATTCAATTCTAGACCACAACGAACTTTAGGTATCTCAGGGGTAATACTCAAAAATACATTTATCCTCAAGATTTAATTTAATTTTGTATTTCTGGTTGTTACGCCTAGGTACGTTTATAAAAAAACTTAGAAGTATAAAATTCTAGATGTACCTATCTTGTCGTAATATTTCACTAGACGACAGCGTATTCATGGTGAAACACACACCTTCCATGGTGAGCACTGGGAAAAAAATAGGCTCGTATGTCGGCAAACCGAACATTTCGCAATGAACTACTACTTCCTTTAAAGTTGGTGACATCTGTAAGCAAAAACTATAGGTCGAACCACTAGACTACCACCGCTTTTTAGGGGTTCCGTAGCCAAATGGCAAAAAACTGAACCCTTATAGATTTTATTGTAATGCATACCGTAAGTAAATAACGTTCTTGCATCGGGAAAAGTATTAAGTAAAGAATGATGAAAAGTTCGCATTAGAGCGTTTTACTCGTGAACGCAAAGTTATATCCCACTGTTATAAAAATCTTCAATAGGGATAATAAAGTTAAGTAAGTTCGTTAGGTCACACGGCGGCCACGACGTACGAAATCCACGTTCTTGAATCAACACATGACAGGCACGACGTCGTCTGTACACGCGTCAATGTGTGCGTAAGATACACAGGGCTGAGTCTATCGCAAAAACCTAGTACTATAAGTACTACCAAAGGCATAAATATAGGTACTCATATGAAGATATGGCTTAGAATAAAGATGTGTGCAAATCAATGTACTTAATCGTGATCTATTTATTGAAACTTACTTAAAATGTGTCTGTACACATCATCATCATCATCATCATCATCAGCCTGAAGACGTCCACTGTTGAACAAAGGCCTCCCCCTTAGCACACCATACACTGTACACATATTTAAGCTTTATTATTTTCAATTACAATAGATATATACGACAACAAACTTAAGCGAATGATTCTGTAGTTATTTCAAGTATTAATCGCGGTAATTTCAGAAAGCATTAATTTACTAATTTACTAATATTTTATAAAATGAAGTAGGTAGGGTAGGTTCCCGAACTTAGTGCCATGCGGCCGACATACATCGCGTTGCGCATAACCTACTTGTTTTCAGCAGCTTTCCGGCAGCCTAAGCTTGAGGGGTGGGGTAACTCGAATCGGTGCGGGGCGGAGCGTGGCCATTCTGTACGTTAGTACTATTATATATTCTGTGGTTAGGTTCCTAAACCTATCTTCAAATGCCCGAAGGGCAAATCGAAAAGAAATAGGAACCCTACGAAAGCGGAGTTCTGTCGACCTTATGGTGGAATGTAATCCGACATTTTTATAACAGTGGGACAAAAAAATGATAAAAAACAGAACGACTTTAAAATGCAGGCTTTTTCCGCCCATAGATTTCATATTTAGAATTTAAATATCTTTCGGTAAGCGCTACCTACTTATTTACGAGTATATGTGTGAAGTCGGTGCCTCAGCTCAAATAGCACCAGGCCTAATAGGTACTATACGTATAGCCAGGTCCACTTCTGCCACGCATGCCACACAATGATGTTAATGCTGAGAGCATGGATGGTGGCGCGGGCCGAGGCACCGACTTCACACAGATAAGTAAGTAAGTAGCGCACACCGAAATAAATTTTGATTCGAAACTTCTATAGTAGCGTAATTAATACAATTTATTATCAAATTTATAGTCGGAAAAAGGTTACATTTGAAGGCGGTTCTATTTTTTTATTTAAAAGTTTTTAATATTGCTACCGCAAATATATTTTCAATGATTTTGGCATCGAATTTCCTTTGTGATAACCGGTTGCTATGGCCAATGACGAGAAACACAGCTTCATACATCAAGATGTCTTCTGTATCCGCGCTGTAAAAAAAAAACAAGTTAAACGAAAAGTCCATGGAATGGGTTTTAACCTAGTCAGTGGCGTGGCGTCCATAGAACTCGATTCCCACTGGCTTGCCTATTTTAAGGCAGTTGGGCAATTTATTGTGCAGAATTGGAGGAAAAGGCTACTTAAGTTCCCTTCGGCTTGCCTTCTGATATACTTGACGCCACGCCACTGATACCTACCTTATGTTTATGTAACGCTGGTCATTACTCGTATCTTGTATTGAAACTTATTGTAATTTCATTTATCATAATTTAAATAATGACTAAATTTTGATAATTATTATATTTTAAAAAGCTTTAGGATTTATAATGTATCGAGATGACAGCACTTACAGGTGGCTGGTCAGGCAAAGCCACACGGAAACACTTGTTTTCTCCAATTCATCTTAAATTCCAAACTCAAATTAATATTAATAGCATCACCTGCCAGTTGGTTGGTTTGTATAGGTATACAAACTTTTGTACCTACAAACTCTACTTCTTACAATACCTACAGCTAGTAAAAAAATGTTTTCCATGCAAATTGCCGCGCTCCCAAAAAATTTGCGGAACTTGTAGTTGTAAAATTATATATTATAATAAAATAAACTAAACGTGCAAAACAATATTTCAAATTCAGCCAGGGGCGATTTTACTATAACCTTCCGGCCAGGCCCTTTGGTATAGGTACTATTGACTTCATAATATATAATATATAATACTTAACTCATTATAGTTGAAAAAGTATTTGCGACTCAGATTCAGCAAACGAGCATCACTCATAAAAGATTTTTTCACTTTTAAGTTCGGACAGATTGTTATAGACGGCAACGGCACCTGAAACCAAACAACTCTATGAATGTTTTTACAAGTAATCACAAGATTCATAATTTTAGAAAACGCACTAGAGTGACGAACAACAGAGAACTGACAAATTTTCAATTCTTCTTCCTAGCTTGGTATTACTGTGATGATTGCTTTTTGGTTTCTATTTTCGCCATAGATATCATAGTAAATTGTATTAATTGGTGTGACTGTGATGGTTGCTCTTTTTACAGTTCGATTTAAAACAACAACTAACAGGCTAATGACTTTTTAGAAATACGTTTTATTAAAAGAAAAAGCTCATCCACGCAGTTATCGCTGCACTCACCATGCAATCAGCAAGGACAGGAAACCCTAACACACGACACAAGCTCCATATGAGTGATAAATGTTAATCCACTTTGGGCAATACACATTGGGTATTTACCTGTTTTTTGCGTTCCATACTCAACTTTCATCCTTAAACCAGGTGGTCGTTGCCCACCGACCGGCCAGTGAGCTATTTCTTTGTCTCCGTCACAGTTTTATACCTAATATTTAATTCCTACAAGAGAACGGCTCAAATAAAGATTGCACGTCAAGCGCAGCGATCACATCACGGAAGAGTTTCTTTTAGTAAGAGGAACACATTATTCCGGCACGAGAGTTTTTTCTTACATCTTCAACGGGAATGAGGTTATCGCTCTGCGACACTATGATCGGCATCGACTGCCACTTCTCCCACACATTCCAAATCAGCATGGCACACAGGCTCAAACTTGTCACGAAAGATGCAATCCAAAATATTCTGTAATACGTCAATCAAAATGTACAAGGTGACTTACAATGAAATTGGAATTTTTCAGCAGATGATTGGTTTGGTTTTTTGAACGGTACTTAAAGGTTTTTGACCATATTTTTTGCAAAATAAAGACACCCTTTCCATTAAGTAGCCATAGGTAGGTACATTTCGAATAGAACATCGACCAATGCATGGTAATATAATATTGTTAACCAGAGTAAAAAAAAACTAAAACATTTAGACGGGTGAAACTAATCCAACCAACAACAACTGCTGGAAGTACCTACTCCGGATTATTTCTGAGATTTAATCGAAATATAAAAAAGTGTAGGTGATAGACACATCACCAAATCTGGCAATTGCCTGGGTATCGATCAATCATTACAATAATCTTTAACAAAATAACGTTCCACTACATGGAAATTTCGAAAAAAAAGCTTGATACTAAAGGCTTTCGTAGAATAAACTTCGAATCAAATTCATAAGCCTACAAGCTTACTTCTCTGTGAGGCTGAGTCTCTTCTCCGCGACGTACCGCAGGCCGTGCAGCGTAGTGTTCTGCCCGAAGTCTTTTATCAACTCACCCACCACCAGCCGCCTGCGCTCGCGCCGCATCTTCTTTCTAACACTGGCTTGCGGAGCTTCTTTGATTTTGGAACTAAAATATTTAACCATTCCATCCAGGCTACATATCTATATTATTCTTTTGATGAACAAGCAAAACTTAAGCACGTATTTCTTTATCACCATAAAATAAAGCTGTCAGTATAACAACTCTTGCAGTTGCTATAAGTCAACAGTCAAGTAGATAATATATATGAATAACTATTTATTTTGGATAAAGTAGGTATTTTTAGTAATAGTGTACAATAAAAGTATTTTTAGTAAGTAGATTATGCTGTTCGTACTTAAAACTTCTGTCCAATGCGTGCTGGGAAACAGTTTAAGTTATGGTGGTCTATCAAGCGCAGTGCTGTAATCACGAAAGAGGTTCGAATAACACAAGCTAATAGAAATAATGTTAAGAGGAATGACTTACTCCATTTTAGATCTTGATGTCTGATTATTTTCCATTTATTTTACAGATTCCTGATTTCTTCTTTTTAACTACATGTCACTCCACCACAACGACAGACTGAAAAATGTGAATAGCACGGCCTTTTACTTCGTAATTTGTTTAATTGCTTCGGCTCTCGCTTATATTATAGTAGTCTAAGCTAATTTAATTAGCCTAGTATATGTATTTATACTTTGTCAATAACTTGACTCTTGCCCGCAACGTCGTCTGTACCTTGTGGGTACTTTGTACCCTGCCGAAAAAAAAACCTCTCTCTGAGACAGCTTTTTCAATAATTTGTACTTTATCACATATTTTAAGAGTCTCAAGTCGAGACATCGTTTCATATTGTTTGGCAAGCAATGATAATTTGACCCCTTCTCTAATAGATGTTACGTCTTGTCATGAATCTGGTCAACTGGCCTCCGCATGACCAATGACTAACAACGTATGACTCCTGATTTCTTATCGGGCACGTATTTGAATATCGAAATTTAAAATATCTAAGGTTAAAAAGTCGTCGGTCAAAATATCGACAATTAAAATATCGAACGATCTAAATATCTACTATTATTATATCGACGTCTGAAATATCTAAAATTCAAATACCGAACGGCTAAAATATAGAAAGTTCAAAATATCTACAGTCAAATGCTCGATATATGTTAAAATCGAAACACAAAATACCGACCAACGTTTAAAATATCGAAAATAGAAATAGCGAACGATCTTAACATCTACTGCTATTATATTGACGGTTCACATTCCTACAGCTCAAATGCCGATTAATCCCTATTCTCTGTAAGAAAGCGCAGGCATCAAAGGTTAGGTTAGGTTAGTATTGCGTCAAGGCGCGAAACGCCTGAACTAGGCGGAATAGGAGCTCCGCGAAGCGGAGCTCCGTCAACTTTTTCTCGTCGCTATTCAATTCTCATGCGACTAAATGTTACGTATGACAAAGTAAAATGTGTGATTAACAAAATCACTTTGAATAGCTACGAAAAAAAGTCGACGGAGCTCCGCTTCGCGGAGCTCCTATTCCGCCTAGTTCAGGCGCTTCGCGCCTTGACGCAATACTAACCTAACCTAACCTATGTTGCCCGCGCTTTCTGTGAGGGCGTTGGAGTGCATGTTCAGACATTTTTGAGCACTCTTATGTGATCAGATATATCCGTGCATGGCGTGAAGAACTTGATAAGTCTAAAATGGCAATTTTACAGGGCGGCGATTTTAAAGTTTGGAATTTTCTCCAAAATCCGTTTTTATCTTGAATTTGTCTCTATAGCTTGATTTATGGATAATTTTGTGCTATCTTTTCACTAGTTTTACGTAATTTGGTAAAATCATTCTATTTTGTGAGATATTAGACTTATCAACTTGTTCACCAAAGACTTATCTAGTTATTCCCCATACATTAGCATTCAATTCAGTGAAAACGTTGTTTAATTTAATTCCTAAAAATAAGTTTTTATGTGTAACTGAAATGTTTAAATTGAGTTAAGGGTAACTTTGTGCGGTTTTTAAATTCAATATATTTGTTTCTTTCTTATCATCACATTATTCATAATAACTTGTTCACCGACGACTTATCAACTTATTCACTATAGAGTTAGAGAGTAAGGGTATCAATAAATTATAATATCGTTTGTAACCGGTTTCTCTTTGTCACATAATTTTATTTTATTGGTCATTATCATTAATAATTAATATTAATAATATTTTTCCTTTCATAACACTGGAATTCGTGAAATCTTAAAAAAAAAAACTTATTGTTTCAGAAATAATACGCTTTATGAGTTATGAGTAACGAAAATTTGTGTCAAACTATTCATTCGGAACGGAACTTAAATTATATGAGACAAAATTAAGACCCAAATTGATAAAACAGCATACCACAAATTGTGCTACCATAGATTCTGATCTTGACGTTGATAATTTTTTTATGTTTACAAAAAGATGCGGCGATGAGGGCTGTATGATAAATTAAGGAAAATTAAATAATGGGTAAATGAAAACACCAGCAAACTGACTGCTTCTTTTTACTGTACTTCTTCAACAATAACTGACAATACCAAGAACACAAGAGATCAAAAGTCATATCAAAAAGTGTATAAAAACATAAACAATATTATTTTATTTACTAAAAGAGTCCGCAACAGAGTCTATAATGTAATTTATTTGTCCTATAAAATTGAAGTTCCTAATGTAGGTATAGTTATTTTTGTGCGTTTTTCATATCTGTATACGCAACGTTGTAAAAACGCATTAAATCTTTTTCATCTAGGGCGACTTATCAAGGTATTCACGCTGTATACGGAATAGCTATCCATTGGGAAAAACTTGATATCTAATTATGTCAACTCAATGACTTACTGTGTTCGTCAAGCTAAAAAAGTATAAATTGATATATCAAATTGGGTACTATTTATGGGTAGTTGAGTATAAGTAAATAAGACGATATATTCATTTGTTAACGCATAGTATGATAATCGTCACTTAGAAATCCAGTTTTGTCACTTTACGTACTCTATTTCAATTTTGAGTGTAAGTTGATATAAGGACGTAAGATTTTTTTTTGTGTCTTATCCTGGTCTCATCGCGTTTATATCTCGATTTGTTTCATAATAAACGGTAAATTTTGAGATATTCATATATGTCACAGCCCATATCTCTGAAAGTTTCATAGATATCGAGTTGTCAATTTTTTTCCTACAAAACCAATGCCGTAGAAAGCCATTGCGACGATAAAAAAAAACATGTAAGTCGAGTTATCAAGTTCTTCACGCCATGCACAGCTATATTCAATGACGACTGTACCATTCGATAATATAATTTCGATATTTTGAATTTCGACTTTATGATCCGCTGCTGTGTTCCGGTGTGGAGAGTAAGACAGCCGGGGAAATTACGGGCACAAGAGGCATTTCATCTTAGCCCTCTAGGTTGGCAACGCATCTGCAATCCCTCCGGGGTTGCGGGTGTCTATGGGCAGTGGTGGTCGCTTACCATCAGGTGACCCACTTGCTCGTTTGCCTTCCTATTCGCATAAAAAAAAAAAAAAATGATCGTTCGACATTCTGATTTTCGATATTTTGACCGTCGACTTTTTAATTTTAGATATTTTAACTTATTATTTAAATACGTGCCCTTCTTATCACCATGGTTCATAAACTCGCAATGCCAATAATCGCCAAAAATGCAATCACGTCACACAGCTTAGAGAGCGATCCCCGAAAAAGTCCCTTATAATCCCAAACGCTCTATAGGCTTGTGCTAACTTAGTAATCGTTTGTCCTTGTCTGTGAAAGGTAAATGTCAAAGTGACAGATAAGGACAAACGCTTGCTAAGTTCCATCGCGCTGAAGACTCGTTTAGAGTTATTACAGCCTTTGTTCCCTGTTTGCGAGTTATTTGTTAAGCCGTTTTAATAAAATTTGTTATTAAAATCGTGTGTTTTAACGAAATAAGAGCAAATAAACTAAAAATAGGTATTAAATTATATCTTTATGCCTTTCAGGGTAGACAATGTCTAGGGTAACAAGACATAAAGGCCACGTTTAGCGTGATTGTAGGCATAAAAGTGGAAAAGGGAAACTAAATACTTTTCAGTCACATCAGCTTAGTCATTTGAATACAGTATTCGATCAATTTTAAGACACGCTGGAAGAAACTTACCCTTTTTTTTTACTTAACCACTTTTATGACGGGACAAATCGCTGCTATCTATATAAACTAGTTCATACGTTCATAGTCTTGTTTATTTTTGTTTTAAGCCAGTCGATGTTAACTATCTTATCTTACAGTATCTACTGCTCTGTGTCACTGCTCTAATACGGAAAAGCGTGGTAATAATGGCTCCTAATTTAGATTTCTTCAGAAGAAATGCTATAAAAATATTAAGGATTATTTTTGTAATGTTGACATGAATTTATAATTTTTTAAAAGTTCTTAACATAAAATTATTAATTATTTATGTAAATTTTTTTTCTTTGTCAATTTATTTGAAATCCATAAATTTAATTGTAAATACATACATACATACATAATATCGTCACGCCTCTTTCCCACAGGGGTAGGCAGATACTACTTTGTTCCACTAGTAGTTGTTTTAATGATGTCTGTTCTAATTTTTATGACCTTTGACTACTGTTCTCCAAAATTTCGAACGCCAAAACGGCAAATCGTAGCAGAGCTGTATGTAGGTACTATTCTAATAATTCCTATGATCTTGTATATCCTACATAAATATGATTACGAAATAAAATTGTATTTGTATTACTAAGATTTTAAAGGCCAAAGTTTGTTAGTTTGAGAGACAGAGAGAAACATATTTATTTACTTACACACATTCGATCCTCGAGGTTGTTAAGGAGTATGTTTACCTCGGGCAAACTATGCAATTAGGTAGAAACAACTTCGAGAAAGAGGCCAACAGAAGAATACAGCTGGGATGGGCAGCGTATGGGAAACTGCGTCAAGTCTTCACATCGCCAATTCCACAGAGTTTAAAGACGAAAGTTAACCAGTACGTCATGACATACGGTGCCGAAACATGTACACTCACTGTAGGGCTGGTCCACAAATTTAAAGTTGCTCAGCGTGCTATGGAAAGGGCTATGCTCGGAGTTTCTCTAAAAGATCGAATTCGTAACGAAGTGATCCGACAGAGAACCAAAGTTATCGACATAGCCCATCGCATAAGCACGCTGAAGTGGCAATGGGCCGGTCATCTAACCCGAAGAACCGTCAACCGTTGGGGTAGACGAGTTCTTGAGTGGAGACCACGGATCGGCAAACGTAGCGTAGGACGTCCTCAAACTCGCTGGAGCGAGGATCTTCGCAAGGCGGCTGGCAAGAGCTGGTTGAGAGTGGCCGGGGATCGTGCTCAGTGGCGTGCCATGGGAGAGGCCTATGTCCAGCAGTGGACGAATATAGGCTGATGATGATGATGATGATGACACATTCGATACACGTTGGATGTTTGGATGTTTGTTGCTATTTCATGGCAAAACGGTTTAAACGATTTTTTTGAAATTTGGTACAGTGATAGTTACAGTCCCGGGAAAGGAAATAGGATAGTGTTTATCCTGGAATATTGCAGTTCCCGCGGGATAGCGATAAGCGAATACATCGCAGAAGGAGTCGCAGGCAACAGCTAGTAGAACGGTAGAACCATACAAATGGGAATTGGATAACACCCAGCTCCATTACGGTAACTAACGTAAATTTTATAGCTTAGGGCTTGCCGATGCTAATCGGATTAATTGTTTTCATGTCAATGAGCGTTATTTACAGGTCGCTCTCTTCGGGGATCTCAACATCAATTAGAGCTTGATTTGGTGTTAACGAGACTACATTGAACACTTGCTACGATCCTGACATATATTATCTCGTTTGATTCATCCACATTCATCAATTCTCTTCATGAATGCTCGTCGGTTTAGTATAAAAAAAAGTTAAAACGTTTATTCAGACAAAAATAATTCAGTAAAATTTTACGTTTCTAATATTGGACACGATTAAATAAAATTCGTAAGGTTTGTTAACGCAAATATGAGTAAACTAGCTTTTGCTCGCGACTTTGTCCGCATAGAATTAGCAATTAACAAAATTAGCGCTATCCCGCGGGAACTATGCAATTTTCCGGGATAAAAAGTAGTCTATGTGAGACGTCACGAGACCCCATCATGCCTGTTTAACAAGATGGTTTGGTAGAGGAGTGAGCGCAGAAGCGCAATGGTTCTCGTGCCTAAGCACCGGACTGCGGCATTCCGAGATTTCCGAGGCATGCTAAAGAACGAGCCAAATTATGTTTCCATCTACGCGCAACGATCTTTGAGTTCGAATTTATTTGAGAGAACACCCCTGGTATAAATCAGGCCTTTTTCACCAACGCGATAGTTGACAAGTGACAATTTTATTATCATCACAAACTTGTCAAAAATCTACGCTGGTTAGCTGCACAATGGCTACGCATTGGATTTGGAATTGTCACTTCTCATGGACAAATGTCGAGTAGGTGAAAATAGGGGCCAAGTGTGTTAATGTAACCTGTCTTTTCTTTATTTTATGAGTGAGATAGAGTTTTTGGTAGTTAACGTCACAACGAAGTTCCAGTAGCTCTATAGATTGGTCCCCTGGCTTTTGAAACGTGATATTTTTGGTAGCACCCCAAAGGAGCACTTCAATTTTCTTCGTTATACTCCTAAATACCTCTCACAATGTGTCTCTTGTGAATTTGAAATGTCTTTCAAATATATATTAGGTACCAGATGGACTAGACGGTGCTTTATAGAGGACTTTGTATTTTGCTTTAACATTGTTACAGTCTCTGATTTCATAATTACTTACATAATAATAATTGCGTAATACTCATAATATTATGTTTAACTATAAAGTGATGTTCATCTTGTAAAGTTATTTTTAGGTACCTACAAAATGTGTCATTGACGAATATCTATACCTACTTCAAAGTTTCCGTTCCGCTATTTCAGTGATTCTGAATTATACTGACGAAAAACATTTTTAAACATTTTATATGTTGATTATTATAGTTAGGTACGCGTGGTTTTAAGATTAACTTTTAACTTTAATATATTAAATAAAAACCTGACAGGTGAAAATCTTCATAGAGGATTACAGTACGAGGAAAGAATAAGCGAGATTGAGTGTATTTCCCACGGGATAGGGAGTTTGGCAACGAAAATGTTCCTGTGGGGGTAAGCTAGTCTTGCAATTGTAAGAAAACGGGGTGTAAAAGAATTAAATGTAACAGCAGGCTGATTCTATACGGGAGAAGTTCTCGACATTACACGGGCCATAGCGTGCCGGTCGCGGCTGAACGACTGGCTCAGGGAATAATCCAATTATGGGAAACGATGTATACCGAGGGATCGAGGTAACAATAGAATTGTTTGTATGTATGCAAAAGCTTTTATTGTTCAAAAATACAAGGATTAACCAAAAAATCGAGAATGAATGATTTGAAGAGTTAGTCACTCAAATTAAATTTTATTGATTTTTTTCCGAAATTATTTTACTTTGAGCTCGCTCATCGATAAGTAAAAGAAAAATCGTGTCATAGTGCAGACTAATAATGAAGAACAAAGTAAAAATTTGATTAAATTTTGCTTCTCCTTTTTCTGCACTTTTAAGGAAGTGGGTAATAAATATGCGAGGAATATATAAGTCTCCTGTATTCCCTATCCTGCGGGAATTTCATAATAATGTATCCGTATTCTGTATCTACATCAAAACAATCACTACTCAAAACGGCACTTCTCCGTCGTTGATAACTATTTCATTCATTAAAATGATCGAGTTTCCCAAAATACAGAGCGCATAATTGTATTTTCATATGCAAATGTTTGCGTATTGAACTCCTGCAATGAATGCTATCAAATGAATGTGTTTTAGCCCTCATTTTGGTGGTTTCAAGCGCTCAGTAACGTAGTTAGATTTATGAGTAGAAATTGTCAGGGAAAGATGAAAATAATTATCATAAATAATGCTTATACATTTGTTATTATTTAATATAAAATGTACGAGTTGCTTCTCTTCCCGCGCAGATAGTAAAAGCCCATAGAGGGCATGGGCGAAAATCTTAGTAATCATTATTATAGACGATTATTAGCAAATTCTATTATAAAATTAATAACTAAAACTGACTTAAAATAGATCTCGTTACTTTCACATTATAATATTATTAGTAGAGATGTGTGGAATTTGTCTAACTAACGTTTTCTGGTTAATGATGATGATGATGACGGTGATGATGTTGCGTAGTGTTCGTGTCGCTGCCGCCGAGGCAAATTCTCCAACAAGGACTGCGAATTAGTCTGAAACATGTCGAGCAGTACTCGACTATAACACATGAGTGATCCGTTTATTTCATCATCATCATCATCATCTCCAGCCTGTACCTATACGTCCACTGCTAGGCACATGAATTAATAATTCGAAGTTTTTAAAGAAGACTAATTAAAACCCGCCCATGTAGAGGGTGCTATTAACTAATATACGATATTAAACTATTTTATAGCGCACGAGATTGCACATGAAGTTAAAGTGTAACGGATATTGCTTCGCAACTATCCGATGCAGCCGTGGTACGGTGGAAAATTAGGATTTCGAAATAATCACGAACAACATTAAAAGGATCATAGCTAGATTTCGATGTACACAATAGTCCTGGTAACACATAAATAACCTAACCTTAAAATATTTTATTACAAGTTTTTTTTTGCTAACTTGTGTATTATTATGCATTGTCATCTATACTATCTTAGTTATTACTGTATGTCGATGCAACTTCTGTGGATGACTGTACACAAGCATGACATGTAAAAATGCATATTTTAACACGCAGCGCCTACCCTACTCATATCACGACATCGGGAACCAATCAGCATCGATATCACGTCATCTACGGCTGCGCTGATTGGTCAAGACTCTCGGCGAGAGGGGCGCGCACCATCATCATCATCTATTATTGTTCGCCTTCACCTCACAGCGCCGATGCGCACACTTATTACCGATTTTATTTTATATTTAATTTAATTCGATTCTGTAAAAGACGACTCTAAGCTATGTCAACGGATTAAACGAGATTGCCCAAAAAACTACTTAAATCATTGCTGCTGATCCCGCCTACAAGCCGAACCCGCTCATCCAGCTCTTCGCCGCAACACTGTATTATCTCACTGCAATAGCCAAATCAACGTTTGGTCTGACTTGTATGCATGTATGTATGTAAAACTCTTTATTGTACATAAAACACATGATTGAAAAGAAAGAAAGAAAGAAAGAAAACATTTATTGACACAAAACGACACATAAAAAATTAAAAATTAAAAAGTGCCAAAAGCGCCACACTCAGCATGTTGCTGCGGCAGGCCGCAACGCTGATTGACGATGATTGTTTTGGTTTAATGGGTTTAAACTGCTAGCTTATTAGGTACGTAACTCGCTCGCAATCGCCATCGTGTTCATTTTGACTGTTCTTGTATGAATGTGACAGCTAGCTGACTCCGATGCCAACTCTCAGCCCATACATGAACTGTCAAAATGAAGACGATGCTGATGATCGCGAGCGAGTTACGTAATAGGCCTGCCGTGTTATATATGTCCGAATTTCGATGTTTGTTGCTTACAAATATCACTGAATTTAAAGGATGTGGTCAATTATTGCGGGATGTTCGAACTTCCTGGATTATGCGAGCATATATTCTGTCCAATGCTCACCATGGAAGGTGTGTGTTTCACCATGAATACGCTGTCAGCTAGTGAAATATTACGACAAGATAGGTAATTCTTTATTATTTCACTTATTTCAGTTTTTTCATGAAGGTACCTAGGTGTGACAACTGCAATTACAAAAACAAATGAATTAAAGGTTAAAAGGTTCTGAGGTTATGGAGGATAAACTTATTGGTTTATTTCTCTAATTCCGTAATGAATTCCTTGTTTTAGAATACAAAATAATTTTACTTACCTATTCTACAAGAAACAGCTTCAACTGGTCCCATATGGCTGGATACTCTTCTAATATTTTTGACTCCAGGAAGGAAGTAGAGTAAGTTATAATAATAATAAATTTCCTTATTCGGGTAACTGGGACCCACAATTTGTTAGTTACATAATTGCTTATTGCTAATGTTAGTAAGTATAAAAAACATACACAAATCACTAGTGCACATGACCGTTTGAAATTGCACGGCAGTGGGTCATGAATAGACAGTCTAGCCTATCCGAGATCATTTTTAGGATACTGTTAGTGCTGCCCCTCGCCCTCGCCAGAGAGGCGCACCTTTTGCGCATTGTTGCGTAAAAGCAACCAACGTTTCCTCACCATTTCTCATTGCATTTGTCCGTTGAGTAGCAGTAACAATAAAAAAATACTTTTTTTTTCAGCGCATGGCCTTCAATCATAAGGACATGTTCATTATACTCAGACATGCCCGAAGAAATACATCAGAAAACATCTTTGACAAAGACGGATTTAAAGTAATTACATCAAAAATACTGTTATTAATTTTATACATACGTAGACACACAAATCACGTTTTCATTTTCTCAAATTTCATAGTTTTAGACTATAAAGTTTAAGGCTAGATATTCTCACATAAGAATTTCGATATAATGCAATTAAAATCATCAATGTACAAATTGTGATCATCATTTAAGCACATTTTCATGGTAATGAAACTTATTGTGCGGTAATAATTCTGGAATGATAACTGAATTCCCGTAGGATTTTATATTAAATTATTTAGGAATTTCAACATGAAACTACCGTGAGACTCACACATCATAATTACAACACACCGGATAACTCACGTATAAAAGCCGAAACAATTGTCGGAGCAATCCTTCGGCTTTTATACGTGAGTTGTCCGGTGTGTTGTAATTATAAAACCGCTGTCACGGATGCACCTATTTTTGCTGTTCCCGCGCCGCTTTTACCTGTAAAATAGTCTTGTGTCGACATTGGAAGGCATCCCGAGAAGCTGAAATTGATGAGTGGAACATCATTTGTTTACATAAGATTTTTTGAGGTATTTTTGGGTATTACGCTCCCGCCGCCAACAGTTTTTGAGAAGGAATAGCACGTGAAAGAATCAAATTCCTGTACAGTCCACTAAAATTATCACTAGCCCCAACATTTTGGTACTATTGTATACTTTGTTCTTTGTTTCTGTATTGTTTTGTACTGATTTGTGGTGTTCAATGAAAAGTATTTGTATTGTATTGTATTGTATATTTAGGAATTCTTGAAGAACACATCGTCATCTTTATTAATTGTGCTTCTAGGCTTCACGAGAATTCCGTGGGATTTTGAAAAACTTCAAGGGGGTTTCCAAAGTAGATACAATTGTTTTCATTTTAGCCTCGTTATGTTCACCATCTCGGATTTTAACTTTTCTTGCTACATCATTTTCTTCATTATAAATTATTGTCTTAATTGTTTTTATGTGGTGACATCTTAGAAATTATCTTCGTTAATAAATCTTACAATTTTTTGTAATAATATACCTAGGTGTATCCAATGCTGTTTACAATGTAAGTTTTATTTTTGTCTGAATAAACGTTTAAAATAATTATTTTTTTCTTGGCCTTTTATGGTCCCGCTGCTCTGTCAACCTAGTCAAAGAGCATGTAAACTAAATCTTTGAACAAAAAACAGTTGCACCTAGATACTCCGTTACCACCTTTAAAACGAGACCAGAAAATTTGACAGATGTCGCCGCGAGTCAAATAAATATAAACTTTATTTCTTTTATTTTGCAAGTAGCAGCAAGGATTCTTGGACTCACAGCGTAAAAGAAATTTGGTGTTGTCCGTCTATCTTTCCATGACACCAACGCATAATAACTTTGCCGATCTATATTACTATAATCGTCTATTTCTGTAAGTAACCGTTCCTTTTACTGACCTCCTGTGCTGCCCTTGAAATATTTCCATAGCATCCGTCTCGTTTCCACTTGACTGGAACTAATAAGACAATCACCACAGCTAATTAGCAAGCAATCGAAAATAAATTGTCAACTTCCTTTCCTTTGTTGATGGCAATGGGCAGGGGCAGGCCACATCGCTCGTAGAACTGACAACCGTTGGGGAGAAAAGTTCTCGAGTGGCGACCGCGAATCGGAAGACGCAGTGTTGGCAGGCCTCCCTCTTGGTGGGTCGTAGACATCGTGAAAATTGCGGGAAAGCGGTGGATGCCGGTGGCGAGTTATCGTTCGTTATAGTGTGCTAAGGGGGAGGCCTCTGTTCAATAGTGGACGTCTTCAAGCTGATGATGATGATGAATTAAAACAACACAGCTTTAGTTCGCGACTTTTGTGTTTATTATTTTACGGGTGCGATTCCCGGCCAGTGTCTTAATTCTCAATATCGTTTAGAAATATTAAAATAATAAAATTGTACCCAGTGTTGCATTGCAAGTAGCATAAATAGAAGATAGTGTATTTCTAGACGAACAAGTGTAAAACGAAAAAGAAGCAAAAAGACAAGGCAAATTATAGGTATAGGTTAGTAAAGCATTCCGACCAAGCCTGTGACGTCTGTGGTATTCCAATAAAATATTCATCCATTGCATTCAAACCGGATCCCACAGGCCACATTATATCCCACATATAATATAGACTGACGTTCGTTTGACGTTTTCCGTCCGGTAACCCAAGGCCGTTGCTATGGAGACGCGACGTTGATGCTCGCGATCGATATGGCCAGTTTTAGACGTATTGACTGTGCCCACTGTCGCACGACAAATTGACGACTACACGATTGTACGCCTCCGGTATACGAGTTAGTTAACAGCCATTTGCACGGTTTAGGTTTAAAAAATAAATCGTTAAACCTGGGTTACGAATGATCGATCTATACAATAATAAATTTATTCCAGAACAACAGTGTGGTTCACAATTAATAGGTACAAAATAAATAAAATAATATCACAATTCAAATTACAATAAATAAAGAGAGGTACAAATAATTAAAAGAAAAAAGAAAAAAGAATGATCAATAAAATTACTTACAATGTCACCAATTAATCAAATTAAAATAGGTAACACATAGGTATAAAAACAAAAAAACCTAACCGAGTATTACCATGAAAATAATAAATGGCATAGATTCAATTTTAAACATGGCAAATTACAAGTTACGAAATTTTTGTAGTGCCTAAATAACAAGTCATCTAGTTGCCTGCATGGATTTCCTGGTTATCGTCACAAGAGATAGCCCGGAACATAATTGATACACTGTAAGCACTCAAGATAAAATAAACTACACTCGTCATTTGTTTCACAACTTTACAACTATTTTCATTTGACAGACATTTAAATTATCTACCATACCACACACGGTAATCTAAAATAATAAAAAGTTGCAAGCAACTTTATCTACTTTATCTTTACTGTTATCTAATCTCGTGCCACGTGGCAAACGTGACGTAAGCCAATGGGAACGGTTTTTAACCTCGGTGTATATTTACGTAAGCGTCGGCGGCTCCGCATTTCGTAACTCAAAGAGGTTATGAACACACGCGTTCGTAACAATATTAAAATAACGTGTTAATTCGAATTTTAAGTGCAATTAAGTGATAATGGCGCCAGTGGATTTAATGACGGTAAACAAGGAGGAACTTGCGAAGTTCTTGGACTCGTTCGATCATGTGATATCTGATTGCGATGGTGAGTGATCCTTGTCATTGGCTTATGTCATTGGTATAATTTAACACACATGTGTACGCGCGGTGAAACATTGAATTAAAGATAAGAGACCGCATGGCGGCGATTTCAATTGTGTTCGTTTCTTGGTTGTTTGTTTCATCATTTTTTTAGAACGAAATTAAAACGTAACAGCTGACGGTAGCCGTCGCTTTTGCCACAGACTGCGCATCTTTCATACACGTCTGTACTTTATGACCTCAAAAGTTACGCTATGTACCATAGATAGGTATGATAGGTTAGGTATGCTTTTGGAAACTCGTGCTCACCAAAACAAAATTATGTAGGTAGGTAGATAAGTGCCGATAAATGCGAAACACACTCTAAATAGGTATTTGCTATAATTAATGTAGCCATTTCCCGTCTAACTTGACGGAAGGAAAATACAGCATTCTGATGGATACAAACAAAATTTGACATCATGAATTATTTGTGTCTGAGCCAGGCCAGCATCGTCAAAAATCTCACCATGACGTGGTGGATAATGCAATTTTTCTCTGATTTTCTAAATTCAACTACAATACATAATATATCGTAATGCAAAGCCCATCGAGGGAATGGGCGAAAATCTTAGGAATCATGTTTGTCATAAGCGACGCAGCTAGCAACCCTTTTGATTCCCTTTCTACCTATTCGCCCACAATCATACTATACGTGCCCTTTTGGACTTGTTACCATAGGCCCTGTCTACCCTGTAAGGGATGTAAACGTAATTTGTGCATGTATCTACGTCATAATAGCCATGACTGTGTGCGTATGTTACATATATGCTATGTGAAACCTTTGCATTGATATGTCAGTTAGATACTACACACTTTATGCTATTATGAGGCTTCATAGATGGACTGCCCGGCTAGCACGACAGCGCACAAGAGTCGCGTCGCGCGCGAGATAGATTACCAGTCCCTTTCTAGAACGAACAGTAAGAAAAAGACGGCCAATCTGTCTCGCGCGCGACGCGACTCTTGTGCGCTGTCGCGCTAGACGTGCTGATTAGAGGCAGTCGAGATCACAGCACGAGAGCAGTCGTATTGCGGTTGGATGCCTTCAACTTGTAGGCTAACCCCCTTATTCATAAACGCACTATAGGCCTCTGTTAACTTAGTAATCGTTTGTCCTTATCTGTCACTTTGACATTTACCTTTCACAGATAAGGACAAACGATTACTAACTTAGCAGAGGCTTATAGTGCGTTTATGAATAAGGGGGTTATTGTCTAACTCACTCGCAATCGCCATCGTGTTCATTTGACAGTTCTTGTATGAATGTGACAGCTAGCTGATTCCGATGCCAATTGTCAGCCCATACATGAACTGTCAAAATGAAGACGATGGCGATTGCGAGCGAGTTAGACAATAAGACTACTGACTGCTCTGAATTTTGTGTTGAAACTACAGAACACCCAGCAGCGACCACTTGAAGCTGTTGGCACTGACTGCTCTTAACAGCTCGTCTGTGGAGGCCTTTAAGCTTTAAAATAAATAGTTTAGTGGTGACCACCACTAAGCTATTTATTTTTATACGCGTAGAGAAGACAGAAAAAAAATCTGCACAAATACTTTCACGTGATTTGGTTTCATTATTTTGTTGCACAGTAGGTAAATGGTTCCTCTTGCTTAATTAACTATCTTGAAACTTCAGCTTCTCTTTTCTTTTCTCTTTTTTAGCTCAGCTTTTCTTTCTTATTTGTATAAGGAAGAATAGGCTTGAGCTAATCAATTTCAAGTGGTCTTTCGTAGATACAGCATTTAGTTTTAGTTACAATTAATGTAAGTATATGTACAAATATATTTATATTTATTTATGTAAACCATTTATCAATGTGGAGAGTTTTGTTGATCGTTCATTCAAGACTCGAGGTTAGACGTCTTGATAATTTTTATACCATCATATTGAACTGAACCTAGACTTCTATATCTTAAAACACATTTCTCTTTAACCATTATCGAATGCCGCTTCGCCGCGAAACGAAACGTCACAACTTTAAATCTCCATCATTCGAACATTAACCCTAATTGCTTTGTATTATGATTGAAACTCATTAATCTTTACAGGTGTTTTATGGGGAGAAGCGCCTTTACCAGGAGTGGGGGGTTTTATTAAATTTATGAAAGAAATCGGAAAAACAGTCCATTTTCTTTCCAATAACAGTGCAAGATCTGATGAAGAATATAGTAAGCTCTTTGAAAAAGCCGGTATCGAAAATGGTCTTGTGAGTATTGAAGAAATAAATGTAAATGGTAGTATTGACAGCACATAACTAAACTAAACAAAAACTATAGAACACATAGAAAAATCCGAAAAGTAAAGCTATACTTAGTCGGGAATCGAACCCGAATCCTCATCATTCCGTGATGCTTTTACCCCCACACCACCCATGGCAGGGTCAGGTGTTACCGTTGTTTAGAAATTTGATTTCCAACGGTAAAATCGTAAAGATAAAATATAAAAAATCAAGAAGTAAAATTCTTGATTTATTTGACAGTAGCAAATAACACCTTGTTTTTATAGTACCTACCTACTTAATACTTAAGTATACATTGTATGTGCAAATTAAGCGAAAATGTATAATAACTTGATTCAATTTTTAACTACCAACGCCATAAATTGTATTAGCTTGTGATACATTCGTACAAGAAATGACAGACATAAGCAATAAATTAAGACCCCATTTAGCATTCCTTAAAGATAGAATTGTCAGCGTCCTCAACATTGTTTAAATAAATTTAAGGTACACACCTGAACTTACAATGACGTTATACAGCTGTATAAATGTTTCAAATAGGTACGAAAGTAAAATGTTATTTGCTGCTAAGCTGAACTTCAGGCCCTGGTCCGACCTCCGACGGTGAACTCAAAACTAGAAAGGATTCGAATAAACGTAACCATCATTGATAACTCTTATAAAAAAGGAGTCGGTGAGCAGTGAAAAGCGATTCTAGTCGTGATAGTTTTATCGCTCGGCTAAAAGTGAATGTTAATGTGTGACAGGCGATTACTCGCACCAACCGCTGAATTAAGTGAGGTGTGACCTAATTAACCCTATGATTTTGGAAGACGACTTAAGTAGATTCTTTGAACTGAATTCTCTGAATTGTTTGAAGTCGGTGCCAAGCCAAATAGGTATTCGATAAAAACCGTACGTCCGCCCCGCTACCTACATCATATTTATTGACTGTATTGTTGTTATTAGTGTTGGCTCCGCACCGACTTCAACCAGATTCGTAGGTAACTAGGACAGATTATAGTAATATTTTTTTTAAATAATAGGTAGGTTATAATATACCTAGTTAAGACCAGCATCGTCAAATTGTAAATATTACGGTAGAATTTATAAAATAGGTACTTGCGTAAATCTTGATTGTTGAGTAAAATAATATTGTTGTATAGGTTTCTAATTAGAATATTATTGAGGATAGATGGGGAGGTAGTTTATCGATTTGTTTTGTTTAGTAGTAGTCTTTGATTTAATTGGTTATTGGTGGATGAACAAAAATTAAAGTTGCTTATACCTACCCTCTTTCTTTTGAATTAAATAATAAAGAATTCCGTTTATTTTTCGCTTTTTAGTTTTACAAGTTTTTTTTTAAGTCTGTTTTTGGCTTAAGTATTTTAAATTTCGAGTTGTGGATATCTTTAGTGCACACTAGTGATTGGTTGATCTGACCATCATTTATTTTCTTTACCTATTTTCATTATTGTTTCAGGAAAACCTCACGATACCATCAAAAGCAATAGCAGAGTATCTAAAGTCTGTAAATTTTGACAAAAAAGTGTATTGTGTATCTTGTCAGGAGACGATAACGGAATTGGAAAAGAATGGATTCAAGTGCAAATATGGGGTAAGTTTGCTTTTTTAAGTCTTGATGATTTTTCGAGAGAAAGCTTTGAAATCGAATTCCAGTTTGAAAGGGCTTGATAGTTTTACTAACGTAACTCAATATTTTAAAGTCGAGAAGATTTTATTGGTCTCTTCACAAGTTGTATCGTATCGAGCTGTTTTCATTATTTACTTCAGTATCAGGCTCATCACGTTAAAAAACTTCATAGGTACCCTCGTAATACGACTAGTTTACTTAAATTATTTTGCTGAGTTTGTTACTAACTACTTTTATAATTACGATGATTGCATCTTTGTCCCCTCTATTTTCATTAGATACCTACCATCAAATTCGAGATCCTAACTGTCTAATAATTACAAGTGCTTAGTTAAATAAAAAAATAGATAATTCTGAAACTCCAAAGACTACCATTTGTTTATCATTTGATAGTTTGTTATCCATGCTAGCCGTATCAATAATTTTATTATGAACCAAATTTTCTCAGGGCAAATTTTAATGATTTAAATATTTCAGCCAGACGTTGGCTACGATGACTTCAACCTATATGGCGAATATTTAGTGGATGACCCTGAAATTGGTGCGGTGGTGTTTGACAGCGACTTCAAAGTGAACCTGCCCAAGCTGTACAAAGCACAGGCTTACTTGCGAAGGCCTGAAGTACACTTCATTAACGGTCCGACAGACAAGTACGTACCTTTCGGGAATGGACTAGCTTTAGGTGAGGTTTTTGTTTTGTACGCAAGGCATAGATATAGTTTATACTAACTACGGTAGATTAGGTCGCCACTGGAATAACTGAGACGAGGCTGAAAACTTTTTTAGCTATCGGCGAATGTCAAAGAAAGTAAAGCATTTTTCTTTTGAATTATAGTAGTTGTCTCGGGATTCCTTTAAGCACACAGTGTGTAATATGGGTCTCGACTCGAGAAGCATAAGGTCTGATGTGTGATTTCTTAACTTTTCAGGGGAGCAGAAATAAAATTGATAAATGAATCGGCTTATAATTATTGAATTATTATAGTTAGGATCACGAAACTTTTTGCATCTTTAGAAGATTACTTATACCTATATTTTCATATATTTAATTTTCTTTTTGCGGTTTAAATAATATCGATACAACATTTTTTTTTATGAAAACAGCGACTTCCGACTCTATGCTTCATACGTGATGCTATTGAACTGGTTGAAGGCATGTTCTATTTGCACTTAACTGCTCATATTATTCTCAAAAGTTAACGTTATTACAGGCATAAGGTCTCAAACTAATGTACGAATTACTGTATAAAATTAAACAGCTAAAAATATTTGAAACATTACGTCGTATCTAGTGATACTTACCTATGCTGTATCAACCTTTGCAAAGCAGAAGGCTTTTTTAGGCATTTTTGCTTATTTATTATTGACATCCAATTATTTTTAATTTAATTTTACTTGTTCTTTGACGATTTCAATATAAGTTCTCGTAACTTGACATTGTACAATTTATGATGTAATTTTATATTGAATGAATAAATAATCTAATCTAATCTAATCTTTAGTGACATAAAGTCATGAAGGAAAACAAATTTTGAAGCATAAACCTTGAAGTTGAAATACGATAAACAAAACACTTGGAGAAGTCCATGCATAAAGGTGTAAGTCAACATTATTAGTCCTGATGCGTCTCTATAATTTCTAAAAGTCGTCAGATCAGACCTTATGCATTTAAATATCTCCTCAACGGAAAGATATAGAAATACAAGTGTCAGTGTGGTAGACAGAGAAAGAACGCATTATAACCGTAATTTAAATAAGTCAATTTGGTCTGATTTTCACATCAGACCTTATGCCACTCGAGTCGAGAGGTAACCCTTTATTTTACATTGTTGGTTAGATATTATAATCAACATACTTCTTTGAAGGTGGTCTTTTTGTATTTTTTTTAATTATTTTTGTTAGTGTAACAGGAATCTAACGAGGCTCGAATTAAGTACACTTGGTCGAACTTGCGAAATAAAGGCATAATATAATTGTTGCGGACTGGCAACTAACTGAAAAATAAACTAAAGTCAGTGTCTAACATGTGTCTAATGAAAATTTGTATAATGTAAATGAGGTACCAAATAAACCGTATTTTTGATCCAAAACAAGCCGCACTGTTCATTTACATTTGTGGCGACCGTGACAGGACTAAGTTATACAAATTTTCATTAGACACATGTTAGATACTGACTTTAGTTTATTTTTCAGTTAGTTGCCAGTCCGCAACAATAATATTGTCTCGTCTTATCTCATTTTGGCATGTAAAGTTTTATATCACTTTTTCTCATGCGTTGCCGATCAGTTACTATATTCTATATCTATGTTAAATGGTTTGGGGTGTTGTGTGTTCTAACCGACCTCAGTAACTATAAGGGGTATTGATGAAAGAGACGACCAATGGAATCGGGTTTCGACAAAGCTAATACCTACATGTAGTGTATTCGGATAATTCCGGAAGTCGTATAATTCCGAAAATCATTAAAATCATATTCTGTTGTAATAAGAGTCCCATTTCGGAAGTAATCGAGTATTATTGTATTACTAGCTTCTGCCCGCGACTTCGTCCGCGTAGAATTAGCAATTGACATGTTTATCGCTATCCCTCGGGAACTGTGTAATTTTCCGGGATAAAAAGTAGCCTATGTTTCAATCTAGAGTACCAGCTATCTTCGTTCCAAATTTTATGCAAATCCGTCCAGTCGTTTTAGCGTGAAGAAGAAACAAACATACACACTCACTCACTCACATCGTCACATCATCACATCGTCACAAACTTCCGCATTTATAATATTAGTAGGATAATGGAATACCACTGATTTTAATGATTTTCAGAACCATCCGATCGGTAGGTACTCGGAATTATCCAATTTCCGGAATTACCCGAATACACACATCTATCCAAGTCGGCCAAACCGTTCGGTACACCATAGAAATAGTACGGTGTGTCGAACTTTTTGGTCACCTTGAATGTTTCAAAAATACAAACCACGATAAATCTCTTTATCCCGTACAGGGTCGAAAGATAATATTCCAAGTCTTTTTTTCACAAAAATAGATGTCTAAAGTCAAGTTTTTTGTCAATATTCCGCCGGCGTTAATGATGGTGACTAAAGTGACCATTAGCTTTTTAATATTAGTTTTAAGAGACCAGTCGTTAATATTATACTGATAATCCTCTGTTCCCTTCCTGGGTTTTGGTTTTTTATTTGCTTCGGCGCCGTCGTTTTGATCTTTTTCAAAATGATTTTCAGGTGCGCGCCAGGACTCAGTAAGGAATTAGAAAAGTACGGTCGCGAAAACTCTTTGTTGAAATTCCGAAAACGGTTGCATCGTACTTTCTTCTTGATAGGTTTGGTTGTTAATTATTTTTTTACATAATACACCGTCTGTATTTGATACACAATGGAGCCTTGATTAAAACCCAGATTAACTTTAAAATACACAACGATGCAACTTGATGCGTCGAAATCTGAAGAAAATGTGTGGTGTGAATCAAATTAAAGTAAAGCTCCTAGAGTCTACGCGAGAGCAATGTTTCACCAGTTCATCGCACTTGCTAGAGTTTGTCACTAGGCTTGCGCTGCAACGCAACACCGTCGCTGTTTCCAAGTTTACCCAATAACAAAACATTATTCACAAAATTTTCCATTGAACACTATACAAAATTGCGAATGTAGGAAAGGATTTATGGAGACATACTCGGCGATTTCAATTGTAGGCTACCTATAAGTAGGTACCTATAAATAAATAAATAAATAAATAAATACTAAGGAACAATTCACACAAATTGACCTAGTCCCAAAGTAAGCGCTAGTAATATAATAGAGAAATACATACTTACTTATATAGATAGAAACATCCATAACTCAGGAACAAAATATTCGTGCTCATCACACAAATATATGCCCTTACCAGGATTCGAACCCAGGACGCTTGCTTCGCAGGCAGGGTCACTACCAACTAGGCCAACCCCGTCGTCTATACATACATACTTACATACATACATACCGTCACGCCTCTTTCCCACAGGGGTAGGCAGAGACTACTTTGTTCTCTATACTAAAAGCCTGTTTCACCACTCTCTGTCAAGTTCCAGTTATCTTAAGTGTTAGTTATTTTAAGTGTTAGTTATCTTAAGTGTCAGTTATCTTAAGTGTTAGTTATCTTAAGTGCCAGTTATCTTAAGTGTTAGTTATCTTAAGTATTAGTTATCTTAAGTGTTAGTTATCTTTTATGACGTCTCTGTGTGTTAAAAAAAAATAGTTATCATAGATAACTGACACTTAACACAGGCCCTTATACAACTGTTACTTCACCTACCTACTTTCATCTAAATATGCCATCCCTATAAAATGTTTTTTATTCATTATACTCCTCGCGGCGAATCTTGATCCATATGACAGTTCCGCTGACATTTCTAATAGTGATGCACCAGTTTCGATTTTTCTATTTTACAATCAGGTCTTTTAACATTTAGTTAAGTTAATCATAATATGACTCAAAGCTTTTTTTTATTTTTGCCAAGCCCCAGGACATTAAATGTTACATTATGAACAAGAAATTTCCTTCCATTCTGTACAGTCAACGTCATCTGTTAACCGATATTCCTAGTCATGTTTATCGATATACCCACTCCTTAGTCGATACCAGCCTAACGAAGTAACTTTTGCTGAACGTCAACATGTAAGTTAAGGTGAAATTATTTCCATCAAATATATGATAAACAAATACGATAAACTAGCTGTTGCCAGCGACTTCGTCTGCAAAAAATTCGTTTATCGCTATCCCGCGGGAACTACGCAATTTCGCAAGTTAGATTAGATACTTAATAATTTCATTATATTCTTATTCGAATCTTACATTTCTATTATTTTATGGCCTGCTAGACTTTAAGTTTCGCCTCTAAACGATTCAACGTGACCGAACCTCATTACACATACATACATACATACATACATACATACATACATACATATCGTCACGCCTCTTTCCCACGAGGGTAGGCAAACACACCTCATTACAAAGTTATATAAAATGAACTGTCACTAGAAGTGTCAGAGGGATGAAAATTCGCCGCGAGGAGTATAGTTAGGACGTCAGCAAAGTACCTACCATTAGGTAGGCAGGCATTAGCCTGATAAAATGTTTTTTTGACGTGACAACGTCTTATAAATTGGTTTGCCGGGTGACACTTCAAGAAACTGCGTTACGCTCCGCTCACGTTATGCGCTCACAATGAGAGCGAGTGAGAGGCACGCGGGCATGGTTAGCCCGCCTAAGAGCGAGAGAGACAGACATAAAAAGTGAAAGGCACGCGTCCCTTCCACTCGAGCACAGTTAGCCCGCCTAAGAGCGAGAGAGACAGAGCGAGAGAGAGAGAGTGAGAGAGATAGGCATACACACCGGTTCATGTCTTGCGCTTCTATTTCGCTTAGGCGCCTGCATACAAGTTTACACGTCCTTCTTCCTACTATACGAATGAATATTCACATTAAAATTATTTTACCACTCAAAGTCGTTGTCACGTAAAACTTTCGCCCGTATACCGACTTTACAGGCAACCAATTTTTTATTTATTTATCTATTATTTTTTTATTTTTGTTTTATGAACATTTTTGGTTTTATCTTAATAATTTATTTCATTGTATTATCTTTTTAACATTTTTTTTGGTTTCCGAATTTTTTTGTACATTGAAAAGCGCCTGATTGAATGTGCGGGCAAATATTGCGTTCGCCCTTTTCACAGGATCAGGGCAGTACTACTCTCTAAAGCCTTATTTGTTGGCTAATTGAAGCAAATGCACCGCGGAATTTTAATTATGAGTTACTAGAGTGACCTCGTCGAGATTGGTAGCAAACAGATTGGTTTCAGCCGAGCAAACCGTGTACAAAATATTTGCGAGACTCTTAGAGCAAACGAATTTTTGTACTAACTACGACATTAAGGAATATGTTTTCACCGGTGAATTCTAATTCAAGACATGTTTTATAGAATGTGCAGTTTTCAAAACTCCAAATTGTGTATTATCGCCATAAAACATGCACAAAAACAACCAATTTATGAGCTTTTTTTTACAGGAGTAGCAGCCTTCTCAGATATAGTGGCTGAGTACACTGGCCGTACACCTATTGGCTTGGGCAAGCCGTCCAAAATGTATGGTCAATTTGCGATGAAACGAGCGGGAATCACTGACCCCAGCAGAGTACTATTTATAGGAGACATGTAAGTCCTAATCTTTATACCTGATAATCACGTGCAAGATAACCAAGCTTGTGCGAAATATAAATATTTATGTTTTCCATCGGAAGACCAGCGCTGGCTGCAAGGCCAGCATTATGCTAAGATGGGACGTTATTATGTTTTTTACTTCTTTTTTTTCTTTTGTTGTAATCACGAATAAATGTTTTCTTTCTTCTTTTTTCTTTCATGCAATCTCTCTCTCCACTAGTGCCACATAAAACACATATAAATCCCACAAACTGAATTAACCCTTACACCACACAAACACTGACGCGTTTCAATCCCTCTACGGGATAATTCTAAAAGTGAGCAAGCACTAACTGTTACCTACACATGCAAACCAACGTCGTTGTGTGAAGTCGTCCTATAGTACGATATTGAATAGTCAAATTTTCATCTCCACTTATAAAGCCGTATTTAGGTACATTATGCAACTAATTTCGTGCAACTAGCATTACTGTACATTGCTCGGCCGATAACCAACGTTTCAAAAGTGATGAATCAAACGCCGCAGTGTAATGCTAGTTGCAGGAATTTGTTGCATAATTTAAATTCGGCTTTACACAGCTAAAGTGTTAACTGATTTTCAAACAGCTTATCTATATTTTATTGAATCAGGCGTTACTTTGCGGAGGTCCATTTCAATGAACACAAAATATTTACCTTGCTACTCCGCTACTTACGTGCAAGATAACCAAGCCTGTGCGAAATATATACGTTTTGCATGCAAGCCCTCCCACCACTACTGCCACACAAAACGCACACAAATCCCACAAACTTAATTAATCCTATCACCGCACAAACACTGACGACTGATATTTTACATTTTTGTGAAAAGGGTTTACGGTTGGATGTTTTGGAGCAGTTGGAAATAATTAGGTACAACAATAGTGGTTCAATAATTAACGAACAGGTGAACTTGGTGTCATCACCTTTGTTGCGTGTCCATTTTGATGAATAGAAAAATTGTTTTGTTAAATACATAACCCTCTTTGTTTTTGCTGTAGTCGGAAAATTTTATGTAGGTAGTTGTTGATGGCTAATAAAAATTATAAATAAGAGGGTAGTTTGGAAATATACGAATGTGGGTACATTTAGTTTATTTATAGATTTACAAATTAGTACGACGTTGGTTCGCATGTGCATCGGTTGTGCTCTAACTTTGAGAATGATCCCGTAGAGGGATCGAAACGCGCGTCAGTGTTTGTGTGGTGATAGGATTAATTAAGTTTGTGGGATTTGTGTGCGTTTTGTGTGGCAGTAGTGGTGGGAGGGCTTGCATGCAAAATATTTCGCACAGGCTTGGTTATCTTGCACGTAAGTAGCGGAGTAGCAAGGTAAATATTTTGTGTTCATTTAGCTTATCTATAACTTTTTTACAGGATCGCGCAAGACGTCGCTCTGGGCAAGAACGTAGGATTCAAAACGTTATTAGTTCTCACGCATTTTACGGAAGAACAGATGCTTGAGCATGAGATACAACCTGATGTCTTCGCACCCAGTCTGGGTAGTTTAATTCCAATTTTAAATAAAAATGGAAAGAAATAATACATACAAAGTTACAGAATTTTTGTGTCTAAATCCCAATTTACACGAGCAAAACAAAAAGTAAGTAAATTTCAGTAGCGAATTTGATTGTGTTATGATTATTATTTTTTGTCCCTTTCTAGTAGACATTTTAGAATCGTTTTTAAAATAGGAAAAAATGGTAATTATATACTTATTTAACGTTTGATTGATATTTAAAAGTTTACATTATAAATCACGTGTTTATTTCTTACGGGGTAGACAGAGCATAGGCTCTTACCATAGAGTAACAAGATCTAAACACCAAATTTAACATAATTGTGGGAGCAAAGGTGAATCTAAATAGTGATGGGTTTCTATGCGCATCGCCTAAAACTGAGATCCTCGCCGATTCCCTCAACGAGCTTTTAGCATCTGCGCGGAAAGAGAAGCAACTGGTACATTCTATTTTTTCTTTGCTCCCACTTATTAGTTTTAAAATTTTAGTTTAAATGTGATTTTGATGTAATTTTGACATTTTGTAATAATTAATCAAGTACCTATTTTGCACTAAATTTGCATGTTATTATTGTGACTAAACATGTGAAACTTACCTTTCGGCTTGTACACCAATTTTTTAACACACCATGTTTATTGCGAATAAATGACTTATGATTTTATGATTTAACTAATAGAGGACTAATACAGTGGAAATATGCAATTTGGTCAAACCGCTTTAGTGATTGTTGAAGTCTAACTAAGCCAAACCAAGTTCAAGCTAGGTACTGGAGTTGGGTAAATAGACATTATGATGTATGTATGTATGTAAAACTCTTTATTGTACATAAAACACATGAAAAAGATGAATACAGGAAAACACGAATGCACAAAGGCGAACTTCGACTTTTTATGATCGATATAAATGGTAAATGAGTATCATTCGTGGTATAAAAAAACCAATAAGAGTATTTACTCTTCACACCAGTATAACCACTGTATGAGTTTTCAATGATTCACGGTTAAGTTCATTCGAAATATTATAAACGGGATGTGAACCGTGAGTCAATAAAGGTAATCGCGGTTCACATCCCGTTTATAATATTTCGAATTAACCATTGTATGGGTTGATCCCTCTATGCTTTAACTCAATGTTATTGGTTTGAATATAAAACTTAAGTATTGAAGAACACTACGGAATGTAAGAATATCTGGGATAAATATTTATACTATATATTTTTATAATAGAAATATTTATTTTAATAAAATTGTGGTATTTAAAAAGATGTTTCATTATTGACCCTTAAAAAATTTATGCACGTCTGTATGTATTTAAATTATTCTCTATTGTGCAAAATAAACATAAAAACCAAATACAATTGACAAGCACTGAAATACATGCACAAAGGCGGACTTATCCCTTTAAGGGATCTCTTCCAGTCAATCTTTGAGTGGATGAGAGGAGTATTATATTAAGGACGGATTGAGAGAGTTTAAAATTTACAAATACTAAGAGCCACAATATTCTATAGGTACCTACTCAATATTTATTGCACATAATGGTATTAGGTGTTATGATTTAAAGTTAGATATCACATAATTATTATGTACCCTGTTGGGCGCAGCAATTAATTAAAATTACAATTATAATAGCATTGAACATTTTACACCATAATCGAGTCGTTTACACAACTACGATTAGCATGCACTACAGTTTAGACTTACTTATCTCCGACTATACTATGTTATTGATTAGTAAGTACATTTGTATTATAAATTATCTTGTCTTCTAGATGTTCTTTAACAGTAAAATAAGCTTTTTCAGTTAGTAATTGTTTTAGTTTATTAATAAAAATGTTATCTTTGGTTTCATCTTTCAATCGTACTAGTGACCGACTCGTAGAACCGTCCACAGAACTCCTCGATTCCCTTCAACACTTCCGCTTCAGTCGATGCTACACTGCCATCGTCCCTCTTAAAAATAAATAAATAAATATCTTGGGACAATTGACACCAATTGACCTAGTCCCAAACTAAGCATAGCTTGTAATATGGGCACTAGACAACGGATAAACATACTTATATAAATAAATACAGTACTTAAATACATATTAAACATCCAAGACTCGAGAACAAACATTCGTATTTTTCATACAAATATCTGCCCCGACCGGGGATCGAACCCGGGACCTCAAGCTTCATAGTCAGGTTCTCTAACCACTAGGCCAACCGGTCGTCGGTGGTCTTCAGCTTTGTCATTTGGTTTTACCCAATAGACATTACATTATATCTTCCAAACACTGGAGGTTTTATTCCGCTCTATTATATCTTTAACACGAGACTTATCTCAATCTTATTTTTGATTATAAATATTTAAATGAAAAATAAGTATAAACAAAATTTATGACGGTTCTGTAATTACACTATTTTTATTTATTTTTATTAAGTTACACTATTTATAAGAATCCTAACTTTGTGATTATGCGGAATAGTATTCATCATCATCGTCATCATCTCCAGCCTACATACGTCCTACTGCTGGGCACAGGCCTCCTCTCAGAGTGAATAAGGAATAGTAGGTATTCATTATAATAATTTATTTGCCGAGTTTTACCTATAGTTTTTTTTCGTACCTCAAAAGGAAAAAATGGAACCCTTATACTTTGTTGTCCGTCCGTCCGTCTGTCAAGACCATATTTCTCAGGAATGCGTGGAGATATCCAGCTGAAATTTATATCAAATACTCAGGTCTATTGCTCCTTGGAGCTGTGAAAAAATCAAATTTCTAAGCCAACGCAATCCAAAGATACAGCCGTTTATGCCGCAAATTTCTGCAAGTTTTCGAAACTCGCAAGGGAATCAAAACCTACAGGGTACTTCCCGTGAACTCAGAATCTTGTAATTTGGCATGAAGGTAGGTTTTATAGCACAGATATAGGAATAATTGCGAAAACCGTTAATATGTATGTATGTCTGTATATATCAGTGACCAATATAAAGTGACCCCACACTGCGTACATGTTACTTTGGAGCAGGCCTCTGCTTACACTGGTTTTTAGATATTTATAGATAATGGTACGGAACCCTCGGTGCGCGAGTCCGACTCGCACTTGGCCGGTTTTTTTTATTCCAACACTGAATGGTTGTGATTAAAATGGCTTTTTATATTTACACCAATTAATTTTCAATAAACATTTTAGACATTTCACATGTAACACATTTTAATGAATTTAATAAACAGGTAAAAGCAAGTTACAGCACAATAACGCACCAAAATCACATATATACTTAATTAAGCTTTATACTTATAAGAAATTGAAGTGATTGGAACTTTTAAGTGTAATACAGCGATGATAGTAATAATAATAAGTAGGTAAATAAAATAAAAATGAAAAGATTCATTTCGGGCCAGGAAATTAAAAATTTAAATTAAAATTTAAGGAAAATATAAATAAAAATTGTAAATTACAAATTGAAATACTTAATACCATACAATAGGTTGGTAGAACTTGGTTTGGCCAGTCCAGGCGGTCCGAAAACATACTCACATAATGGCGCCTCTGGATTTAATGACAGTAGGTAAATAATGAGAAACTTGCGAAGTTCTTGGACTCGTTTGATCATGTGATACTTATCTGATTCCATTGCGATGGTGAGTGATTCTTGTTATTGGATTATTTTAACAGCATGTATACGCGCGGTGAATCATCGAATTAATGATAAGAGACTGCGTGGCGGTGTTTTCCATTGTTTTCGTTTTGTGATCGGTGCATAGTATACCTGAACGACCTTCAGCGAATGTCATTTACATTATTATGAGTGTTAAGTAGGGTATACGACCCTGTTTGATACATTTTCGATACGAGGGATTTGTGGACGAGGAATTTGACACCACCTTGGGACTGTTAATCGTCCTTCCGGCAGAAGAGCAAATTACCAGACTTCAGGGTTAACGTGTCCTCCCTTCCCTGTTCGTAGTAGTCCAGACCGTAAAACTTCAGATAGCTTTTATTGAATCAGGCCTTACTTTGCGGAGGTCCATTTCAATGAACACAAAATATTTACCTTGCTACTCCGCTACTTGAGTAGCGGAGTAGCAAGGTAAATATTTTGTGTTCACTTCAGATAGCCCCAAAAATATCCCACCGTAACCTGTAGGCTTATTGTCTAACTCGCTCGCAATCGCCATCGTGTTCATTTTGACAGTTCTTGTATGAATGTGACAGCTAGCTGAATCCTATGCCAATTGTCAGCCCATACATGAACTGTCAAAATAAAGACGATGGTGATCGCGAGCGAGTTAGGCAATAAGCCTACTGCTCATTTCTCTCTCCAGATCTACAATCTTTTCGATTGTCCTCAAAGTTGTGTGTCGTAAATATTATTAATTTATCTTTATATATATCCGTTATATTTTAGTGTTCAATTAATGTACTGATCTCAAACTTATTTTTAATTATTAATAAATGAAAAATAAGTATAAACGAAAACTATAACGGTTTTCTAATTACACTAGACTATTTATATAAATCCTAACTTTATGATTATGCGGAATAGTATTATTATAATTTATTTGTTAACACATTTTATTGAGAATTAATAATCAGGTAAAAGCAAGTTACAGCACAATTACCGCACCAAAATTATAAGCAGTGTGTTAAAATATTTTTTATGATTGAAAATAAAATTATTTGAAATTTTCTATCCTTCAGCTCAATCCATTTTAATACTTACAGCGTTTAGCTTAAGGAAAAAAAAAGTGGAATTGCTGTAACCGTCATTAATAGTAGATTGTACAACAAGAGCATAAAACAAGCCATTTTACCCGAGACGTTCATATAGCCACCCGAGCCGGTACGGCGAGGGTGGGTAGACACGTCGAGGGGAAAATGGGTTTTATGAACGAGTTATATACACTCTGCTTTTCACTTAGATTGCGAAGAAACAATACAAAAACATTGCAAAAAAAATAATTAAAATTAAATGTGACATTGGAACAATTCGATATATTTAATGGTTTTTCCTAGCAAATTGACTGTGTTAGGTACATTATTTCCTCCTTACTTGACGAAATTATTGAATATTAATTGTAAAACAGTAACAAATTGCAACACAAACCCTACTAAGAGAAAATAGGACGTTTCCGCCTGAGTTCCCGCCAGTTAACTTTTTTTCTTTTTTTTTAAACGTGATAATGCGGTAAGGTTCGCGTAGACAGGTGTTGATTTATATTTTAAAAAGTTTTATTTTTCATGTACTTATTTGTTTCAATAATAACTTGTCAAATTATTGTTACCTTGTTTTAGGTACCTACTAATTAAACAGTTAATTTTTTTTTATTATAATCAGGGGTCTATTTAATAGACCCCTGATTATAATAAAAAAAAACTTTACAAAATAAACAAAATATGCTGTCGTAAAGTTTTAATGATTGTTTGTGGCTGTTGGTACCCGATTGTCTTGGTCTTCGACGAAGATTTTACTTTATGCACAAGAGCATAAAATGCCATTTTATGCAGACTACATCCAGCATAAAGTCGAACTTTTTGAGCATGAGACGTGAAAAATAGAAACCAGTCACTCTTATTCCATTCTTAATCAAATACCTAATGAACACAAAATATTTATTATAACCTTGCGACTCCGCTACTTACTTACTTTAAATAGTTTAGGTACTTTTTGTTTTACTTACTTTTTCACTTTATTTGCTTACTTTAAGTAGCGGAGTAGGAAAGTAAATATTTTGTGTTCATTAAAATGGAACTCCGCCAAGTAACGCATGATTCAATAAAACAAATACCTAATAGATGCTGAGAAAATACAATTCTGCTAAAAATAGGTACGGCACCGATCGGTTAAAAACAAAAAAAGATAGGTATGTTTTTGTTCCTAACATTTGAAAAGTTTTTCCGCTCTGGTGTAAACTTTGCTTTGAAGGTTACAGCGAATCTCGTGCCACGTGGGAAACATGCCTTCAGTCAATGGGAACGTGTTTACCTCGGTGTATATTATTTACGTAAACATCGGAGGGCTATAACTAATTCTGCAACATCGGCAGCTTCGCATTTCATAAACCAAAGAGGTTCTGATCACACGTGTTCTAACAATATTAAAATTACGAGTTAATTGGAACTTTAATTGAGTGATAATGGCACCAGTGGATTTAATGACAGTAAATAAGAAGGAACTTGCGAAGTTCTTGGACTCGTTCGATCATGTGATATCTGATTGCGATGGTGAGTAATTCTTGTCATTGATTGGTTTAATTTAACACCATGTATACGCGCGGTGAATCATTGAATTAAAGATAAGAGACTGCGTGGCGGCGTTTCCCACTGTTTTCGTTTCGTGATTGTTTGTTTCATCTTTTCGTATAGAACGAAATTAAAACGTAAAAGGTGAAAGCAGACTTCGTTTTTAGTTTTTACCACAGACTGCACGTGTTTCACACACACGTCTGTACCTAATATTTGAAAAAAACGATGTTAAAAGACCGTGTCGTGTTATAAAACGTGAATATAAATTCAAAGTTTTACTCCGTAGTGTATTTCGTTTAGACTTCATATTTCTAAAACCTTTCGAATATTGTAAAAATCTGCCGTATCTGGCCTTTAAAAAGCTTCCAAAATTTGAGATTTTTAGCAAAATGAAACTAGATTCGGTTACTGGTTGGTCATTTATCGTAGAAGTTGACAACTAGACAATTTTTACATCATCGCGTGCAAATGAACCTACACCTCTACGTCATAAAACACATTTCTCTCTAATCATAATAGAATGCTGCTTCGCCGCGAAACGAAACGTCAAAACTTTCAATCTTCACCATCCGAAAATAAATTTTAATATTCTGTGGAATTTTATTGAAACTTCTTTATATTTACAGGTGTCTTATGGGGTTCAGCGCCTTTACCAGGAGTGGGGGCCTTTTTTAAACGTATGAAAGAAATCGGAAAAACAGTCCATTTTCTTTCCAATAACAGTGGAAGATCTGATGAAAAATATATTGAGCTCTTTGAAAAAGCCGGTATCGAAAATGGTCTTGTGAGTATTTTAAAGAAATAAATGAAAATGGTACTATTGACATCAACTTAATTAACTTGTGATGCATTCGTACAAGAAATTACAGACATTGAAATTAAATGAAGAACCCCATTTAGCATTCCTTAAAGCTGAAAATGTCAAAGTCATCGACATTGTCTAAGGAAAGAAATGAACTGACGGTGACATACACAGCTATTTAGCAGCAACACAGCAGCAGCAGCAGCAAATCGAACACGACAAGAATAACAATGACTACGTAATAATACTGATTATAACTCAACTCGATACAAAAGAAAAAAATATTTGCTTCTAAGCTGAACTTTAGGCACTGGGTCCACCGCCGACGATGAACTAAAAACTAGAAAAGAGTTGGTGAGCCGCGAAAAGCGATTTTAGTCGTGATAGTTTTGCCGCTTGGATAAAACCGAATCTTTATCAGTGACAGGCGATTCCTCGCACCAACCACTGAATTAAGTGAGGTGGTGCTTTAATTTAATTTAGTAAAAAAAGGTCGATGTATTGGGATGCGTACGATCATTCGTTGAAAACATTGAGCGGTTTCGAGTTGTGGATAATATCTTTGGTGCAAAGCAGACTAGTGATTGGTTGATCTGGACATCATTTCTTTACCTATTTTATTATTGTTTCAGGAAAACCTCACGATACCATCAAAAGCAATAGTGGAGTATCTAAAGTCTGTAAATTTTGACAAAAAAGTGTATTGTGTAACTTGTCAAGAGACGATAACGGAATTGGAAAAGAATGGATTCAAATGTAAATATGGAGTAAGTACCTATTTGTTCTTTTAGTATAATGATGATTTTTCGAGAGAAAGCTTTGAAATCAAATTCCAGTTTGAAAAGGCTGGATAATTTATTGACATAAGTCAATCTTTTATTTTAAGTAGCTAAAACAATAGAAAATATTTTATTGGTCTCTTCACTAGTTGTATTGTATCGCGGTGTTTTCATATATTTACTACAGTATCAAGATCATCATAATTAAAAAACTTTATTTCCTTTAATACGACTAGTTTGCATATAATATACTCGTACCCAACTCGTACCTATTGCTGATTTTCTTAACTTCTCTTAAAATCACGATGATTGCATCTTTGTCCTCTATATTTTCGTTACCATCAAATTCGAGTTTATAACTGTCTAATATTACAAGTGCTTAGTTAAATACAAAAAATAGAGAATTCGGAAACTGCAAAGACTGCCATTTATTTATTTATACTAGGTAGTCTTATCAATGATTTTGAATCGGATTTTCTCAGAACAAATTTTAATGATTTCAATATTTCAGCCAGACGTTTGCTACGATGACTTCGTTCAATATGGCGAGTATTTGGTGGATGATCCAGAAATTGGTGCAGTGGTGTTTGACAGTGACTTCAAAGTTAACCTGGCCAAGATGTACAAAGCACAGGCTTACTTGAAAAGACCTGAAGTACACTTCATTAATGGTCCGACAGACAAGTACGTACCTTTCTGGAATGGACGAGCTTTAGGTGAGACTTTTGTTTTGTACGCATGACATCATCATCAGCCCGTGTCAGTCCACTGCTGGACATAGGCCTCTCCCATAGCACGCCATTGGGCTCGATCTTCAGCTCTCCTCCTCCAAGCCCTGCCCGCTGCCTTGCGAATATCATCGCCCCATCTAGCAACAGGACGCCCTACACTGCGTACCTACGCATGGCATAGAATGTAGTTTATACTAATTCAATTACGCTAGATTAGATAACTGACACTTAAGACAACTGGAACTTAACAAAGAGTGATGACACAGGCCCTTATACAACTGTTACTTCACCTAAACCTTCTTTTTTCCCTTCTTCTTTTGACCTCCGCAAAGTACTATCAGCCAAATATGTGGTTTACCACCCTAAAGTCCAAAATCCTTTGCACGTCACAATATTATAATGTCGATAAGACGTGGCTGTCAACTTGAAGTTCGACTTTGGCGACTATTTTGTTTGGTAGGAAGTTGGACGAAAAGTGGTAGACCACTTCTTTGGTCGACCGTACCTACCCACCTAACGCGTGATATATTTTTTTTCAAAGGAGTGGGAGCCTTCTCCGATATAGTGGCTGAGTTCACTGGCCGTACACCTATAGGCTTAGGCAAGCCGTCCAAAATGTATGGTGTATTTGCGATGAAACGAGCAGGGATCACTGACCCCAGCAGAGTACTATTCATAGGAGACATGTGAGTCCTAATCTTACATAATAAACACGAAAATGTGTTACTTAGCTTGTATTTCCTTGAAGATGGCAGCGCTTTCCAATCATGGCAAAATTTGAAAAAGGACCGGATATTTTTTATCTAGATTTGTGTTACTGTGAATAAAGTACCACCTGCTCATTTTGCCTGGGGAAATCTGCTGTAACCTAATACCAAGGGGAGACAATAGGATTATGTGGGGTTTTATCCACTAAAACTCCCAAGGTGTTTCTTCCGCACCGCCATTCTGGCAACGCAACGGTTCAATAGTGTATCCCGTTACATCGCCAGAAGGCGACAGTAGTACAAATCCTACTAATATTATAAATGCGAAAGTTTGTGAGTGACGATGTGACGGTGTGACGATGTGAGTGAGTGCGTATGTTTGTTCCTTCTTCACGCCAAAACGACTGGACGGATTTGGATAAAATTTGGAACGAAGATAGCTGGTACCCTAGATTAAAACATAGGCTACTTTTTATTTCGGAAAATTGTATAGTTCCCGCGGGATAGCGATAAACATACCAATTGCTCATTCTACGCGGACGAAGTCGCGGGCAGAAGCTAGTTCAGAATTAAAAACATACGTTATCATTATGTATGCATAAAATAAACGTCTTAGTGTGATCCGATTTCTCTAAAAAGGCTTAACGCTTTTTAGGCACCATATTTTCAAAAACTTGCCTGAAAGTCATCTTGTCATATTATTAGAAAAGTGGCGAAGAAAATTGAATATGGGTACCCACGTAACTGATTTTCAAATAGCTTATCTATATCTTTTTTACAGGATCGCGCAAGACGTCGCTCTGGGCAAGAACGTAGGATTCAAAACGATGTTAGTTCTCACGCATGTTACGAAAGAGCAAATGCTTGCTCATGAGATTCAACCTGACGTCTTCGCACCCAACCTGGATAGTTTAGTTCCAATTTTAAATAAACTTGGAAAGAAATGTAAAAAACCCAATTTACTTGTGAAAAAAAATAATATGCAAATGTCATTAGCGACACTTGATCGTGTGCTATGCGACTAGCAGATTTTTTTTCTGCGTCTGTATTCGGCTTTATGTTTAAAATAATGGTAAATTTTATCATAATTTATGTGCGGTTGTTATTTTTAAGTTTATAAATCATAGAAATAGGCTATGGTAACAAGACCTAAACACCAGTAGGCTTATTGCGTAACTCGCTCGCTTTTGACAGTTCTTGTATGAATGTGACAGCTAGCTGATTCCGATGCTGATTGTCAGCACATGAACTGTCAAAATGAACACGATGGCGATTGCGAGCATATTAGACAATAAGCCTACAGGTTTATCATGAGTGTGGAAGTAAAGGTGGAAAAGTGACTTAAAATAGTGATGGGTTGCTAGCCGCATCGCCTATAACATGATTCTCGCCGATTCCCTCGATGGGCTTTTCCCATCTGCGCGGCCAGCATGGAAGTAATAGTAAGTAGTAGTTTTTAAGTTTAAGTTTACCTACAATTTAACTACCTATGGGACTATTGAATACAGTGGAAATGGTCAATTTGGTCAAACCGCTTTAGTGATTGTTGGAGTCTAATTATTAAACCAGGCCAAGTTCAAGCTAAGTGCTGGAGTTGGGTAAATAGACATTATGATCTATATAAATGGTAAATGTGTTGCATTCGCGGTATAAAAAAACCATTAAGAATATTATTTACTTTTCACGCCAGTGAATTTTACCGTATTACGACTGTATGGGTTGATCCCTATTTGCTTTAACTCAATGTAATTGTGTTTGAATATAAAACTTAAGTATTTATGAACACGTATGTTGTATTTTTAATAAAGAAAAAAAAAATGTCGACCTTTAATTTAACAAGGTCATCCGTCCACCTTGTTTGTGGACGTCCTACGTTGCGCTTGCCGATCCGCGGTCACCACTCGATAACCTTTTGACCCTAAAGACCATCTGTTCTCCGTTTTTAGGGTTCCGTACCTCAAAAGTAAAAAACGGAACCCTCATAGGATCACTTTGTTGTCCGTCCGTACGTCCGTCCGTCCGTCCGTCTGTCAAGACCCTTTTTCTCGGAAACCCGTGGAGGTATCAAGCTGAAATTTATATCAAATACTCAGGTCTACTGCCCCTTAGAGCTGTGAAAAAATCAAACTTCTAAGCCAACGCAATCAAAAGATACAGCCGTTTATACCGCAAATTTTCGCAACTCTGAAGGGAATCAAAACCTACAGGGTACTTCCCGTGAACGCAGAATCTTGAAATTTGGTATGAAGGTAGATCATATAGCACAGATTAAGGAATAATTGGAGCAGGGCTCTGCTTACACTGGTTTATAGGTATTTATAGATAACTAGCTGTTGCCAGCGACTTCGTCTGCAAAGAATTCGTTTATCGCTATCCCGCGGGAACTACGCAATTTTCCGGGATAAAATGTAGCCTATGTGCTATTACAGAGTTATCTCTATCTATGTGCCAAATTTCATCCAGATCCGTTGGGCCGTTCTGGCGTGATTGAGTAACAAACAAACATCCATCCATCTATCCATCCAGGCTTTCGCATTTATAATATTAGTTAGATTATACGGAACCGTCGGTGCGCGAGTCCGACTTGCACTTGGCCGGTTTTTTTTTCTATATGACCTGCCCATGGCCACTTCAGCGACTTCTCTTCGCTATGTCGGTGACCCTAGTTCTTCTACGTATCTCCTCATTTCTGATTCGATCTCGTGGAGAGACCACAAGCAACGCACTCTCTATAGCTCACTGTGCAACTCTGAGCCTAAATAGGAATAAATATGAAGCCTATACCCTATGAATGCCTATGAATGGAAAGTAATTCTTAATTCTTTAAAACCTTGAACTTTATATATATCTAAACGTTTGTTTACACTATGTAACAGCTAATCGTCTCGTGACCAGTGCTCACCAATCTCATCATAAACATACTTGTTATGTAAACTTTGCGTATTAAAAAACGGAATACTACCATTCGACAAAACAACACAGATGACGTGTCAGCATCCCTTATCTTAATTATTAATTTACTATGAAAAACAATCAACAGTTAACAGTACAGTATTTATCTATATACTGTTTGCTTGTCTAGTTCTCTTGTTAGGTAGGTATGTAAATAAATAAATATCTTGGGACAATTTGACACCAATTGACCTACACTCGGTTTCAATAAGGAAGCGTTGTATGTGACATTAACATTGACAAATCTAGAGGTGAGGCTTCCTTGTGACCCCTTTCACATGAAACGATTATCGATTATTACTAATAACAATCGATTCCATTAAAATAACGACTGCATATTAATTTAACAACACTCATTGTTTCTCATTGTTTGTCAATTGTATTTGTCTTGTTTATTTTGCACAATAAAGAGTTTACATACATACATACATAATTTATAAATAAATGCTATTTCGATATAATAATACCCAAGTCAATCTCCTAAGATGTAATAATTATAATTCCTATTTTACGATTTTTGCCAAGTTGTGTTTTTTCAACAAAATAGGTTGACTAAAATATTATTTTACTTCATTATGTAATTTAAGTTCTAAGGAATCTATTTATTACTTGATTGGTATGTGTAGCGAGTGTGAAAGAATGTAAAATACTCACTTCATATTTTTGTAGGTTGTCTTTGGATTTTCGATTATACGCGATTTTAACCGATCACCCAATTATACATAGTCACCTCTCTAGTTTTAATAACCATAGAACGTAACCTAGCAACGTCTCATCAATAGTGACATATATTGAAAAATTGTACGTGAAAATTAAGTAAACGCAAAAAACATCGCCGCGATTCTTTTTAGAACGTTATTAATGTACAGTACCGAGTATTGATTTATTTCTAAGTAATTTAATTTAGTATTTATTTTGCTGTCAAAACTTTCGTGAACGCTAACAGTTACATTCTATGGATCTGTCACACAACCCTTCGTTATTGAAACCGACCGTAGTCCCAAACTAAGCAAAGCTTGTAATATGGGTACTAGACAACGGATAAACATACTTATATAGATAAATACAATATTTAATATCCAAGACTCGAGATCAAACAATCGTATTTTTCATACAAATATCTGCCCCGGGGATCGAACCCGGAACCTCAAGCTTCATAGTCAGGTTCTTTAACTACTAGGTCATACGGTCGTCTAAAAATATGTATGTATGTATAACTCTTTATTGTACACAAAACACAATTAATTTTACAGGTAATAAGATAAATAGATGTACATAGGCGAACTTATCTCTTAAAGAGATCACTTCCAGTAAACCTTCGAACGATTGACAGGACAACAGAAACCAGAGCATAGAGAGTAGATTATACTAAAAAGCTAAAAGAGCAATGACCCTAACTTAAACCTAAAGAAATAAAGCATTAGAATAATAATAAATAATAATAATTAGAATACACCTACACAACAATACAGTTCAAAAGTCAAAAGTTTATTTTGCAAATAGGCCGCCAAGGGCTCTTTTACATGTCTTTTTTTGAATACAGGTATTTATTTATTTATTTATTTATTTATAAGCCTTTTTATTCCGAATCCGCTACAATTTCAATAAGTAAATGTTGTTGTTGATGTTATTGTCGTTTATTACGTCGAATACAGGTATTCTCTATTACAAATGAAAAATATATAAATACATATATCACGTCTTTATACCTTACGGGGTAGATAGAGCCTAATGTTTTTTATTATTATTATTATTATTATTATTAAGTATAGCCTTTTTATTCCGAATTCGCTACAATTTCAATTTAAGTACACGTTCTTGTTGTCGCGTAATTCGGCGTGCCTCATGGCATAGGCCTCCTCCGTGTATTGGAGGGTTTGGGCTATAGTTCCCACGCGCACCCAGTGCGGATTGGGAACTTAACACACACCATTGAATTTCTTCGCAGATAAATAAATAAATAAATATCAGGGAACAATTCACACAAATTGACCTAGTCCCAAAGTAAGCGCTAGTAGGTAAGGCTTGTGTTATGGGTAGGTACTAGACAACGATATACATACTTATATAGAGAAATACATACATCCATAACTCAGGAACAAATATTCGTGCTCATCACACAAATATATGCCCTTACCAGGATTCGAACCCGGGACGCTTGCTTCGCAGCCAGGGTCACTACCAACTAGGCCAATCGCGTCGTCATGTGTCGTCGATGTGTGCAGGTTTCCTCACGATGTTTTCCTTCACCGAAAAGCTCATGGCAAATTACAAGTGTAATTTTCGCACATAAATTCCGAAAAACTCAGAGGTGCGAGCCCGAGATTTGAACCCACGACGCTCTGCTTGAGAGGCCACAGGTCAAACCATTAGGCTACCACGGCTTTTTTACCACGGAGCCTAATGTAACAAGACCTAAAGATCACGTTTAGCATTATTGTGGGCGTATGGATGGAAAGGGGAATCAAAATAGTGGTGAATAAAAAAACGATGTGATGATGTGACGATGTGAGTGAGTGAGTGTGTATGTTTGTTCCTTCTTCACGCTGAAACGACTGTGGATTTGGATAAAATTTAGAACGAATATATCTGATACCCTAGATTAACACATAGGCTACTTTTTGTCCGGGAAAATTGCATAGTTCCCGCGGGATAGCCATAGTCATGTCAAAGGTCGCTACCTAATTCTACGCGGACGAAGTAGCGGGCAGAAGCTAGTATAACATAAATATATACACACGAAACATACTAAGTACACTTAAGAAGAATCATCAAACCCTTAATGAATGGTCGGTAATAAGAAAGTGGATCACTTTATTGTAAGTGAGCACAACCGCCTATGGACACAAGAAAAACCGAAGGATGGCAAATGTAATTCCAGTATTGAGGTTTAAGATGGCATACCTCATATGCCAGTAACTTCACCGCCTGTCTCCCTACTCCATACGCTCTCTGTTCCGAGCAAGGGGGTGACTACGTCTTTTTTTTTTTATATGAATAGGAAGTTAAACGAGCAAGTGGGTCACCTGATGGTAAGCGATCACCACTGCCCATAGACACCCGCAACCCACCCCGGAGGGATTGCAAATGCGTTGCCAACCTAGAGGACTACGATGAACTTCCTCTTGTGCCCGTAATTTCCCCGGCTGTCTTACTCTCCACACCGGAACACAGCAGTGCAAGCACTGCTGTTTAGCGGCGGGATTAGCGAGTAAGATGGTGGTAGCGATCTGGACGGACCTTGCACAAGGCCCTACCACCCACGTCTTAATGTGATTCAATTCCGATGCAGTTCAGGTTCGCTCGCTGTCAGATGCATACTAAAAATGACAGCTAAAACCTGAACACGGCGGAACTCAAAGCTGCCGGGATGACCTGGGCCGACGTCAAAGAGAGGGCTCAGAATAGAGAAGTCTGGAAAAAGACTGTCGAGGCCCTATGCTCCACGAGGAGTTAAAGGAGGAATCATCATCATCATCGTCATCAAAACCTGAACTGAGTCGGAATTGAGTCTTACGTTTGAGAGTTACGACGTTATGGTATAGCCCCAGAGCGGAGGAACTGATGCTTGGTGGCAGGATTAGCGAGAAGATAGTGGTGGCTATTTGGACTGAGTTTGCGCAAGCGTTGCACTTGCCTTAAAGCCGACCTCGTGAAACAAATTTGAGAAGAAATCCAAACCTAACTTCGTCTCATCCGACGGTTAACTAAGCAATTTTTAAAGTCATATTAGCCAAATTATTTGCCTGCGTAGAGTAATATTAATTTTAAATAATAACAAATATAGGTACCTACCTACGGTAGCCCAAATAAGTTGTCTACCACTTTTTATCCAATTTCCTATCAAATAAAAATGTCGCTAAAGTCGAACTTTCAAGTTGATAGCTTGTCTTATCGATATTATTTATTGTGACGTGCAAAGGAATTCTAACCTTAGGGTGGTAGACATGTACATGGCGTACTTACCTACCCAATGGTCGGTTTTCTACCACAAACAGAAATCACGTCTATATCTCTTACGGAGTAGACAGAGCCTAGACGGTAACAACCAAACCAAATTGCTAAAAATCTGTATCTACAAAACTACAGCTCAAATTAAATTTTCGACTAGGTAGTTAACAAGATTAGTTAGCCACCTTGCCAGGTAAGCCAGCTTTTTATTTATTAAGTTAGCCACCTTTCCAGGACACCCACTAATTTATACCTATTTCAAATCCAGCTAACATTTTTTCATTGGTGTTTCTGAGAAGTGTGCTTTTGAAATCGGGCATTAGATATTTCTTCAGAGAAACGACGATATTTTCATGCACAATTTTATAAAATTACAAAACTAAATCGGTTTTTCTGGCTGAATTGAATCGAATCGAATCGTATTCATTCCTTTTCTATCATATTTATCTGAGTCGTTTTCTTAAAAATGCTATTCAAATCGGTACGCCGCGGCTCTTTGTCAATTGACACAGTGTTATAGTCGTGTTATAGTACGTAATGTTAAGAAGGCGAACTCCAATATTCGATTTCCAAAGTTTCACTCTCAAATTAATCACCATTAACGTCCGACCGCACCGCCGCGTATACGCAGTGACGTGTCGTAGGCGTCACGTTTTCTCACCGTTACTTTATACATTTTGTTGCGACTCCGTACCTAACGTCACTGTTTTTTAAGCGGCGGTGTGGTCGCACCTTTAATGTGGCCGAAACGACACGAAATGCACTTCAAAAATCGAATTTCGGAGCATAAGAGAATTCTTTCTTGTGATTCGATTCGCCTCCCTAGGTGGACGGCACTCTTTCCAACGTCAACTTTATCTCCACTAAAGAACAGATAGCGATTCTCTCTCGCAACTCTCAGATGATTATCACTATATTTATTTATCTCACTCCCTTCACGCATAAAAGAGACAAAGCATAGGTGACCGATTTACCTTCTCACTATCTAATCGGCTGCCACGTGGCACACTGACATTACTAGTTGCCAATGGATACGAACGTGATTCTGCTATATTTACGAGTTTTTCACACCGTAAAATCAATCCACAGCCAAAACACGTTTTAAGCGCATCGCTTACCATTATTTAGCAATTATTGAGCAATAAAATTGATAATAATCGGACATGGCTCCTGTGAATTTAGTTGAAGTGAACATGGACCAGTTGCAAAAGTTCTTAGACTCGTTTGATTTTGTATTTTCTGATTGTGATGGTGAGAGTTCATTCAGTTATATCTTCATTTTGACTAAAGAAAAATAATATTTTTCGTTAAAAGTATATAGGTCCAATACGTCAAATTCTCGGAACGTTGTTTTCCGCGAATTTAGGTTAGGTTCGTTAGGTACCTTCAAATGGAGAGGAGACCGCCCGTCTAGACGACAGCATACGGGATTCCCGTCTCTTTTCTGAACGATCTCTAGGAAAAACTCGCGCGCTAGACCTACAAACAAGTATGTAGTTTGCTTGTGTAATCAAAATAGTAGGAAGGTTAAGGGGTAATTATATTCTGCCACAGGTGTGTTATGGCCGGCTGATACTAACACAAAGCTAGAAGGAACGGGCGAGTTCATCCAACTAATGAAGCAACATGGGAAGAAAGTCCACTTCCTTTCAAACAACAGCATGAGATCAAAGGAGGAATATACAGAGCATTTCCGCAATGTCGGCATCGCGGATGGTTTTGTAAGTAAATGAAATTACAATATGCTACCCAAATCCATCGAGAGAACGGGTGAAAATCTAAGTAATCATGTTAAACGCGATGCGGCTAGCTACAGCAACCCATTACTACTTTGATTTTCAATTACTAGTCATCTTTGCGGATGGCACTATCTAGAACATTATAGAATTTCTCTTGGAACTGTAACAGGTCATTTTGGTACAAATGTCTAATTAGGTATCAAAATGTGCTACGGTCAAAAAGTATAATATGCGTACATGTTATATATTGAACAAAAGACAAATAAATTACATGCCACAAAAACCTAAATGCCTAGATAAGGCCAAGATCCCAAAATGCTCAACGGGTTCGAAAATACTCTTATCGAAAATGTACAAAAGTCAAAAAATATAATTAATGTCAACATGTTTATCAGGCCGAACGACAAAACTAGGTAGTCAAATAGGATTTTGAACATTTTGACTCCGAGTATTCTATCCTGAAAACTTCTAGACGCTACTAGACCATAGTGTAAGCTGCCTTGGAAATACTTTGCCCCTAAAATATTCAGACAAATCGATCTGGTGGCACAAATATTTTGTAATTTTTGACAGTGTAACATTATAACTAGGTACCTACTACCTATGCATTTTGGCATTTGTACCAAAATTACCTGTTACTCTTGGAACATAAATAAGAAAAAATTGGACAGGTTTAAATTTAAGGCATCCAGGCAAATTTACAAAATATAGTCAAATATGGCAAATTTCACGAAAATCACTGGAGCCGTTTCTGAGATTCAAGATTCATTTTATTTAGAATGAGAAACCACAATAACATTATATTGCGGCTGGTCAACTATTTCATACCTAGCAAACAGTACAGTGCAATAGTTTGGCAGCCGCAAAATAAAATTGTTTTAATGCCACTTTATTTGCGTGGCGTCAATTGTTACTCTAGAAAAAAGAAAGAAGAAGAAAGAAAAAACAATTTATTGCCACAAAAACAGATTTACAAAAATAATACAAATTAAGTAAAAGTACTCCAAACGGTTTGTGACAAAAGTACAAATCGTAAAGAGATTACAGTTCACGAGCCGCAATATAACATTATTGTAGTTTCTCATCCTAAATTACTTAAATGAAGTATAGATAGTATAATAAATTAAGAGAAGTAGGTATGTAAATTATGTGAATCGAACCGATTTCTAAGTGAGTTAGATTATGTTCAATTGTGGCAACAAAATAGTAATTCATACAATAATAAAATATAACCACAATCTCTCTTTACCTTACTGATTTTATTGTGTATTAATATTTCCCACGAAACAAGAATCCGATTAAACAGGAATCCGCCAAAACATGAATCCGACGAATCAGGAACTAATCGATCAATGTTTTCAGGAAAATCTGACAATACCCTCTGTAGCCATATCGGTGTATCTAAAATCCATGAATTTTGACAAGCAAGTATATTGCGTGACATGCCCTGAGACCAAGAAAGTATTAGAGTCATACGGATTCAAATGCAAATTTGGAGTAAGTACTTGTTTACTACCCATATACTCACTGTGATGTATTTTTGCATGTTTACTTGTATTATAGATCCTCAACTAAATTCTTGCAAGTCGTAGACTCTACAGAGGTTGAGTTAGTTTTGAAATTTCGTATAATTATTATGTTATTTAGCGGTCGCCCGCGACTCCGTCTGTGCAGAATTCGCTTATCGCTATCCCGCGGGAACTATGCAATTTTCCGGGATAAAAACTATCCTGTCTTTTCCCGGGACTAAAACTATCTCTGTACCAAATTTCATTAAAATCCGTTTGGTGTTTTAGGCGTGAAAGCGTAACAATCAGACAGAAAGATACAGACAGATAGACATAGTTACAATACAATACAATACAATAACTCTTTATTGAACACCATAACAGTCAAAACAGAAAAAAGGTATACACACCGAATATGGGTATGGTATGTGGGTTACTTTTACATTTATGATATTATGAGGGATTATTAGATTATATCCACCAAATTAGAGAATTATATCAACGCCCAGTCGTACAAAGAGGTCAAAAGACATACGGGAGAAATTGTGTAGTGACAACGGCAAGAATCTTACTCTCAAAAGCATCAATGGATGACCTACAGCCCGCACGTCTCTCGGCCCCCTTTGTCGCCAACCCCGCGTCCCTGTGCCGCACGGACGAGGACTCAGCTAAGCGGTCGGTCTATACTAGCTGTACTTTTGTAAATAAGCCTAATTTTCAGCCAGATGTGGGCTTCGACAAATTTGAGGATTACGGCCTGTACCTAGAAGACGATCTTGACATTGGTGCTGTGGTATTTGACAGTGACTACAAAATCAATCTGCCGAAACTGTACAAAGCACAGGCATACTTGAGAAGACCAGAAGTGCTGTTCTTTAATGGTCCAACGGATAAGTACGGGTTCATTGGAGAACATGTAAATGGTGTAGGTAGGTGTTGTTAATTACGCCTGCAATGGTATTAGAATTACACTCGGTTTCAATAAGGAAGGGTTGTATGTGACATTAACATTGACAAATCTAGAGGTGAGGCTTCCTTGTGATACCTTTCACATGAAACGATTATCGATTATATCTTAGTACTAGTAACAATCGATTCCATAAAAATAACGACTGCATATTTAATTGACAACATTTCATATTTCTGAGCCTATAATTTTAATGGTTCTCTGTATTCTGTTTGAAAAGATGAACATGCTGACAGTTTAATTTTTTCGCTAGGATTTGTATTTAATTTATAATTAATTTATTAATTTTTGCTTATTCTAAAAGGGCGTAACTCCGATACTATCACAGAATAGACACTTATCCCTCTGTCTTTTCTGTATAGAAAAAAATCTGACGTCAATTTCAAATTGTCAATGTCAGGCCTTATTCTCCGATATTCGATTTTCGAGGTTCGCTTCGTGCTGTTCCGCTCATACTAATATAGTCATTAACTTGAGAGTGAGAGAAAAGGTATTCAACGAACTTCAAAAATAGAATTTCAGAGTTGCCCCCCTTGTACTTTGAAGTTGTCATATCCAAAATTATGGCCGCTTATTTTTTCTCGTGAAAAAGGCAAAGGTGTTTCACCTATCCTGTGGTAGTTTTGGTAAAATTAGGACATATTTTTAATTAATTTTTATTTTTTATAATAAGCGATATTAAAATTATATAAACATATTGCAGTGATCAGGAGGCAAAATGCTTTCGAACCATATATACATTTTCAGGTTTTATAAAAATGAAATGTTGTCAATTCATAAATAAATGCTATTTCGATAAAATAATATTCAAGTCAATATCCTAAGATGTAATAATTATAATTCCTATTTTACGCTTTTTGCCAAGTTGTGTTTTTTCAACAAAATAGGTTGAATAAAATATTATTTAACTTCATTATGTAATTGAAGTTCTGAGGAATCTGTTTATTAACAATAAAATCGATTGGTATTATGTGATATGTAAAATACTCACTTCATAATTTTTGTAGGCTGTCTTTGGATTTTCGATTATACGCGATTTTAACCGATTACCCAATTATACATAGTCACCTCTCTAGTTTTAATGACCATAGAACGTAACCTAGCAACGTCTCGTCAATAGTGACATATATTGAAAATTTGTACGTGAAAATTATGAAAACGCAAAAAACATCGCCGTGATTCTTTTTAGAACGTAATTAATGTACAGTACCAAGTATTGATTTATTTCTAAGTAATTCAATTTAGTATTTATTTCGCTGTCAAAACTTTCGTGAACGCTAACAGTTACATTCTATGGATCTGTCACACAACCCTTCCTTATTGAAACCGACCGTACTGACGATGCATTATGCCAAAATTACGTTGCATTATAGTTTTGCAGCTAATATTTCAAAAGAGTTTTTGTTTCAGGAATGTCGGTATTCGCTAATATAGTGGCTGAATACAGTAAACGTATACCCATAGGCTTAGGAAAGCCATCGAAGCTATATGGTGAATTTGCCATGAAGCGGGCAGGGGCCACTGACCCCAGCAGAATACTTTTCATAGGTGATATGTAAGTTCCTCTGTTCCATTTAACATGTTTTATTCTTTTTTTAGGAAGCCGTGGTAGCCTAGTGGTTTGACCTGTGGCCTCTCAAGCAGAGCGTCGTGGGATCAAATCCCGGGCTCGCACCTCTGAGTTTTTCGGAATTTATGTGCGAAAATTACATTTGTGATTTGCCATGAGCTTTTCGGTGAAGGAAAACATCGTGAGGAAACCTGCACACATCTGCGAAGAAACTCAATGGTGTGTGTTAAGTTCCCAATCTGCACTGGGCGCGCGTGGGAACTATAGCCCAAACCCTCCAATACATGGAGGAGGCCTATGCCATGAGGCACGCCGAATTACGCGACAATTTAATAAAATAAAATAAACGACAATAACAACAACAACATGTACTTACTGAAATTGTAGCGAATTCGGAATAAAAGAGGCTTATAAATATAAATAATTCTTTTTAGGGTTCCGTAGAGTTCCGTACCCAAAGGGTAAAAACGGAACCCTATTACTAAGACTTCGCTGTCCCTCAGTCTGTCTGTCTGTCTGCCCATTTGTCACCAGGCTGTATCTCATGAGCCGTGATAGCTAGACAGTTGAAATTTCGCAGATGATGTATTTCTGTTGCCGCTAGCTTTAGAACAAATAATAAAAACAGAATCTAATCTAACTAATATTATAAATGTGAAAGTATGGATGGATGGATAGATTTATTTATTTATTTATTAAAAAACATAACACTATCATTACAGGAGACCCAATGCAATAGTGTGCCAACTTAATTACATTACATTTGCTTAACTTACTTAAAAAAGAACAAAAAGAATTTATACATTACTATAACATAAAACATAAAAAGTCACTTTAGTGAATTCACACAGCGAACATAAGAATAGGTCAGTCTTTTCGGCCACCTCATTCAAGATATGTAAGGCTCGCGTGAGAGGAGCCTTATTTAGGAGATTGGTCCGACCACGGTGTACCTTGAACAACTTAGGCCGCCGCCGCCGCATTATATAGTTATCAGGTACAGATAAACTCATCATTTCGAGAATACCTGGATTATGAGCCTTTCCTCTAATCAATTCAAACAGGACTTTAGCCAGTGCAAAGTCCCTCCTAACCTCCAATCGGTGGTAACCAACCATACCAAGCACAAATAAAGTAGGGTACATCAAAGGGTAGAACGGGTACACGCCATACAATTTTAAATATAAGTACCTCGTGAATTTATTTTGTATGCGCTCCAACATCATGCTGTACTTCGCCTCATGGGGACCCCATATGACCGCGTTACTCTCCAAGTGGCTTCTTACCAGCGCATCATACAATGCCTTAACTGCACTCATTTTAGTGAAGGTCTGTGCTTGCCTAAGTATAAAGCCTAAATTTCTATATGCTCTTTTACAAACGTTCACTACATGCTCTCGGAAGGTCAGGTCGTCCGTGATAAGTACTCCCAGGTCGCGCACCTTTGTCATGCGCTGCATTGGTACCTCTTGCATACTATAGTCATACCTGACGGGCGTGCGTGCTCGACTAAAGGTGATACAGGAGCATTTGGAATAATTGAAATCCAACTTGTTCACCCGACTCCACTCTATAACACTATTGATATCATCTTGCAAGCGCTTACAATCATTCCTATCCCCAATAGCATAAAGCAATTTAAAATCGTCCGCAAATAGCAAACAAGTCGCAAACTTAACAACGTTAGGTAAGTCATTGATCATTATTATAAATTCAAGTGGACCTAAATTACTTCCCTGACTAACACCTGATCGAGTAAAATATGACTTTGATTCACATCCCCCATAATCTACAAATTGCTGTCGATCCCGCATGGATGGATGGATGGATGGATGGATGGATGGATGGATGGATGGATGGATGTTTGTTTGTTACTCAATCACGCCCGAACGGCCCAACGGATCTGGATGAAATTCGGCACATAGATAGAGAAAAGTCTTGAATAGCACATAGGCTACTTTTTATCCCGGAAAATTGCGTAGTTCCCGGGGGATAGCGATATAAGAATTCTTTGCAGACGAAGTCGCTGGCAACAGCTAGTATTTTATTTTTTGGTGTAATTTGTCCTATGATATTTACTTATTTTATTTTATTTATTTATATATATCTGTCTATGTAAATAAATACGGAACTATGTAAACAGATACGGAACCCTCGGTGCGCGAGTCCGACTCGCACTTGGCCAGTTATTTTTTTAACCTTAACTTCATGTTCTTTTTTTAAAGGATCGATCAAGACGTCGGACTGGGCAAGAATGTTGGATTTAAAACGCTGCTCGTGCTCACACATTTTGTTGAAGAAGAAATGAGAAGCCATAGAATAAAACCTGACTTCTTTGCTCCTTCCTTAGGACATTTGGTGCCGAAATTTAAAGCGCTTTTAAAATAATCCTCCTTTTCTGTGACAGTCGGCTATAAATAACAATGTTTCCTAATTTACAATAGTTAAACAGCCTTCAAGTTGTTTAAAATTATGATGGCTTTATTACTAGTACAGTAATGTTGTTGATAGTTAACATGACAAAAAACTACTCTTTGTAAAGTTTCTTAACTAAAATACCTATGCTTAGCTGTGATTATAAAAAGTTGAAATATAGTTCTGTAACATAATGAAAAAGAGATAAACACTTGAAAATCTAAATCTTATTAAAACTTAATTGAAAAACGTTTGTAGTTTTTATTTTAATACTTACTGATTTAAAAAAACTTGGTTAAATCGAAACACATCGTACATCATTCCTTTGTTTTTTTTTTGTGCAAGCATGTAACGGAATTAGTTTCAAATCTCAGTCATCCGCGAAACGCAATTGATTTCCTCAAGCGTAAAGTATTTTATTTATTGCCTTTTTTCAATATAAATTCTGGGACGACTGTTACCGACGCTCGCGAAATTCCAGCTGGTACGGGATTAAAAGTGTGGAAAAAGCCGCAAGTATTTTTATACTTTTCCTTTTTGTCAGTGATGCCTAAAAGCGTTCAGTGTGCCACTATTTTACACTCTTTTCCACTTTTTTTGCGTACATTTGTTAACGTGTGAGTTTTGGCGCCCAAAATGGGACTTCACGTTTTTCGGAAAGTCTGAAAGTAATTGCTGTTCGATTTTGTTTTTCGTCGTGGTTTGTTCGAGAACTTTGCTCTATGGGTTTTGGTATTTGCTTGATAGCATCTGCTGAGTGATTAATATTATTTCGTACCGTAATAATATATTTACAGTACCCGGCTATAAAAACTGCACATCGGTCTTCTGGGCTAATTTCGGCTTCGCAGAGCTTTGTCTCGCTCTAACTTATCCAGCATTTCACTTATCTCATTTAATTTAGAATGAGAAACCACAACAACATTATATTGCTGTCACTTTCCAAAGACCGAAGTCCAGATTTTATTTCCGGGTACTGTATGTATACTTAATAAGCGTTAATAAGACAGAAGCGACTTAGCGACCACATGCATTGTGTTGGAATTTCAACCTAATTGATTTCAATATTCGTCACAATTTCCATTGTAATTACTGAAAAGACGACTAGCTTTGAAAATATCCTTTGTCAGGTATGCATTCGATAGCTGCTTTTGAATCTGTGGTAGTATGCTCCAATAAATGGGGCCTTATAAAGGGTTAATAAATGGAGTGTGTGTTAGTGACATAATAATATTCATCGATTTTATTAACTAAAAAGATAAAAATTCAAAAGATTAAATCTTAATTCAGTCACTAAACCTAGTTTAAAACCTAACTGTTCCAGGTGTATTGAATTGACACCACTGAATCGAGTTTCACACTAAATCCAAATTTAATTATTCCCAGCAAGACTGCCTTAACCAACAATGTAGATCTAGTTGAATCAAATACAGAAGCGACCACTTCACTCGCAACTAAATTCCAAGTTACACGTATAGGTTCTAACAGGCACTTGGATTTATTAGGGGCATTCGATTAGATCGGGTGCTATCGAATTTCTGGGCAAACGGAAAAAGGTAGACGTGTTAGCCGAAAGGCCAACATGACATTTATGATAAAGTATGTAAGGTGACTCGACCAGCCGTCACGAAATGAGGCCCGCATTGGAAACTTAATTCCACTTCTGAAGCAGAGAGCTCAAATTTCCTTGGGAACGGTAATGTCCCCTGAAAAGGGGTTTCAACATCGGATGTTCAACGGAACGTGATTAATAATGTTCTTAATTGACATTTAGAGTAATTATCTTTGGGCTCCTTATAATAAATTTAAGAGAGGTTTTGTTAAAGCCGGCTAACGGCTTGTGGATTTTGTTATTAATAGTGTAGCTGATTATTAATTTGTACATGGTTCCAAAAATGCAACAATTAATTGGCAGGCTTTTTACGAAAATAGGCCTTGTCAGTCCCATCGTCTTGGGCTTCGATAGTGATTGCTTTTAAATACGGCACAACTTCACTTTGTCCGTCAATTTGTTTTAGCAAGAGATTACTTATCATCAAAGTTTGAATAATTATTATCATGTCCAATGCTTATTTGATATAAATGGGGGGTCAACCCCTACGAAATCACGATATTCTAAATCTAACTTTAATGAAAACAAACTCATCTAAGTCCTAACTATTTTACATATTCATATTAGAACACTAACTCCGCAGACACCTCGCTTAAGAAAATATACAGAGAAGTGAAACTTTGTAGTTTCACGTAAAATTTGCAAGTAGTAAACTCTTTCGTAAGATAAACCTGGAAGTATGTAAATCCAGGATGTCCCCTTGCTATCTCGTGCGAAACAATGGTTTTGTATCCTTAAAACTTTCAACTGAAACACTAACTGTAGGCTATGGTCTTTGAAAGTTAAAACTACAAAATGTCTTTGAATAATTCTAGGATATTTCAGTTGATGATTGCGTTAATGTAATCGAGCACTCCGTTTTTTTTTTAAATCAGTACGGTCGAGGGTATAAATCGTGATACAGCCATCATGTCAAATAATATAATATGTGTCATCGCGGCCTTATTGTATGTGGCATAAAGGTCTATAGATGTTTTTGACGTCTTGGTAATGTACATAATATATTTATGCCCTTGACTGTAAACGCATATAGGCACTCGGACCCGTGGTCGTGGTCGTTTTTAGGACTGCCAATGAGTATTTATTGGCGAGTACATGAAACAAACCGTTGCCACTTTAGTACTATTATTTATTCTGTGCCGTTGCTTGCACCTATACTCCAAGCATTTGCAAAGATTTTTCATCCCGCGTTTTATCTTGCTTAAATCTAGATTATATTCTTAATAGGTAGCATTCCAGCCTTCTGCGAATATGCAGTTAAAAGTATAATCACATGCCTATCCAAGCTCATCTCAAATTAGGTTTCAGGGTAAAATACGAGTCTATAGTTACTGGAAAAGCTGCCTTATGATATTTAAATACACTGCATTCTCTACAACCGTAACAAAGCTAATATTCATTAAAGCAAAGAGCTGCAACGGGCAAAGGAAATATGCTCGCTACGTGCTGCGGCTTCCTTGGTTTTAGACCACCGTTAGCAGAGTTGATTTTTAATACTGTTTTGATACTAAAGTATACTTACCTCATTTTCTTTGGCATTGGTGGCCGCAACTTCTACGGTGAACAATTCGTTTATTGCTTCTTTGCGGGAAATGCAATTTATTATTTATTACGCAATTTTTCAGGAGAAAAGTAGCCTGCTCTATTCATTAACACGTTCAGTCCCAATGACACGTTTGTAATTGAAATTCTTACTCTCAAGCAAACACGCATGTGTGTCAGCGGGATCTGTACTCCTATGCCAGTGACAGTCATTCGTGACTGTGATAATTTCGGCTTGTGGTTCGTCTCGGTGGAGTGTTGCCGGCACCGAATGTGTTGATGTCTGAATTATTTTGCTAATTTTCATCATAATCGGTAAAGTGGTTTTACCATAAACAGGAAAACCGAATAATTACCTTCATGATTATAATATTAGTGAGGAATGTGGATTAAAAAGAAGTGATATTAGGTCATTGTCCAAAACATGTGCACCTCATCTAGTAACTGCGTCACGATTTTTTTCACTTGTGCACTAAAGCTGGAGAAACAATGGTCATTGTCCATGATTGTGCACTTTGTCCAATTAGCATGTTGCTTTAGTGGAGAAAATTTTCACGCGTTAATTATTTGGAGTGCACAATCATTCAAAAAGTTATAATCATTTCCTTGTCATGCAAGTGTATCTTATTGACAAATAGCTCTTGCCAGCGATTCATGTCCGCACAGTTTCAGAACTTTGCGGTTTCCCGGGATAAAAAATATCCCATGTCCTCTGAAACTATCTCTACACCAAGTTCCAGCTAAGGTTCAGCGGCTTAATCTTAGATCTTATTTAACAGACGGAGAGACACTTTCTCATTTTTAATATTAGCATAGATATTCGCTAGAGTTAATCATTAATTAAAACCATATTAATTTAGTTTATGAGTAACAAAAGTGGTACATAAGTTTTCATCTAGCTATTACATCCCATACGGGCCTTAACAAAAACTCTTACACTAAGAATTTTAATGCATTCTATAAATTTTGCCTAAGGCTCTTTTATACTGGCCTAGCACGGGCACCAATTTTCATTACCATAAAGCTAGCTTTATGTCTGTGCTTAGCTGGTTTTTACACTAAGGCTGTTATAAAGAACGGTAATTTACTTTTCTATGGTACCTTTATGCATCTAAATGTATGGTGAAACGCGGCGGCGTATGCAGAACAATTTACATAAATATGGGTTTGAAGTGAATACACTAACTTGATACATTAATTATGTTGGCTATTTTTGCCTAAAATAGAACAACTTATGTGTAAGTTCTTTCAATATCCACGCCGGAACACAGTACTGCTGCTTGACAGCAGTATCAGCGAGTAATTAGAATATATAATTGGTTTACCATCATTTGCTAAACAACTTTTAACAAATTCATCATTTGACAAACTTTTATATTCTACTAAAATAATTGACTTTTTAAAAACTTATAAAACAAACTCAACCTAACATAATGTGAGCCACGCGAAAAGGTTTTTCGACTTTTAAAAAGATTTACGGTTCATCAGATATTAAAGTGTTGTCAAATTATGAGTTTGTGAAATTATGTTTTTTAGCAGATGATGAGATCCCATTTTTATTCTAAGTAGAAAAGTTATGGACCCAATTTTAATTTATACTACAATAAGCTCAAACTATTAGTTTGTACCTAGTATTCTGTCATGTCAGTGCTGCAGAAAATTGATTTTGACGTTTTTATTAGCGATAACAGCTTGATTTATGCCATAGGTAGTTAATCCATCACCCGCTAAGCATAGACCATCGATCATCTATCAAGTTTTAGGCGATCTATGTAGGACCTGAGTGTAGGCAATTTACTATTCGTGAACATTCACGTTAGTACGGGAAACATGGGATGTGTTTACGAAATTCTTGTCCATCATTCTCCATTTTGTAGTGAATTTTGTATTTTTATCAGGTAGTTAATCGACAGCCGAGCCCTCTCACTTAATATAATTAAGATGGAAGGAGTTTTTCGACATTATTGATAAATTACGTAAAAAGACCATAATAATGTGCTGTTAGATTATGTCCTTTTTCTCGTCGTACTTGTCTCTTTCCCTTCTTTTGCCTCATTATTTTGTAAATTACTATACGCACAAAATACTCTATGATTTATATTAGACACGCATACCAGTTTTAAGTGCATTTAAATAAGGATCCGGAAAAAACCGTATTTTCATCTACCGTTAGTATTTAAATACTTTTTTTAAATCAAACTGGTACTACTTAAAAGAAAATGGGGATCCCTTGAATTTCATGAAAAAATTAAACAAGACAGTTAAATAATGTTCTTGTGTCATTTAGTACTACCTAATATTTAATATACTTAACCCTAATAAAGAGGTAAAAAGTAGTAGACAGACTTAAACTTTAAAACTGTTGGTCCTATTTTCTTTTGAGTAGTGTATAAAACGCAAACCTCCCAAATCTACTTAACACTTCCACAGCCCAAGGGACAATTTGAGCACCAAAACGGCTCTAACGATTACGCAATAAACACTTAAGACACTCTATAACGTAATTACCATCAACTACCGAGCTGCCGCAATCTGGTCTCAATCTAAATAAGATTAAACCTAACCCTTCCCCGAATTATTTATTAAATTTAATCATGTCCCCCATTTAAGAATTAAGTTACGCCAAAGTGAATTAGAGACGGTCCATCCTTTCAAATTATTAAAGTGGGATAGAAGGTGCATTCTCTGAAATGTATACGTGTTGCTAAATGGAAAAAGCGAAAGAAAACCATTAACTAATTGACTCACAGACAATTTAATTTGTGTAAGTGACACAAATAATATATCAAGTATTTTTTGAGCACACATTATTAGTAAAATAGGTGTGCGTTTATAAGTGAATTTAACAATTTATGTAACATCGGGCAAAGGTGTCGTGAATTTCACATAATAATGTTTGGGGTTGGTAAAATTTAACCGACAAACATTGACAAACGTGCAACTTGAAATAAAAACTTTATTTATTATTAATTATATTTGTATCACTACTGCCGGGCAAAGGCCTTCCCTCTCGACCTCTACATATAGCTCTAGGATAGGGATCTAGAGCTATATCCGGCCAGTCGGTCAGTTCAGTCAAAATTTTATCTGTGTGAAATAGGGTGGGAAACAAGCAAGTGAGTCACCTGATAGTAAGAGATTATCACCACCCATAGACACCTTTAAAACCAAATGATTTTAGATGCCAGCCTACAGGACTAAGATGGGAACCCCACGACGCAAGACATGATTAGTGAGTAAGATGGTGGTAGCACTTCAATGCTGGTCTGGGTGCAAAGACAGACAAGAAAAAACAGAATGTACCAGTTGCTTCTTGTCCTGTGCAGATGGTTAAAGCACATCGAGGGGATCGGCGAAAATCGAAGAATTCATGTTATAGGGAACCCATCACTATTTTAATTCCCCTTTTCCACTATACTTTTACTGTGTATTTATTCCACTATATCGACAAATTCCTCTATCATATGCTTATGGATCTGCTCATAGGCATCGTAGTTATATCGAGTTAGAGAGACCAAATCTCGATTGCCACCCGCAGCCACTTTACCATGCAAACGAGCGAGCTTGGCTATTTGTTTTCGTGTCCTCTGTGCAATCAACTAAACTACATCTAACTTCACTTCGTAGTTTTAGTTGTTGTCTACACTTTACACTACAGCTTTTGTCATTTGTTTTTCAATGAGTTGCGATCCACTTGGATCAAGTATCAACATTTTCTGCTGGTAGATTTTATGCAGGGTCCGTTCGGATTGCTACCACCATTGATAAACATGCATAACTCACATCTATATCCCTTACGGGGTAGACAAAGCCTACCGTAACAAGACCTAGAGGCCTCGTTTAGCTTACTTCCTTGACCCAATTACCTACATCCTAATAACAATGTTCCTAGACCATCGATCTCTTCTCGCTAACAAACTAATGCGTCTCCCTTTGTAACGCCGCAGTGGACATAGTAATGTTTTTTTGGTTCGTTTACTTAACAGTAATGAATTCCCTAAGGATTTACCCTGACACCCGATAAGCGCCAATCAGGAGTAAAGATGTATTGTTCCGGGCGATCTCTTGTTTCTTTGTCCCGTTTTGATTGCCTCTTCGATTCGCAATCAGGGCCAATGGGGTCCCTTACGCTAAACAACCGTGTTATTATTTAGTGTTTTGGTTGTGCTCGGGTGGAGATTGAATCGGTGTTGTTTTACGGTATTGTATTATTATGTTCTTGAATGTTTTAAACAAAGTATACCACTCCCACTGATAACTCGACAATTGCGCGTGCTAAGCTTTTTTGTTTCACAATTATTTAATTTATTTTGTGTACTAACTCTTGTGTCTAATCTCGTGTTAGTTAGAAAATGAACTGGAATTGCTTCCTTTTCTGTGTTGCAATTAGGACGGTGAAATTTAGGTAGGTACTTATATAATAAACAGTCATAAAAAACTAACCTAAGAATTTCATTTTAGATAGGTACTCCCTCCTGCGGAGACGGTCCTGGCTGGACCACCAGTTTTACTTGATTGATTGTGATCCTGATTAATCGGATGAAGATATCTGCTTCAAAATTGAGTCGCATGATGCCACCCCGACAACAATACTCACATACATATATTGTAAGTAAATAAAAAGCTTGTAAAAAATAAAACGTCTGTTATTCTGTGGTTTAAATTTAAATTACGAGTACTTAATAAGTATATTGCTACGCGTCGCTTAGACAATCCGAACAGAAAGCAGACGAAAAATGTTTTCGATTGAACTGTCATTTTTAATGTAGTATTTTTTTTGCTGACACTAGTTGTTTTTGTTCACTGTTTTCGCATTGTCATCCAATCTACATAATGTACTTACCTACTACCTATTCAAATCAGACTAAAAACAGATCGCAAAATGGTTTGTAAATTTTGAGGCAGACAACTTACATTACATAATATTGATTTCCAACAGTACAAGTTATAATACAAGGTCTTTAAGAATACCACCATCTCACTGCTAATCTTCCTGCCAAGCAGAAGTTCTTGCGCTGCTGTGTTCCGGCGTGGAGAGTATGGTAGCCGGAGAAATTACTGGGACATGAAAATAGGGTATTCTATTTTAGCCCTCTACTAGGCTGGCAACGCATCTGCAATCCTCTAGAGTTGCGGGTGTCCTAGAGTAAAAGTTGACCACTTAACTATCACGTGACCTACCGACCTACCTTCATACCAAATTTCAAGATTCTGCGTTCACGGGAAGTACCCTGTAGGTTTTGATTTCCTTGAGAGTCGAAAATTTGCGGAAATTTGCGGCATAAACGGCTGTATCTTTTGATTGCGTTGGCTTTGAAGTTTGATTTTTTCACAGCTCCAAGGGGCAGTAGACTTGAGTATTTGATATAAATTTCAGCTTGATACCTCCGCGCGTTCCTGAGAAAAAGGGTCTTGACAGACGACGGACGGACAACAAAGTGATCCTATAAGGGTTCCGTTTTTTCCTTTTGAGATACGGAACCCTAATTACTACTAAAACCCGAACTGAGTCGGATTTGACACGCATTATGACGTCATTATAAGGCCCCAGTCGACCATTTCCCCTCTATTTCAATTATACACATACTATTGTAAACTTGAGATGTACGCAATTGGATAGCCTTCGAGCTCAATCAATCACCGGGGTCCCAATGAAGACGGAACCCTGATTACGGTATAATGACGTCACGAGATCCGTGAATACAGTATAGGGTTGCCATCATCAAGGCTAGAGAAATACAGAGATTCTTAAGTATTTATTGCCACAGGGAAATAAGCTGGAAGGTAATGATAATTTCAAAGGGCTATATGATTAGGCGACACCAGCCACGAAACTAGCACCACTTCGGAAATGTACTATGAATTATTTTATTTAACAAAATTCCTAAAATACAACTTAAATATGAATAACAAGATAAACTAATTTAACTAAAACTAAAATAAATCTAAAAACGTACTCCCCCGCGGCATTGAGCCAAAGATGCTGGCAGCATTTCCCCGCTGTATTGCAATACTGATACGCTGAGCGAGGAAGCTGCCAGCTCTTTGGCTCAATGCCGCGGGGGAGTACGTTTTTAGATTTATTCCGTTGCAGTCGATTAGCCTCTTAGTCATTTTTTTCATGAACACATGCGCGCTGGGACCCCACGGACCTAAGGTCTCAACCCCGAATGGCAGGAAGTAGTATTCGGGGCCGAGACCTTTATATTTGTTTGTTTTTAATTTTTCGGCCGCCTTTGTTGCCGCACCTGCTCTAATAGCTGTTCCGTGGACGTGGGAAGGGGCCAGTGTGTCTACAATACTACAATAGTGTCTACAATATCTCATAAATTAGATCAATTTTCAATAATTTCCGAAGATTAGATACTAGGGAATCACCTATAATATGCATCAAAAAACTTGCACAAAACTGAAACGAATAGAAACAAGCCTTAATTAATTATTTAAAAAAACAAATAACCCGACCGCGTCAATATTTTTTTTAATAATTTAGATTTACCTAGTGTTACTACGACTAAGACAAATCTAATGATATATCATTATATACCTCTCAAGCTCAAATCGGACTAGCTATTAGCTCTAGAGCGTGCCATTGAAATATACATAGACATACATACAAACACTCGAAAAACATTACCCTCCTGGCGCAGTCGGGTAAAAATCACAACAAACCAGATGCCATAGATTAAATTTTTCGCTTTTAATAAAAATAAAATAAAATAAAATAAGTTTATTTCAGACATAGTCCATATTTTTGTTAGTTACAAATTTTGATCTATATCTATGTTAGTACCTAATCCTAATAAAGCGCCTAAAACCTCTCTCCGCGTTCGCACTGTCTGCTTAGCGGCAGTATTTGCGAGTAAGATGGTGGTGGCCAACCTGACTAGCTCTGTAGCGATAAGGCCGCCTATTGTCACCTTATTACTTCTGTATACCTTTTTCCTGTTTTGATTCTTATATGTGGTGTTCAATAAAGAGTTATTGTGTTGTATTCCAAGGGCAGTGCAGTCAGCCCTGTCAGCGCACATTAATAACATATCCGTCTTGGAAATTCCGCAAGTTTGGCGTGGATGAAGCTGCTCTAATTAGTGCGCGGATAGTTCCGGCTTTCCATTTATTTATTGTCGGCGCGTTCCTCTCAATAGTACCGGACGGACGAACTGTTTGGTTACCAAGTGATTTGTTTACACAGGGGTGCAAAAAGTAAAAAAAAAAGTCAAAAAGTCAAAAGTTTATTTTGCAAATAGGCCGCTCTTTTACATGTTTTTTTTTTATCTACCAGCGCATTCCGAAAGACCATCATTGCCAAGAAGAATGCGCCGCAAGAAACTGCGAGTCGGGTTACCTCCATGTGTGATCAAGAGCTGATCGTTTTTGGATCCGTCCGAGGGGAAGAGCAGTGCTTGGTCCGGTGCACCCTGGGCATTGGCTAATGATTTCCTGGCAATTTCTGAGGGATATCATTGACCGTTGGCTAAGAGCCCGACAGGGGGCAGGGGGTCTATTGACCATGTACAACGTTGCCGACATCCTGTCACAAGTTTTTTTTTTTTTACTTTAGACGATCTTTTTGTGACTTTCTTATGTTTTGACATAAAAATATAATGTAATTTACAAATAGAAATAAATGAATCTAATCTAATCTAATCATGTAACTAACCCTTTTTCTGAAAATAAACATTATCTAATCTTATCTTATCTTATCTTATCTTAATCGAGTGATCTCACGTAAATAAAATAATAATATAATCTTAATATTTTAAACATAGCTAGTACGAATGCGCGTGAGAGCTGTGTCTAACGCGAGAAAGGCTACTTACTTGTCTCTTTCTAGAACGAATTTAAGTATGCTAGCAACTAGGTAAACATTTCCTCCGTAACTCCGTCTGCGATAAATTCGCTTATCGCTCACGCGGGACCAATGCGATAAAATTTATCCATGTCCTTTCTCGCAACTCTAACTATCACTGTACCAAATTTCAATAAAATCGGTTTAGCTGATTTGCCATGAAAGAGCAACAAACATCCAAACATCCAGACATTCTAACATCCAACTTACAAACTTTCGCCTTTATAATATTAGTAAGATAAAGATGTCTTAACTCCAGTCGATACGATACAATCAGACAGACAATATCAGGCATGTCATTGTCTGTCAAATTTATTGTCAAAAGAATGCACGTTGACATATCCGGTAATAAGTATTATATGACTCCCACATTTCTCGTAACGTCAATAACCATACGTCATAAAAGGCGTGAAAACCGAAAAGCCCAAGGTGGGAAATTAATAATTTTTGCTCGCGTCAAAAGTATGAAATTTATGCCGCGCCGGTGAAAGCGACTACTTTCTATGCATTGTTCCGTCCGCTGGATGACTTATGGTCGCCCGAGGATAGTGTGGCTCGAGCTTTATATTCACCGTTAGTGTGTTGTTGCCTTTATGTGATGCACAGTGACGTCACGTAGTGCCGTCGTTAATATTGATGAAGGGGTGAGGGCTAGATAAATGTAATAGACACTAAACTTTGTGCCTATATTTTTTCTAACTGGAACTAGGAGAAAAATCTTAAAAGAAAAAGTTGTGTTGGGAATTGATTGATTGGTTCCTTATTATAAAGTATATTACTCGCTAATCCTGCCACTAAGCAGCAGTGCTTGCACTGCTGTGTTCCGGTGTGGAGAGTAAAACAGCCGGGGAATTACGGGCACAAGAGGCATTTCATCTAAGTCCTCTAGGTTGGCAACGCATCTACAATCCCTCCAAGGTTGCGGGTGTCTATGGGCAGTGGTGATCGCTTACTAGCAGATGGCCTACTTGCTAGTTTTCCTTCCTATTCACATAAAAAAAATAACTTCAAAATCCGGTAATTCCTCAGCTCGAATAATTTCCAAACAGACTTAACATCGTTGATCATAATTACATCCAAAATTTCAAAGCAAACTACGATTAAATCTGAACACAAAATATTTACGTTCAGCTCGGGGTCATTAACACGAAAAGAGTCAAGAATTTGTACTGTTTAATCTTAGTAAAAGGTGTTGAGGAAGCCGAAATTAACTTCGAACTAGGGCACCCTACACCCTTTGAAAAGGAATTTCATTTTGGCAACGTCAAAACTCCTAGGCTTTGATTAAAAACCGGGCTTTGTCTTATAGCGTGACTGGAAGGAGAATTTTAATCCACAGACAGCACAAAAGTGGCACATGGCCAGGGTTGCCATTGCAAAAAAATAAACATGGCTGTACAAGACCAAGAAGGTTGCACTTTGGAAAGAGAACTTGCGTCACGTAAGTTAAAGCAAGACAACGCTCCACGAAGCCGAATTAGTCGAAAAGACCGATGTGCAACCTTACCTGTGAAACCAAATTTGATTTCGCTGGCTATTTTCGCTCTCAGTACCGGAGCTAAACAAGTTCGGCGTTGACGGATACACACACACATACTTGGCTCTCCAGTGTGTCCAGATTTATGTGCAATTTTTGTTTTTATGCGTTGCAATGCCAAATTTTTGCTGGTTATCAAAAATCCAGATGAACTAAAAAAAAAGTGAAAATTAACTTATTTATTTCAGATAAAAATTAATTAAATAATCCATTTTTATTTATTTATAAGCCTTTTTATTCCGAATTCGCCACAATTTCAGTAAGTACATGTTGTTGTTGTTGTTATAGTCGTTTTTTTTTTTTGTTTATTAAAATCCATATATAATGTTAGTAACAAAAACACAAACACGCCAAAAACTACTAATTAAAAACACGCTAAAATGCCAGTTATAATCCAGATAGTCAGACTGCGGATATTCCCGAACAAATTCGTCAGGATGTTCTAACCCTACACAAAGCCGGCAACGAAACAAGGAATGCTGACAAACTTCGACAGAAGTTTCAAGTGCTTTGTGAAGTGAGACAAAGACAGAATGATGTTTCAGTTTTGGCTTGCGTTGTTTCAGGAATTTCACTTTTAGGTTATCGAGATTGAAATTTTAATTATTCTCAAATAATGTAGTATAGATGAGCTTTTCGGTGAAGGAAAACGTCTTGAGGAAACTTGCACACATCAGCGAAGCAATTCAATGGAGTGTGTGAAGTTCTGAATCTGCACTGGGCCCGCGCGGGAATTTAGCCCAAGCCCTCCCATTCTGAGAGGAGGCCTGTGCCCAGCAGTGGGACTTATATAGGCTGGAGATGATGACGTTGATTGGTGAAAACCGCATAGAAATCCATCAAATAGGCGCGGAGGACTTTGTAAATGTAGTGATAGTATTTCCGAATGTGTTCCTTTAAGATCAATCCTTATCAGTGGCGTAACTATAGGGTGGCAGGGCTGGCAAAATGCCAGGGTCCCCCAGCTCTACGGGGCCCCGAACTGGCTTTGCCTTGAGCACAGAACAGAAGATGATGCACTTCTTTATAGTGAGGCAGGGCCCCATCTGCCGCGGGCCCCTGACGTTGTAGTTACGCCACAGATCGTTGTGAAATTTTCTGCTGGATTATAATGGAAGATTACATTGTATGTATTAAGATGTTTCTTTCTTCTTCTAATTGTAAAGGTGGCATGAGAGAGAATGAAGCGATTAGGTTTTCCAACGCGCCTCGCAATTTGTTAATGTTTTGCTCTATATGCTTCTCCCTGTAATATTTTCAATATTGTGATGTTCACATAAGACTCGTATTGTTTTCTATCGTTTTCCATTTAGTTTTAAGATTCTTGTATGAACAGAAGAGACCATTTTCGAATGTAAATGTAGGTAAATTATATCAAGTACCGATGCCATTCCGTTCAGACAGAACCAATGCAATGAAAAATTATAATTTTGTGCTATATATTCAGAATGCGTTGCATAGCGGGCAGGTATTGCGCTTTCATACGAATTTGATGCAAAACTATTATATATTTTAAACTAGTCATTTTATGAAACGCAGTTAAGATTTCAAAAAGTTTGTTCAACACATATTATAAGACCAAAACAATCTTTATCATGATGCATAAGTGTTCGAAGCAGAGTGCATAAAAATTAATAGCCCTTAGCATTTTATAGCAATTCTTATACGATTTGAAATCCCTTTTTTATACATATACCACGGCAATATAATATGGCAACAAGCGTACAGCCCGCCTGATGGTCTCATTTCATTCCTCTATACTTCATTTGATTTAGAATGAGAAACCACAACAACATTATATTGCGGCTCATGAACTGTAATCTCTTTACAATTTGTACTAGAGTAACAATTAACGACACGAAAATAAAGTGACATTAAAACAATTTTATTTTACGGCTCCCAGACTATTGTACTGTACTATTTGCTTGGTAAGAAATAGTTGACCAGATGTAATATAATGTTATTGTGGTTTCTCATTCTAAATAACATTAAATGAAGTATAGTGACGATAAAATGTAAAGTGGATTCAATGTTATGTCATCTGTCGGTTTTGCATTTTTTTTTGTCTGATACATACTGGTCAGGGAAGAAAGAAATAACATAGAATGTACCAGTCGCTTCTCTGCCCACGCAGATGGTAAAAGCCCAGCGAGGGAATTGGGCAAAAATCTTAGGAATCATGTTATAGGCAATGCAGCTAGCAACCCATTACTATTATGATTCCCCTTTTCCACTTGATGCCTATAATTATGCTAATAGCCCGGCTAGCACGATAGACTACACGTCTCTTACTAGATAGAACAGTAAGAAAAAGACAGGCAATCTGTCTGGCGCGCGACGCGACTCTTGAGCGCTCTCGTGCTAGACGTGCAGTGGTCTTTAGATCTTGTTACCATAGACTCTGTCCACCCCGTAAGGGATATTAGGCGTGATATGTGTGTATGTATGAAAATGCATGCTTACGAATAATTTTTACCAAATTGTACGAATCAATCAGAATGGAAAGGTATTCATGTTTAAACGATATTAGTTACTTCATGTACAGTCACCAGCATAAATAAGTGATCATTTTTGTACCTTTTCGCTTTCAGTCGTTACATCATTTCTTATGGTTTTTCAAGCATGACTAAAGTGACAAGGTACAAAAGTGATCACTTATTTATGCTGGTGACTGTACCATCATCCAAATAATGTGGTCTACCACCCTAAGGTTAAAATTCCTTTGCACGTCACAATATATAACGTCGATAAGACAGGCTGTCAACTTGAAAGTTCGACTTAAGCAACATTTTCATTTGATGGGAAATTGGATGAAAAGTGGTAGACCACTTATTTGGGCGACCGTACACGTTTGAAGTCTACATTACCAAGCCTGCCGTTGCCTTGATCACACGTACCGAAAGTACAGTGGACCAGTGTGCCCAGCCCACGACCGAGTGTTTGGTTCGTGTGTACTTTGCGACGAGTATGTACTCATCCGCAAAACGACGAGCGAGTCACTCGGACCTTGTTTTGTTTACTAGGCCGTGCCCACGCACTCTACTCTCTCGGCCAAGTACCAATTTGCTGTCTAGCCTTTGTAGTACCTACTCAATACGTATAATCAAGGCATAACCGAAACTATGCTGCCCTATATGATTCCACTTTCCACTTACACGTATATGCCCATGGTCAAGCTAAGCGTGGCCTTTCGGTTTTCTTACCCTAGATTTTTTGACGACGCGGTTGGCTTAGTTGGTATTGACCCTGCCTACGAAGCAAGCGTCCCGGGTTCGAATCCTGGTAAGGGCAAATGTTTGTGTGATGAGCACGAATACTTGTTCCTGAGTCATGGGTGTTTCTATCTATTTAAGTATGTATTTCTCTATATAAGTATGTATATCGTTGTCTAGTACCCATAACACAAACCTTACTAGCGCTTACTTTGGGACTAGGTCAATTTGTGTGAATTGTTCCCTGATATTTATTTATTTATTTATTTTTATTTATTCTATCTCTCTGTCTTCTTAGTCCTGCACTCTTGATGTCTTGATGTTTCGGTCGATTCCTGCGCCACCGCTGCTCTCACGACGCGTCGCCAAGTAGCTCGATGTTTAACAGTGTGGGAGCAATCGTTTATGCTGGAGTGCGTCACAGTTTTGATGAGGTCTGCCCACCGTGTTTGGGAGCGGCCTTGAGATCTTTTGCCCTCAACTTCTGTCCAACCCTTGGATAAAGATGTAATTTATGTATGTGTATAACTGTATGGATGTATGCTGAAACGCACGATCGGCGCCGTTTGTCTTTTACGATGCGAAGTGGGGCCTTACAATGATGTATTAATTCCAACTCAGTGCAGGTTTGTGGATCTGACAGCGTGCGAACCTAAACTGAATCGCATTAATTCGGTTTGGTGGAAACTTGACATCTTGCCGAACACTATTACCTGTCGCCGCGTCCCTTGTATCCTTTTCAATCCGGATGCGATGCAAGCCATTCGATCCAAATTATCCGTTACACAACTGTGCTATGCTAAGAAACGATTAACATAACTAAACTGAACTGAATTGGTACCTGGTGGATATCCGAAGTTAGTTAAACTCGGTGCCGTCAAGTTGGGCTGGGATTTACCGGATTTAACCAGTTTAGTAACTGACAAAACAGTGGCCTTATACTGCATAATAAACTTAACAATATTATGCTAGTAATTTATACGAAACAGTAGCCTTTATGAAGAAGAAGAAGAAAAAGAAAATAGTTTATTCATGACAATCACAACACATCAAATAAAAAATAAAACACACATAAAACAGCAGATAAATAAATAAATTGTCACAAAATGGCCAAAATTATGCCCAAATAGCCTAGCAGTTAAGAGAATCTGGCAACGAAAGTTGAAGAATCGAAGATTGTTACGTATGAAAAATATATGGAACTTTGCTCTCAGGTATTGAATGTGTAATAAGTTTTATTAGTAACATACTTAGTTACATCATCTCTGTTGTCTTATACTCATAACTAATAATATGTAATTCATGAAGCATTCTCTGCTACGCAGTGCTACGCTGTAGCAGCATTTTTCCGATTTGTAGCGATAACAGCCTACGAACAGACAACCGAGTGTAATTTTCTTGTCCCTGAATGTGTTACGATGCTAAAGTCCTATGGGATAATTTTATGGGGAAAGGCCTATTGTCATTATAATGTGTCCTAATGTCATTATATTATGGCCTAGTGTCAGTTGTAAGCCAGGACCACTAAAATACTCGTAACACCAGAATATTGCATGCAGACGCCTTGCTAGCCAAGAAAACCAGATAAAATTATATACCTCATCTACCTACCAGTAATTTTACCGCCTGTCTTACTATCCACGCCGGAAAGGACTGTTGCTTTGATCCTGTTTGTAAATAAAGCCTATGTTTTATAGAACTGTTACCAAGGCAATACCCCTGTGCAGTAATTGAGTCTAACAGAGATTTCTAAAAAAATTTTTTTTTCGTGTCACCTCAAATGGTTAAATTGATAAAAATAAACAAAATACTAGCAGAGTCCCGTTTGAAAATGATTTAAAGCTTAACCACACATTCGATGCCTAATTTCATTCAACCCATTCGCCACTAACCCCATACATCCTGCCCTAACTATATTTACACAAAGTACAAAGGGCTGAAATTTGAAGAGCCATTATCTAGGGTGATTTCTATATTCCCAATAAGGGGTCGAATCTATTTGAAGTCGATCCAACAGGCTGTATTGTATAATGTACGGATACCATTTCGAGATGTTTGAAGGAGATTGAATGTATCTTAGCGCTTCTTTGCGCGACTTTATTTTAAAGAAGGAAGATTGTCGCACACATAACCCTCTAGTATTCTTTGTAAGAAATTTCATACCGTAACGCACACATATCGGCATCGGAACAGGCATTGCCTCGCCTCGGCACAAGTAAACCGCAAGCAACGCGTAGGCAAATCGCAGTCTTCAAGCTTACGTCGGGCCACCGCCGCGCTTGCGTCTCGCAGACCGCCATCGTTTCACCCGCGGGGAATGACCATCACTGACCATTAGCTCTAGCCGCCGCCTCGGTTTAAGCGCGCTGTCGCCCAGCCGTAAAAACGATGTCACCTAGCCGCAGCCGCGCGGACACCTCAGAGATGCTGAGCCGTTTCCGTTACGCGCTTCCGAATGTTTGACGTCTGGTTGACAGCGAGCCGATGAGATTTTTAGTATAAACAATTAAATAACGTAAAAAAGCGTTCTACTGATCAACAAAGTGATATATTTGTCGAAATCTAGTCAAGTCGTTGCGTATCAGCCTTTTAAGACGCCTACTATGAATAAAGCTGTATCAATTGCCATGGCTTGGGAGTAGAGTCCGGTAGAAATGGTAGAATAGGGTTGATAATGAAGTTAAGGAGATCCAAGGGAGGTACTTACTATCCGAAAACAAAGTAAAGAAAACGAATGAAAGAGGAATATAAAATTTCAATCCAAAACTGTTAGTAAGTACATATATTATATTAATGGTATGAAGCAAAGTCACTCTGTGACATATGCATTACACAAAAGGATGCTGTACGCTTAAAGGTGCGACCACACCGCCGCTTAAAAAACGGTGACGTTACGGAATCGCAACAAAATGTATGAAGAAACGGTGAGAAAACGTAACGTGTCCTAGGCGTCACGTTTTCTCACCGTTTCTTCATACATTTTGTTGCGATTCCGTAACGTCACCGTTTTTTAAGCGGCGGTGTGGTTAAATCTTTTAATCTATGTACACAACGGATTTTAATGCGGTTTTTGTCAATAGGTAGAATGATTCAAAAGGAAGGTTTATTAGCATATAAATAGTTTCATAAACTGTGCGAAGTCGAGGCGGGTTGCTTGTATACTTAAAGCGCTTGTATGCCAATAAATTGTAAGTTTTAAAAAAAGCCACCTATGTATATTATTTAATATTTTAAATTTTTCAAGAGCATTAAAGGAATTCTAGAAATCTTAATAAATTGAGACGAGCGGACGATCGTGAACTAGAAGTCCTTGATTGAAATTCCTGTCCAGAACTCAATGTGCTCTGTAATGTGGGGAACTTCGAGCTTTCTATTGAGATGCTTTTTAATATTGTTTTGTTTGTAAAGGCCAAGAAATTAACTAGGTACGACATTTGTTAAAGATATAATTAACCGGGTAAGGTTGTGAGGTGACTTATTATAACGAATAGTGTGATAAGGGAACGTGCTGGTGTGAAAGAAAATATTATAATGACTAGGATAGAAAGAAGTATGCTTAGTTGGTTTGGTCATATAGAGAAGATGGATGAAAGTAGACTAACTAAATAGATCTATATGGGGAGTGTGAATGGTTGCGTTGGGAGGGGAAGGCCTAGACGGACGTTCCTGGACCAAATAGCAGGCGTTTTGAAAAAAAGGGCAGCTCAGGAGTACCCGAAACCGACGAGCATGTATGAAGAGATTGATGAATGTCAGAATCGTAGCAAGTGGAACAAAGTAGTATGTGCCTACCCCTATGGGAATGAAGCGTGACTGTATGTGTGAATGAATATAACTATGAATCGATACCTAGCTACACATAGCTACTCCGCGAACACCGCGATTTCTCAGCGATTTGCTAACTGCGCGCACGCCGCGATCTCGCAGCGACCAAATCGCTGAGCAAATCGCCAAGAAATTGCCGGGAAATTGCTATAGATCGACCGCTTATATGATTCCTCGCCCGCGCGGCACATGGGCGCGGGGTAGGACGACAAAGGGGACCGAGAGAGGTGCGGGTGGTTAGCGCGCCTGCCGCCCCCACCCTCTCGGCCCCCGCGGTGTGTATACACGCTTAAATCTGATACTCTATAGCTTATTTTAACAATGGAGTTCCCGCCAATTATTCAGAATCTTGGAGTTGCACCGACATACCCAGGTGACGCAAGACGCTATTTTACATTCCCGGCGTACTTTCTAGTCAGACCTTAGAGGAAGAAAACAAACGGAGCCGACCAATGATCTATTTTTTATGAGCCATCTTACGGGAACATAATGCTGATTGCTGAGTGCCCATTTTACACTATTCAATATGATTTGCATTAATTTTGCGTGTGCTAACAGAACTAATTTAATTTTTGTTTTTATTCTAAGTATACAGAACCTTAAGTACACAAGTCCGAGGTATGAAAATCTGTCACCTTCGACTGTGAGCGAGGCATCGTCCGCTAAGATAATTTCAATACTAATACGCATATCTCAACCATGTTTGACGTTTACAATGTATGTGTGTGTAGACACACATACATTGTAAACGTCAAACATACCTCACGCTACGTCATGAGGATAAACCACATCCACAAAAAAATATAACAGGTAGGTACCATTTCTTTTTTTTTTCAGACCACACCCGAGACGTCTCTTGTTAGTGGATGCTGTAAGGTTCCCAGCGCACTTTCTACTCAGCCTGCATATAGAATTTGCATATATTTTAATACTAGTTGAAAATTTTAAAGGACTGCAGTGAATTCGTGTTTTATGTTGCTGGTTACGTTTTTAAATTCAATTTTACACAGATTTAACTAATGAATGTCGCGATTTAATTAAATTTGTTATAACACAATATAAGGCGGTTTTTTTGGCGGACACTCTTGTCTTAGCGGTCGTGATTGCGCTGACAAAGACTCTTGAATTAAAGAGAAGTTTTCGATAAGTCGCTTACTTCTACGAGGACAAGGATACATACCTACATACATACCATCACGCCTCTTTCCCACAGGGGTAGGCAGAGACTACTTTGTTCCACTTGCTACGATCCAGACAAACCTCTTTCGCTTCATCCACATTCATCAATCTCTTCATACATGCTCGTCAGTTAGGACAATGATAAGGATAGAAATAGAATGTACCAGTTACTTATCTTCCCCCGCAAATCTTTAAATCTTAGGAAACATGTTGTAGGTGATGCGGCTAGCAACCGCAAACCCATCACTATTCACTATTAATTATTTTATTATTGTAGCTTTTTCTTTTATATTTGTACAATAAAGCATTACTTACTTACCTACTTACTATTTCGAATCCCCATTCCACCACGCCTACAAACATGCTACGCGTTACTTTTGAGTCTTGTCTGTTGTTGAGTTCTAAACAGAAATGCTAAGTGCTGTCCAACAGTAATGGAACCTGAACAGAACACAACAGACTTATTTTAAACAAAGAAAGGTATCACTGGAAGCAATAATATGGTGATTCCAGGACGAATTTAAATAGAGAAGTACGGTTATCTCCATTCCGTTTTCGGCGAGCGTAAACAAATTCAATATGCATTTATTCGGAATACTGTGGCTCCGTCTCATTTGAATAACTTTAGAGGATTTGCTCCCATGTATTCTTGCTGGTACGTATAAAGTTATCGACCTTTGACAGGATTTCTTGACCTGGTGATTTTGGATGATTTTTATACGCGTAAAACCAATTAAACGTGGCAGCTTTGCCAAATTGTTGGCAATAAAATGATTTTCATAATGTGTTATTAAGTTCGATAAGTCCCTTGGGATGGTAAAACTAACTTAGAGCAGTATACTTAGTGTAAGTTTTCGGTCACAAAATACGTCTCGAACGCGTTTGCGTTATAATGTCAAATACTATGAGAACATTTTGTTGCCCTTTCGATCCGCAAGTGGCGCTGTCAATTTTTCCATAGTAATTGAGACGTTTACGTGAACGCGTTCGAGACGTTTTTATATGCGAAAACTTACACTAGAGGCTCAGCATGCTTATTACGTAACTCGCTCGCGATCACCATCGAGTTCATTTTGACAGTTCATGTATGGGCTGACAATTGGCATCGTAATCAGCTAGCTGTCACATTCGTACAAGAACTGTCAAAATGAACACGATGGCGATCGCGAGCAAGTTACGTAATAAGCTAGCAGGTCGACTATAACCATTACAAAAGGTGTTTCCAAACAAATTGCCATACTTTCGAAAAATCGACCTAGAAGTTTTAAATTTGATAAAAAGGTAGCTTGTGGCAAAATTGATGAAATAAGTCTAAAAATCTATTTTTTTAATGCCTGTTTGACTACATACATTATTATAACCAATATAAAATAGCTTCTAACTGCCTACATTTTTCTTAGGAGCAGAGCTCTGCTAACACTGGATTTTATATTCACTTGCCGAATTTGTACGGAACCCTTGGTGCGCGAGGTAGACTGGTACTTGGCCGGTTTTATTAATGATTAGAAAGCCGAAATGTGTCAAGTGGTCTTAGCGTAGCAACATAAGTTCATAATATATTATCTAGTTTAATAATTTAGTTTTGACCAACTTCAAATATTTATGTAGCCCCGGGCCATAAGTAGCGATTTACCATCCGCTACGCGAGCGGAAATTTCCACTTCCTGGCCAGGGGAAGACGTAAAATTGTGTAGACACAGAAGAGAAGGTGATAAAGAAAGCCTCAGGTTGCATGTTTATCGCCCTCGCCTTTGGCTCGTGCGAAAAGTTCCTGCGATCTGAGACATTCTTTATTTCACCACACCCGCGGCCTTAATGTGCTAAATATCACAAAACCAAAATAATTACCGACTCGGTCTTGTCAAGGCCAGGTTTCCACCCCAAGAGGGACTTATATAAATATGTGAATGGTATGTTGTTCTTGAAAATTTCAATTTATGGTAACGTCTTGTCAAACACCAGTTTTACGAGTCAGTAAACCCGAGTCTATTAATTTTATGTCGCATTTCATCTTGGGTTGTAAAATTCGTATCCGCGTCTTCAGAAATACTGTTATGAATCTTGAAAATGGTGATATATTTAGATGGATGTTTTAATAAACAACAGTCCATCTAGTTTGGGTTTTAAGTTCGATTTTTTCCGTGCTTCGGTTTACTTTCATTATCATATTACTAGCTTCTTCCCGCGACTTCGTCCGCGTAGAACTAGCAATTGACATATTAATCGCTATCCCGCGGGAACTATGTAATTTTCCGGGATAAAAAGCAACCTATAACCTGGCCTAGATTTTCGCCTATACCCTTGACGGGCTTTTAACGTCTGCGCGGAAAGAGAAGCAACTGGTACATTCTATGTTTTTCTTCCAAACAGATCTAATCGACGCGACGATCATTAAAATAGTCATGTCTCATTTTTAGTGCTCATAAGTCATAACTTATTATAAAGTTTCTTGTAAACTCCTTTTGCCATAAAAATATCACTTGCGCAAAATTATTTTAATTCCTTATAACGCCATCTTTAGCGGCAGGTGCCATACCTACTCATAATTTAATAAAGCACGCGTTATATTGAAATTTCAGTAAATTTTATGCACCCCTCTTTAATATAATTTGTTGCAGCAGAGCCTCCGCTAAGTCAGGGATTTATGAAACGAGTTTCCATGTTGTATTATGTCCAATAATGAACATTGGTTATTCATATAGGGGCTTCGTTGTGAATGTGGATGTATTGGCAATAGAGTCTGGCAAACGAAAGCGTGACCTGAGAAAATGCGGCAAATTAAAAAAAAATACATGTGGTATTACTAACTGTTTTTCATTTCGCAGATTCCTTGAATATCTTCAAGATTATCTGTAAACATAAGCAACGGTGTCATCATCATCATAATTATGGTCAATATATCAAATAATCAGCCAAAGAGGATTAAAATTACATAGTCATAGGTACTAACCTAAAAAATCCGAAATCGCATCTAAACATTGTTGTTTCTCTTGGAAAACAACTTCTTTCTCCTCTTGTTTTTGAAAGAAGAAAGAACTTGAACTTACTGATCATGGTATGTACTCGTAGCAGCTTTCGCACATTACTTTTCATAGTTTTACCCATATATTACGGCAATTATAGTTAAATGAATAATAATTGAGTTCACCAAATCAAAACAACTCTAACCAAAGACTTTGACTTGCCTTTGACAGAGTGATAATGTTGCCATATTAAAACTTAAAAAAAATCCAGGTCACGCTTTCGTTTGCCAAACTTTAGTACACTTGAAACGACAGTGTTGCCATACGCGATGCGCTAGATAGAGTCTGAGGTGGTTGCGCTGGAAAACGATTGTCATTTATTTGTCAGTATAAAAATAAATGGACGCGCACAGTGACCTCGGGAACTGTCCCACGTTTCTTAATTGATTACTAGGCTTTTCTTTTCGTTACTGTGGATTATTGTGATATTTACGTTACAGAAGTTCCAGTGATAGTTTGTAATACTGTTTCGATGTTGAGTTTGATACTAATAGTTGACTTCAGATAAATTTCCAAAACAGTTTCATTTAATGTCCGAATCCCTACGTTAAACACACGATTTAGACGGGTCTTGACCCTTTTGAATTCTCTCTCTTCGATTATATCTTTTTAAAACATTATTTTGAAGCACAAACTGAAATAAACAGATTCGGGCTGGGCGGCAAAGTGTTGAAATAGTCTTTATTCGTTACCGACCTTGCGTTACCAGCTTAGGCCATCTTCAAGATCTTCAAGGTTTTGAGGTTTCGTTTCTTGTCTTGTTAAGGCTGAATGTAAGAGATCTTTTATAGCTGCTTTCGCTTTTATAAATATATCTTGTGTTTTCTTGTAACTTTGCTGTGTTTTAAGTACTTAGATAAATACGCACTTATCTAACTAGTGAGATAAAAAAACTACACATTTTGTTTCATTCGCAAAACTCTTATCTTGAACTTTTATTTGATGATTATGATGAACCACAATACTAACTTTACACTGATAAGGAAACACAGTCATGTGCATAGAATTATTACCTACAAGAGTCGGAATAACTTCATTTTTATACAATTATTGCTAGATTTTATTTTAATCACTTACTTACATTTGTTTCTTTAATTTGGACAATGTTTGCGCACATCTACACTAAAATGTCCAGCACAAAAACTATTGAAATAATAATAATGAACAACTAAAGTCAGAACACTGAGCCAATGTAAAATACGCGACTCTGCCCGAGTAGGTATCTAGTACAAACAACACACACACAATACACAATACATTAACCACATTTTGTGACAATTTATTTATTTATCTGTTGTTTTATGTGTTTTATTTTTATGTGTCGATTGAATTGTCATGAATAAACTTTTTTCTTCTTCTTCTTCTTCTAGTATCTACCAAACAATTTGTCAACTAAATTTAGTTCTTTTACCAACTACACAACATGAGTGAACTGTAGCAGCGTGATCGTGCAAGAGACGCCGGCAGAAATGATGGCCAGCATAAGCGACATCTGCAGCGGCATGGTTGTCAGCACTCGGATGTTGGCTGGTCGCACCTCCATTTGCCGGTGAATGTCGTTAATTGACCGCGTCAATTCCAAAGTGCATTCACCGGGAACTAAAAAATAATTCAATTTGAGTACTTACTTGTAAGTCAATTGGGGATTACTTTACTGTCGGTTGTTAACAGCCTTACTAGAATTACGCACGACGGGTGGCGTGAAAAACGATTATCTATTATAAATACAATGTGTGTGAGTTTTTGGCCCCATTCAGTGGCACTATTTGGATATTAGTTGAGTAAACTGAAAAGTTCTTGATATGGTCTTTGTATTTCAGGTTAGCGCTTTCGTTTTATTTCACCAAATGTTTCCTGGAGCGCTGCAAACTTTTTGCCAGATACATACAAAATATAAATATGTAGTAAAAAATAAATATGTAAGGACTCTGAGAGAGGAAGTAAGATTGGTAGAGTTGCAGAAGGGAGACAGCAGGACCAGTCTGGAAGAGGGAAACGGGCAACCGTTCGGGATGGAGACGGATTGGAGAGGCGGATGCCCAACGGTGGGCGTTTGTAAACGCGCTGAAGAAGAAAAAGAAAAGTAAAAATCACACTCATGCTAATCATGTTATAAGTGTGTCTCCAAATTCTTTTAGTTTCCTCAAGCAAGTGAAATATACTCGAGAGCAAAAAAACCGGCCAAGTGCGAGTCGGACTCGCGCACCGAGGGTTCCGTATCATTATCTATAAATATACATAAACCAGTGTAAGCAGAGCCCTGCTCCAAAGCAAAATGTACGCAGAGTGGGGTCACTTTATATTGGTCACTGATATATAAAGACATACATACATATTTACGGTTTTCGCAATTATTCCTTAATTTGTGCTATAAGACCTACTTTCATACCAAATTTCAAGATTCTGCGTTCACGGGAAGTACCATGGAGGTTTTGATTCCCTTGAGAGTTGCGGAAATTTGCGGCATAAACGGCTGTATCTTTTGATTGCGTTGGCTTAGAAGTTTGATTTTTTCACAGCTCTAAGGGGTAGTTGACCTGAGTATTTGATATAAATTTCAGCTTGATACCTCCACGCGTTCCTGAGAAAAAGGGTCTTGACCGACAGACGGACGGACAACAAAGTGATCCTATAAAGGTTCCGTTTTTTCCTTTTGAGGTGCGGAACACTTCCCGCAGAAAGTTGTATGAAAAGTGAGCCGGTTTTTTTGCTCCCGAGTATAGTTGATACTTACTGTGCAGTATCTGACAGCAGAGAACGCTCATCAGTCTCTTCAAACTGTCAGATGCATTATGTACCTTTTGTCCGTTGTAAACTAGTAAAAATATCACGAATAAGAAATACAATATGCCAATGAGAAGAGGCTCAAGCGCTTCGATTTCCTCTGGGTCCTGAAAAGTAAACATTAGAAGTAGGATATACCTTGCATAGTAAGAATATCTTTTCTTGTTAACATCTCTACATTGACGAACAAAAATAAAGCGTGCCTGTCGTACTCGACTATACTTCATTTAATTTAGAATGAGAAACCACAACAACATTATATTGCGGCTCGTGAACTGTAATCTGTTTACAATTTGTACTAGAGTAACAATTGACGACACGCAAATAAAGTGACATTAAAACAATTTTATTTTGCGGCTGCCAAACTATTGCACTGTACTATTTGCTAGGTAAGAAATAGTTGACCAGACGCAATATACCTAATGTTATTGTGGTTTCTCATTCTAAAGTAAATGTGTGAGAGTTGATAAGAATAAGTTGATAAGAAATAAGAAAAAACGTAAACGTAATGTGAAAGAAAGGGCTGTTATATAAAAAACAAAGGTGAATATAATATGCAATTTGCAATTTTGTTTTTTTTTTCTAAGCAGTCATTTGCGTACATACAGGAGTATGCCGTACAAGGCATCAGATAAGCCCATCAGCTTCGTAAGCTTCATAACCTTCGTTTCTCGTTTTGTCGCAGTATTCGGTATTTCGCACTCGGTCAGACCATTAATATCCAGTTGATATCGTGACCATTAACAATTTGAGAAACAATTATTTAAGAAATACTTACATTTGACGCCACACCGCGGAAAAATACATACGCAATGGAAATGATGTAAACCAGAAAGACAAACAGAGACAGAAGAATCTGAAAAAAAAAATCAAATGGTTATTAAACTCAGCTAATAAGAGTGCTGTTAACGTTCGTTTGGGTAAAGAGCACTAATGAATATTTTGTTTTGTTAATGATGAAGTTTAATGCTCTGATGAAAAAAAAATGGTTACCTGAATTCCATACATTTTTTTAAGCTTATCACAGCATAGAGTTATTGCGTTGTACATTCTGGCTATTTCCATCAAATCCCTCTTAATAACATCACATGATGATTCGTCAGCCCCGTCCTTCATAGCATCTAAGCTTTTCGATATAGTCATCAAACTCGTTTTGAGGAGCCGCAAATGTATTCTTATTTTATTCAAATTAACAACGAATATAAAAATTTCAACAGTAAAACGGATATCGGCTAATAACAATACAGTCCACTGGTAAGTTACCCAAAAAGCGTGTGTAAAATCTGTGTTCATAAACAGTTCACGGGCATTTATTATAATACTAACTAAATAAAATAGAAATATTGGGCCATATACCAATATAAATATGAAAACTGGTATCAGCAAACACTTAATAGATTTCTTGTATGATGGCATATCTCTACAAAAATTATGAACTTTGTCCATTGAAGCGGTGTAAATTCTGTAAGACTCTGCAAACGCAAGCCCACATATTGCAGCTGTTATCGTCACGGCACTGGTTACTGCGGAATACGTATTAACTATTACACATTCTAACAATCCGTTTAAATAATCACAAGTATACAACATAATCAGCGGTGTAGTAAGATAAACAAGCACAATAAGAATTATTAACACCACGGTTAATGTCTTGAATTTTGTACTCAACCAAGAGAAATTTCTGTAAAGACTAAGAACACTTTCGATGGTTTCCAACATATCGAATAATTGTGTTTTCATTTGTTTTAAATGGCACGTCTAATCTTGATGAAGTGCACAAATTAAATGCTTTCTACATATGAATAGCTTTTACTGAAATTGTGTTTCATAATTTATTCTATTATCGTGATGACTTCACTAAGTATCAAAACAAACTTTATTATTTTTCGAAATACTGCAACGGATGATTGAGGGTGTTGTCAAAGTCAATGTTTTTTTTATCAACTACATGGAGTAAAATAAAGCAGCAGCGTGATTGTGTATATATGTGTGATAATACGCAGACGAAGTCGCGGGCAGAAGCTAGTACTTAATATTTCACCTGTTAACGTAGTACAAGTGGAAATTTTTACGTCTTTCTAAATTGCGATTTCATTTCGTGTTATAACGAATTTATTATCCAACTTTTATTACCAAGAAAAAACTAAAATACCTTTTACTCAAATAGCAAAAAGCGTAGCCTGTTTCTGAACTATTAAAATAGCCAAACGGCATGTCACAGACAATGAAACGGCCAAGTCACTTTAAAAAATTAACCCTACAATATTTTTATTAAATCCCTTCCTAGTTTCCTTTTTGATTTGTGTTGGTTCTATCTTTCTACTTAGGTATTTAGTAATTAAAATTGTATAGTTTGAAACTTTTTTCTTACTCAGCAATCGATGGCACACCATTCGAGTTTGTCTTACTGTCTCTCTCACTCTTACGAGTTTGAGACTAGGTAGAATCGGCCTAGTGAAGGAAACAGAAAGATAAACCCGAATAGCATTTTAAGAGCTCACGAACTGTAATTACTTTAACAAACGCAACATTTATATTTAATTTTACCCAGGAAACGGTAAGATAAATTGGTTTCTGTATACTAATTCAAAGTCACCGTGTAGATAATAAACAAACAACAAACAAGTTTGTTTGTGTTGTTGTTTAACGCTACAATACCAGCCATAAAATGAACATCGGTCTTCTCGGCTAATTTCGGCTTCGTAGAGCGTTGTCTCGCTCTTACTTACGTGACGCCTATGCACGGTTAGTCTCTGGAAGTACCGAACCGATACTAAGAAGTCTTTCATCAATACCTATTTAGATTATTCTCTGTAGATTCTTCTTCTTCTTCTTCCTCAACCATAATCCACCCAATGCTCAGCTGATTGTAAGTCTCTTTTAATGCACTTCTCCAAATCCAATCCTTCCCTGCCACTTTGACGAGGTCATCGGTCCAACGCATCGGTTGCCCGCCCACATTTCGGTGTCCCACTCACATCTTTCTTCATCTTCTTTAGGTACATCAGTTTTCTTTAAAGTGCAAAGTTACCGCGAACAGCAGCTGCTTACGAATAAAGATGCAACCGCTGTTCCATAGTTTTTCTACGTTCACAAGTAGAAATAGTAGTCGTTCCTGGATCCACTTTTATTTATGGCCTAGGTCATTGTACGTGATTAAGGAAGTAAATGTTAGCACAATTAGGTAGGCTAGGGAGTTTGTCTTGGACATTGCGAAGTGAAACGCGTGCGAGTGTTAGCGGATATAAGTAGAGTTAATTCATCCTTACGGGTCATATCATGTAAACAAACGTGACGTCGAAGTTGATAATACACAATGACTAGTGATTGGAAATGTCTATCCTACTTCCTACTATAATAAATAAATAAATAAAAACATTTATTGCAGACCAATGATCCAATATTATAAATGCTAATACCTTTTATAAATAATATTATCATTATTATTGATGATGATAATAATAATTATTATAAATGCAAAAGTTTGTGACGATGTGAGTGAGTGTGTATGTTTGTTCTTTCTTCACGTTAAAAGGATTGGACATATTTGGATAAAATTTGGAACGAAGATAGTTGGCTAGATTAAAACATAGGCTATTTGTTATCCCGGAAAATTATATAGTTCCCGCAAGATAGCGATAAGCATATCAATTGCTAATTCTACGCGGACGAAGTCGCGGGCAGAAGCTAGAATTTTTGGAAATGTCTATAAAATTAAATGCATAAAACGTGACCGATAATTTCGCTTTAAACATAGATAACGTCGGAGTGTCAACATCAGATGACACTCCGACTCTGATGAAGATGCCTCGAGAAGTGAACCAGGTGTCCGGAGAATTTTTTGTGTTACCTAGTAGTTTCGATTCTGATTTCAGATAATTATTGTTTTCATTTTCATGAACTGGAAACCTACCCTTACCTTCTCCGTAATGGCTGTTTACGCGGCTCTTCAGCCGTACTGTTCAATAAAACGGATTATAGTTCTAGCTCCTTCGCACCTGTTCAACTATTAATAAGCCTATCTCTGTCTTACTAGAGCAATTTCGAAATGGATTCAAGATTTACCTTGCGCGTTCTAGTGATGATTTTAATGACATTATTAAAGAGATTTTTTTTTACTGCCATGACCAATGTATTTTATAGCTGGCAGTTGTAAATCTTGTGACAGCAGAATCTCATTTTTTGATAACTGGATTCAGTTCCTTACGAACCACGGCAGGAGGTGCTGCTGCCACGAGGTCACTTATTTTATGTAGCTATTCCTCTATAATCATTAAAAATCAGTTCTCATCATCATAATTTGTTTTCATTTAATATACAGTCCATTAGTTAAATTAGATAGATAGATAATTTGTCCATAACTATTAATCACTTCCACCATTAACGAGGTTGAATGGCTAGACCTAGAGTCTAGATCCCTCGATAAGGTCCTAAACTATTAGATTACCTGCTTATAAAAGGAAAAGTACGGGGGCTCACTAAAGTTGAAGCGACATGTTACTAAAGTGTGCAGATGTTTTCAAAGCTGACTGTACCATGTATCAACAAAGGACAAAAGAACTATTTTATATAGAGGGACAGTGACAAGTATATAACCACAATATGTCAGAATAACGACCAAAAAACGGGGAATAAGAGACATAGGAACACACTAAAAATTTTCACAGGCGTTACAAGAAATGAAATAGCAATTATTAAAATCAGAAAAGCCGGTCTACATATTAAACCAATAGAAACTTGATAGAATATTGAAAACGGAGGAAAAAGAAAAGACAATTTTAATTAAAAGTTGGTCCCACTGAATCTGTATTTAATTTCAGTCGTAAAAATAAAAAATGCTGCTTGCTTTCCCTTGGATGCCCTAGATCACGAATAAGTCTGCTTTTGACGTCGGATGTTCGGAACAGAAATACCCTTTTTCACGGAAAATTTAACCTCGACGGTACCTAATCATGCAATTTGATTTATGTGTAAACCTTAATTACAATTAGGTATGCAAAACAATAAAAGTATGAAGTTACAGGACAAATAATACTGATGAACAAAAGGTGCATTTATCGCTTAAAGAGAGCCGTCATAAACCTTTGAGAGATTGATTTGTTTTTAAGTAGCTTATTTTAGTGACTTTAGTGATTTTAGTGATTATAGAACGCTGCTCAACCAGAATTTAGTATCATAACGTACTTGTATACTACATAGAAGCTGCATGGTAAGTGGAAGTTTGCGGTCAAATTCAGTATCCGGCCTTAAAGAGTGCACATCGCTCTGGAAAGAGACAATTGGCGTCACGTAACGTAAATAAAGAAAAAAAAAAAAAAACGCCGTGGTAGCCTAGTGGTTTGACCTGTGGCCTCTCAAGCAGAGTGTCGTGGGTTCAAATCCCGGGCTCGCACCTCTGAGTTTTTCGGAATTTATGTGCGAAAGTTACATTTGTAATTTGCCATGAGCTTTTCGGTGAAGGAAAACATCGTGAGGAAACCTGCACACATCTGCGAAGAAATTCAATGGTGTGTGTTAAGTTCCCAATCCGCACTGGGCGCGCGTGGGAACTATAGCCCAAACCCTCCAATACACGGAGGAGGCCAATGCCATGAGGCACGCCGAATTACGCGACAATTTAATAAATAAAAAAAAAAACGACAATTACAACAACATGTACCTACTGAAATTGTAGCGAGTTCGGAATAAAAAGGCTTATAAATAAATAAATAAATAAAAAGCTTATTTATATAAGAAAAAACAGTTCTACATACAAAACAGTAGAAAGTAGGTAGCCATCAAATTTATTTTGCTAGTTGCTGTTAATTTTAATCTGTACTAGAAGAAAAATTATTTGAATCTGATTTATCGAAAGTACCTAATGTAAATAACTGTTTCCAGAGTTTAAAGTTGAGTTCGTAATTATCAACTTAAGACAAGGTTTACAAAAATGTTTTCGTTACGTTTCTTCACGATGTTGTTTTATTAATGTAAATGATGATGTTGTTTTGTTATTACGATTGCTTTGAGTTTATTTAAATTATGTTTCTGAGTTACAGGCAGAATTATTTTCAGAAAGCAAATATTTTATTTGTTGTTTTTATGAATTGTAGTTAGCAGGGCTTGGTCTCGTGACTGAACTTCAAAAATCAGATACCTATCGAACAAATTTATACAAGAATTTAAACTTGGGCCATGTTTTTATTGGTTCTTAATTTTCCAGTTTGATTTTACTTTACTTTACTATCAGAAGTGATTACGGTCAAATAAAATGCCTATCTATACCAATATTATAAAGAGGTAAAGTTTGTGAGGTTGTAGGGGTAATCTCTGGATCTACTGAATTGATTTAGAAACATCTTTTGCCAATAGAAAGCCTCATTATTTGTGAGTGCCATAGGGTTTAATTCTGCGTGGACGAAGTCGCGGGCAACAGCTACTTATGTATAAAAAAGTAAGCTTCCTTCACTACACTCTCTGCTAAGTTCCAGTTATATTAATTGTCAGTTATCTAAGAGTACGTCTCTATCGTCTGAAAAAGACCACAAGGAAATTGCTCCACTGAGAAGAATTAGCTATTAAGTTTAAAAGAAGTATGTATCAAAATTAGGTGTAAATAGAAAATAACTTTAAAATCAATACATTTATTAAACAAAGCCAATCTAGAGCTGTGATTGGTCATCAAAGCATCGACACAGGCCCGGTGGGGACGCGAGTTCTGCATACCAATGACTATGAATTGATGACTGTTTCATTTGATAACATTGCTACACCGTTGTTGATAATTTAGTATTCAGTAGGAATAAATGGTAGGCCATGATTAAATTTGGTTGGAATGTGTATAGCTCGGATTGATGAGTTTATCATCATTTGCTGAGAACTTCTCACAAAATGCTGGGTCAAAAGCAAAGATTTTAGAAATCATGTTATAGGCGATGTCATAATGATAGATGATGTTAACTCAATTCAAGTATTAATTAGTTGTTTGACCACCCATGAATGTTTTCCTATGTCTGATTTATCTTATTTTATAAACGTAAATCATATTATTATATCAAAGTGAAAACGTGAATAACGTCGAAATAAGGCAGATGCCCTAGATAAGTTAGCACATAGACTCGCTGCCAAAACTTTTGTAATTTCACTGACTTCATATTCTGATAGATTTATGTTAGCGTTCTGTACTGCATATGGAAGTAAAATGAGTTCAAAATTGACTTTCGAGTTTTGACGTTGGAATGTATTTGGTGTAATTATGTTTCTGCGCTTCCGTGTTAGTAAATCATTAACAACTAGCTTTGACTCGCAACTCTGCTCGCGTGAACCTTTGGATAATATAGTAGTTAGGGACTTCAACAGAATTTTGAATTTATCCAAAGAATCGAATATTTTCGCACAGGAAAGAAAAGTAACATGATGAAAAAATACCAAAATTGTTGAAGATTAGCATTTTGCGTCCAAATACTTCTGAAACAATTGTGTTATAAACCGACACAGTACTTACTGTTACTTATTCTGTACCGACATGTGACTTTAAACAGATAAGTACCTAAGTAAGTAACGTACTTACTTAGTACAATTTATTATTTATTTACCTATTTAAAATAACAAGGATAGTCTTACGGTTAAGACCAACACACCTAGGCTGTTGATTAAATGATACAAATAGTATTATTTTAGATAGCATTATGAGATCTATAGGAAGAAATACGCTACATTTGAAGACGGTTTTATTTTTTTATTTAAATTTGTAATCAATTTCGTTTGAGGTTTACCTGAAAAGCCTTCATAAGTTCGCTATTTCAACGGGCGGGATCGATGGAAGCCATTGAAAACGTAAACGTGTCTATGGAAAAATACTGTTCCCATAGTATCCCACGCAAGCGCACTCAAGACATACAGTACCCGGTCATAAAGATTACACATCGGTCTTTTCGGATAATTTCGGATTCGTAGAACGTTGTCCCGCTCTAATTTACGTTACGTGACGCCAATTGGGATTGTTCATTTTTTTAACCCACCCCTTTTTATATATTTTTTAGAAAATATGGAGCACTTTAAGAAACTTATTTGAATATTTTGTCATTTCATGGCTTAATTTAATTAATATAATTGCTTAAAAAAATCAGATATGACTTTTCGTAAATTATATACGGCCGGCTGAAATAGGCAATTTTCCCACAATCCTTTGGAAATGAAAAAAAAATAGTTGTCATAACTCTTGTGACTGTCATCTCAATGTTAAATATACTGTTTACCTTTGGTTTACCTACAAGCTTATACGATCAGAATTTAAAAAGTTATGATTTTTTTAAAAAAGCAAATTTGTTTTTTGGCTCTCCTGAAAAGTAGACTTTTGTCCCTTACGACATTTGAAATTTCCAGTGTCGGTATGTTGCGTTAAATCCTGATCATCGTTATAATGAGTTGAAAATTTATGAATGTGGAAGTAAGTGGCATTGCGTTTTGGTACCTACTTAGGTACATCGAAATGATCCTCGCAACAATATTGTGTACTTATAAACTTTGAAGTATTCAACATTTACTTCGCGACACCACTTTTCTCTTAAATCTTCTCGGATCCGTGCGAACTATTGTTTTGGAGCTATTTTTAGAGTCATTATTTCATGTTGGAACGAAGCATTTTCTGTAATTTCCATTATTTCCTTTTAAATCGACCGACAATTTTAAGTTTTCAACAAAACAATATTTACTTTACTGACATTGGGTGACACTGATAAGTAGTTGACATATAAATTTAATAAACAAACTAGATATTTGCCGATTTATTTTTTGGAACTACCAACAGCCGCTCGGTAAGGTCGAATAAAGGTCAAATATTTTTTTTGCAAAATATCCGTAATCCTTGAGTATTTTTGAACGCCAGTAAGATAAAACAGTTCGCAAGCCCCATACTTCGAAATGGTTTTCAAATCAGGGTATGTTGTAAAAAAATTAACAATCCCAATTGTCTCTTTCCAGAGCGATGTGCACTTTTTAAGGCCGGATACTGTATTTGACCGCAAACTTCCACTTACCATGCAGGTCACTAGCTTCTATGTAGTATACAAGTACATTATGATACTAAATTCTGGTTGAGTAGCGTTCAATAATCACTCATCGTCTTATTAAATTACAAACACACACACTCGCGCAAAAAGAAAAAAAAAAAACTCCGGGTAGTACTCCGGGAGTGCTGGCAGAAGTGAAAATTACAAACACGCACACTCGCGCAAAAAGAAAAAAAAAAACTCCGGGTAGTACTCCGGGAGTGCTGGCAGAAGTGAAAATTACAAACACGCACACTCGCGCAAAAAAAAAAAAAAAACTCCGGGTAGTACTCCGGGAGTGCTGGCAGAAGTGAAAATTACAAACACGCACACTCGCGCAAAAAGAAAAAAAAAAACTCCGGGTAGTACTCCGGGAGTGCTGGCAGAAGTGAAAATTACAAACACGCACACTCGCGCAAAAAGAAAAAAAAACATACTTTTTCTACACGAGATTCGAACTGTGGTCACTTGAGAGAATGCACTGTTAGGGTGCGACCACACCGCCGCTTAAAATACAGTGACGTTACGGAATCGCAACAAAATGTATGAAGACACGGTGAGAAAACGTGACGCATACGACACGTCACTGCGTATACGCGGCGGTTTGGTCGCACCCTTATTCCACACTTTATACCACTACGCCAAACGCACATACGTTAAAGCGACGAAATTAACGTACACTTCAAAAATCGAACGCGACTCATGCTTCATTCGTATTTCAAAATAAGTTCTCAGAGGATCCTGGTGTCCCTCCGTCTTACGTCTAACGCGAGTTAAAAAAAAATTACCCACCCAAAAAAGTGCCCTACGTCGCTAAAGAAGTTTTCGCTTCGAAAAACTAAGAACCAGTGGCTTTGTGTATCGCAGCTTCACGCAGACGAGTTTTGGTGTAAAAAAATCTTGTAAATATCAATAATGATGTCAAAGGGTCGTATTACAAAAAGGACATGCAAATAAACGGGCAAAATTAATCTGTTTTACACATGTTGCGTCGCTAACACGTCTGAACCGCTATATGTCATGTATCCGCCGACCTCATATCAAAACTCTTTTCCCTCGTGCTCCCTATTTAACATTTTATGGGATCACTAATGGTTCACTAATCTTTGAGGCTTGATAGAACCCTCGTTCATGCCGTCGGGGTCGCTACATCCCTTTCCCAGCGCCTTGTAACGTCAGTCTCGCTTCTGACTTTGGGGGAGTCGCACGTCGCTGCCGAAGTATATTCCCCTAATATTTTGAACAGAGACTCAGTGTCGTGTAGTGTAAGAACTTGGTGTTGGTCGCAGATTGTGCTCAACTTGTGTGAATTGAGGCAAGGATTCTTTTTGAGATTGTCCAATTTGTAAGTATGCTGTTTTAATCAGATTAGCTGTAGCTGATACAATATTGCACTTGTAAATTAACAGATATTATTATTTATAGGATTTAATTGAACGGTGATTAGGAATTTATTTGGCATCGAAGTTTTAAAAGCCTGGAATCATCTTGCGTAAGCAAAAGATTCCTAACAATGATTAATGCGACCAAGTAGCGCCAATTAATTTTAATTATTTCCGACAGGCAATCAAGTAAACAAAATCATTTAGGAAAATTATACGAAAGCTTAGTCAAAGAGATCGCAAGTTCCGTAACATTGATTAATGTCGGTTTAATTTTAAATCACGTCAAGTTTTACCGTTGATTGGAAATATGATTGCCAAGCGTCGGAATTTCACAAAGAATTCGGTTTTCGCATTGTGTTCGTTACATTTACAGGACAATAAAAGAAAGCCCGAGAAATATTTCTTTCAAATGATAATACGACTAGAATGACATTCTATTGACTTCATTTATCTATTGTTTGGTGGTATCGAGACTTTTCTTATAAATTGAATGGAGAACACGAATTTAAATAAGGTTTCTGGGAACATCTTTAACTTCTGCCCACATGACGTGCGATACCTTATGTTATATACTTGTGCAAAGAAATCGGGGATGTTGAGGTCGTAAGTCGTAGGTAAGTGTTATCGGCATCATTGCAAAAATTGCATGGGTGTTCCGATTTCTTTGCCCTTAAGTATAGATCTTTCATCATTAAACAAATATGGAGTTAGAGACATTTCTCTCAGTGATTAGTTTTCATACTTTGAGAAAGATAACTAATCTATTAGGTACCCTTTTTACAAAGCTAAGCAAGTTTTTATTGCAAAATAACGCATGTTACTAAAAAACGTACGGTAGCAGACAGAAAGTAGGTACTACAAAAACGAACTCATCACTAAGAAGGATATGTTACAGTTAGCCTGGCTAAAAATATTGTACGAATTATATAAAATAGTCATACCTTTAACAAGGATTTAATACTTTCGGTTTAAATGGACACCGTAAAATACATTGCAGTTAAGTCGTTAATATTTTAAATTAATGTATGTTGTGGGAATGTTAAATAATATTTTACAGCTACGTTATAGTTCGTACCTTAATTACGTTATTTAAGCTTTGGTAAGCCGAAATTGGTAACGATAATTATCAAAAGGCTTCCATACTTAGTAAGTGAAATGTAATAAGTATTAAGTGTAAATTTAAAAGGTATATTGGTTATTATTCCGACAGCTGCACAAAAAATAAGTACCTATCTATACAAAGCGTTAGTGAAATTTATCATTTTAAGATTCACTCTACCTTTGTGTGTATTTTTTTCATGTTTAAAGATGTGGTATGCATTAATTTAATATTGAAAGCTATAATTGATAATAATTAGCTTTCATTTCGTTCATGCAAGGAACAATAACAATTGTTCCTTAAATTGCCAATTTGATAAAAGATTACACAATTAATATACTTAAAGCGGTTATTTGGAAAGTTTAAAAATGTCCACGAGATAATTTATTTACGGCAAAGATCAAAATTCAAAACAGTTTTTCTTGATAAGTATTGAATTATTCAATTTCAACTGACGTAAGTTGAATTTAAGAAACTGTATACCTATTTACATCAAAAACTTTTCCAACCAATTTAAATAAATAAAAAAAGCGAGAGGTAGGTACCTATATGTACGGATGATTCAATTATTCTTGTATTTTTTTCATTTTCATTATTTTCTAGACAGCAGTTCATTAGAAAACAGCCGAGCCTCAATTTGCCAATAAACAAACGTATAAATAATTAACAAACGTTTGTATGAGCCAGCATTCTCACACAGAACTCTGAAAGGCCCATTGTTATCACAATAAAGTGGGGCACAAATTTTGTTTTCATTTACATAAATTATACTAAATTGTGGGGACAAGTTTAAATGCGGGCTTAGGCGCTGCAACCCTGCCGATGTACAAGTAGGCTTCAAGGCTTCAAGGATTCCATTTAACTTTGTTAACTTTAGGTGATTTAATCTGCCTGTATCCTCCTTTCCCTGTGATTTGCCATGGTCATCAAGGTGATAGTTTTGAATGATTCGTGTTTCACACAAGACATATTTTGACCCACGACGGTCGAAACGGTACAAACTGTGTTACGCGTTATGGTGTAGAGGTGTGTTTATTTGTTTATGTGGGTGTCTGTTATAATTTTTTTCGAAAGCCTGTAAACCGACTGCGATGCCGTTTTCTGCATTGTATTGGTATTGTATCAGAGCATGTTCGATGAGAGATAAAAATTCTATACATTAGATACATTTTAGCTGATATTGGCCTGACACGTAAATATCAAAATGAATAAGTAACTGTTATTTTTTTTTTTTTTGAAAAGAATTAAATTAAAAATTAAAACTGTTATTTGAAAAAATCATCATGATAATGATGTATGTCAGGATCGTAGCAAGTGGAACAAAGTAGTCTCTGCCTACTGTGGGAAAGAGGAGTGACGATATGTATGTATGTATCATGATAATTATATTTTCAATAAACAAAATTGCTTTTCACAAAAACGTTACTTAAGTGTGGGTGTAGGGAACTGTCCAATTATCTTTGAAACGCGATGGTGAGAAGTTTGATTACGCTAGCATACTTGACATGTGTCTTGTTTGTCTGGTTTTTATCACCATTTAGAAACTAAATGTGAACAGAGGAGTCTTGACAAATGAAATGTTAAGATAGGCAACAAAATAACATCTAACCGTTGGGTATTAAACTTGAAAGGTCGCAAAGGACATAAATGTTAAGAAAAACATGGATTTATTTTAATTTACTTGTTACTGTATCATGTGAAAAAGAAAGCTAAAAATAATAGGAAAATCATAATTACAACAAACCGAAAATCATACCGAATATGTTAACATCATCTTGTAATAATGACTTATGACTTATAATAATTTATGTTAAAAATATTTGTACACCTACGGGTAAATCATAGTGAGATAATATGACGTCAACTCCACCTAACAATTTACCTATGTTTATACAAATAAAAATTCATTTCATTTCATTTCATTTCATAAATAACATGGTTGCAATGAATGATTAAGTAATTGATTTATTAACAATTGAACGGTATGAAATAGGTTAATAGATGCATTGATTAGCGGAGTAGCAAGGTAAATATTTTTAGTTCATTGAAATGGACCTCCACAAAGTAACGCCTGATTCAAAAAAATATATGCAGAAGTTTGGCATAAATATTATAAATCAATAAATTAAACTACAAAATATAAATCGAGTTTTAAACAGAACTAATTTTGGTAAAATTTGTTATAGGAACAACAGTATTTTATAGAATCAAAGAAAAAATCGCAACAAGCCCACAGCCGGCAAAGATATTACGTAGGTAGGTAGGTACTAAAAAAAAACACGAAAATTGAAATACGCGGAAACAAAAAACCAAAGTTACATACAATACAACCAAGATGAGTTTAAAAATTGAAAATGATTTTCCGTGCACGAATCTCTTCAGTAGATCAAAGACGGCAAGTAAAGAGTGCACAGTCGACTGATTTTACCCTCTCAACCAAATGAGGCTTAAGCACCAAAGGGATTGTTTGAGAATATGGAAATATTACGTATTGACCTTCCGAACTGTGAACCCTGAAAGGGAATATTTATCGAAAGCCGATGTCAGTCGATGCGAAATAAAACGTTGCAAATAACTTATTATTTTGTGTGATATCCAGGTTCAGAATTGCTTTAAAATTAACTGCAAAATACACAAAAGTTCGATCTTAGAATGTCAAATGATGAAATTGATTTTATAATTATGACAATATTATAAGTTTTGTATATTCTGCGTGTTTTATCCGAGAGCGGATTCGAATATATAAAGTTTAAAATGTATAATGGGATAAAATACATAATGGTTCAAAATTATTATAGCGTACCTAATAATATAGATTGGTTAAGATTAGTTTATTTATTCTGTTAATTAGCAATTTTCTGAGAAAAACGCATTATATTTATTTTGAATCATTATACATTTTTAACTTTATGTATTTTATTAATACGTACACGTTTAATTTATTAATTAATAATACTCGACTTATTAAAAAAAAAAAAAAAAAAATTGTACAGACGGTACGAGTACCTAAAGTAACTGCAAATCTGGTAATAACTACCGAAAAAAATATATAATTGCAGAAATTGTGATTAAAAAATATGAATGATTTCCCAAATTTCAAACGGATGCAATTACTAAAACTGTACTTAAGTATTGTACATAAATAATCACTTACAGGATTTCACTAAAGACCATACATTGCCATTAATCTACAAGCTTCTAAAAATGATCTAATGAACAGTAACCTTGCTACTCCGCTACCACATGCGCATATCATCAGTGATAGCGGAGTAACATAAAAATGTTTAATCACTAAAATGGGGCCTCCGCAAAGTAAGTAAGTAAGTAATGCTTTATTGTACAAATATAAAGAAACAGATACAATTCACAAAATAATACAAATAACAATAATAAATGCACAAAGGCGAACTTATCCCTATAAGGGATCTCTACCAGTTAACCTTTGAGTAGATGAGAGGAGCATTAAACGAGGGACCGACAAAGAGTGAGTTTAAAATTCTATAAAGTGAAAGCCACAATAGAGCGTACTATATATAATAAAACATCATAAAATAAACTACTAAATGTCATTACACACATGCATACATACAAAATACAATTAGAGTACACATATACAATATCTAAGGAGATGGTGTGAGCCACATCTTCCTCAAGCCCTCCCTGAACGACACCACGGAGACAGACTGCCTGATGGAGGTCGGTAACCGATTCCACAGCCTAGCAGATTGAACTAGCAACAAAGTAGCGTCTGATTCATTAATAAAGTGGTCTACTTTTGACTCCGACTGTACAATACAATACATTTACTCTCTAATGAGTCTAAATTAAGTATTTTGGCGTCCGCAAGTAATAATTCTCGACGAAAATACTGCTTCGCGTGTAGAGAGGCCCTTCGAGCGGTTATTTATTACAATATCAAATAGTAGGTGTAGTTTTATTACAGTAAACCCTAGATAATTTCACAAAACGCGTGGGTTTAGTAAACGACTGGCTTTTATTTCATACGCAGATTAGTTGTTACCCTTTTTCCAGTAATTTGGTTTTGTTGACTTACGGGGCGGGGTCGAGGTTGAGGAAAGTATCGGCAAATTGTTTGGAGTGAAAAGATTGTTAGGTTTGAGATTTTGATTTCGGGGTTGTTATATACTTCATTTAATTTAGAATGAGAAACCACAATAACATTATATTGCGACTGGTCAACTATTTCTTACCTAGCAAACAGTACAGTGCAATAATTTGGCAGCCGCAAAGTAAAATTGTTTTAATGCCACTTTATTTGCGTGGCGTCAAATGTTACTCTAGTACAAATCGTAAAGAGATTACAGTTCACGAGCCGCAATATAACATTATTGTGGTTTCTCATCCTAAATTAAATGAAGTATAGCGGCAACAGAAATACATCATCTGTGAATATTTCAAGCTACCTGTTAGTTGCCGCTATTAATATCGAGCAAAAAAAAATACGTTTGTGGTATGGGAGCTCCCTTGAATATTAATATTAATTTGTTTTTAGTATTTGTTGTTATAGCGGGTGCGGGTGGTAGGGCCTTGTGCAAGGTCCGTCTGGATCGCTACCACCATCTTACTCGCTAATCCTGCCGCTAAGCAGCAGTGCTTATACTGCTGTGTTCCGGTGTGGAGAGTAAGACAGCCGGGGAAATTACGGGCACAAGAGGCATTTCATCTTAGTCCTCTAGGTTGGCAACGCATCTGCAATCCCTCCGAAGTTGCGGGTGTCTATGGGCAGTGGTGATCGCTTACCATCAGGCGACCCACTTGCTCGTTTGCCTTCCTATTCACATTAAAAAAAAAAAAAATAGCGGCAATAGAAATTACATCATCTGTGAAAATTTCAATTGTCTAGCTATCACGGTTCATGAGATACAGCCTGGTGGCAGATGGACGGACGGACAGCGGAGCCTCACGAATGGTGTTTCCGTTTTTACCCTTTGGGTACGGAACCCTAAAAAGAACATTTCGTTTTCAATGTATTCCCGACATGTTTTCGGTTAGCTTTCCATTTGAGCTCACCTTGATGATGAACCATCGATTGATTTGAAACATATCGAGCATATAACCCGTGTTCTCGTCCTTCCTTCCTTCCTTATAATTACAATCTATACTATGTATAAAACAACTAGCGGCCCGCCCCGGCGTCGCACAGGCGCAATCAGTGTTTTTCTACTATAATTATGCATGTATTATACAATACATTATACACATAGGTATAATATATAAACCTTCCTCTTGAATCACTCTATCTATTAAAAAACGCCTCAAAATCTGTTGCGTAGTTTTAAAGATCTAAGCATACATAGGGATAGACAGACAGCAGAAAGCGACTTTGTTTTATACTAACAGTGATGAAGTACCTAGTACGATAGTAGGATTTGAAAAAATTCACACAAAACCTTAACAATTATAAACTTCAAAACTATTTGCATAATAAAGTTTGATTTTGAGTTTTCCGCGGACAAAGTCGCGTGTTTCAATAGTTCAATAATAAAACTCATGTTGGTACATTAAATAAATTACCTACGTCGTTATGTATGCCGTCTGACGTAGTGAAATAATCATGAGAGCAGAGCGTTCAGTCAAAATTACGGAAATGAATTAATTTATTTTCACAAATATTGAAATGCTTTCATAATATGTGGGTACGTCGTGATACGTTTACGCCTAAAGGAATGTATGAATAATAATGTTCGTTTGAGATATTTTAGTAGGTAGGGTAGGTATTATTCCGACTAGCCCAGATGTTAGGAAAACTGAGTGCGGAGCTTGAGCTTCGATCCCGGGTCGGGGCTGATTATGGCATGAAAAATACAAATAATGTTTGTTACAGAGTCTTGGATGTTTAAGTATGCATACATACATAAATATACATAAATGACGTATTCGTCAAATTCAATTGAAATTGAATTGGAATTGAATTCAATTGAATTTTCATTTCATTTCATTTAATTTCATTTCATTTCATATCATATCATTTAATTTACTTAATTTCATTTCATTTCATTTCATTTCGTCTCCATTTCATCTCTTACGGGGTAGACAGAGCCCGAGGTAACAAGACCCAAAGGCCACACTCAGCATGATTGAGGGCGTACAGGTGGAAAGGGGAATCAAAATAGTGATGGGTTGCTAGCCGCATCGCCCATAACATTATTCCTAGTATTTACACACCCTCGATGGGCTTTTACCATCTGCGCGGGAAGAGAAGCAACTGGTACATTCTATAATTATTTTCTTAGATACCAAACCAGCATGGAAGGATCTCTCCCATTGCAAAAACAAGCATGACTAAAAGAAAGAAACGGTGAAACAATTTAAAAAAACTACATAAACCATAAATATATAAGCAGTGGGACGTATATAGGCTGGAGATGATGATGATGATGGTATAAACCATCTCACGTTTGTTAAGAGAACCTCTGTATCATAACGTCCTGATAAATATTTATCCAAAAACGAAACTGGATTTCATTTTCATTCATTAAATTTCATTTCATTTATTTTGAATTTTACGCGGAATATTCAAAAATAGATACAAGACCCATCCGTCCCCATGGTAATCCAACGGATCGAGGAAGGAAATTCATTCGTTCTAATTATTTTATTGAAGGAGTCCAACAATAGTATTTACCGCCGCGTTTCCTCCATAAATTAGAGTTTCAGGGGAATAATTTTCGCCAGCTCCTATTGTGGTGTTAATGTCTTATTCATTAATCTTAATCTACTGTTGCTATGTTCGGATTGGTGCGAGTACTAATTACGGGCATTAAATGAGGGTGACTTCTCGAAAGGGTTTGCCGTTTTGGAGTTTCAGCTTTACCAATTTGCGGATAGTAGCATTGATTATGTGGCAAGGGTTTTGAATAGTCTATAGTGTAAAGTTATCTTTAGTATTGTTAGATATTTACAGCCTTATTCATAAAAAAATCCTTAATTGAGGTTTGATCAGTCGATTAGTTGACAGACTGATTAAGCTTATTTGACAGTTGCTAAAAAGTATGATTCATAAACGCTTGCTAGCAGTCTGTTAACTAATGAGTTGCTGATGGATGGATTAGACGCGTTATGTTGTCACCTTGACAAATCATAGACCAAAAATGGCCTTTTAGTGAATTAAAAAAAAAATTGACAGCAGTGGCAGCGAATTAGCGGGAAACCAGGGAATTAACACGACAGACTAGGCAGTGTGGATCTAGTTTCCTTTACCTTTCCCGGAGGGAATAAAAACTTAAAACAAAAAAAACTGTCTTGCGTATGGTTTTGCTCTTGCCAAAATCAGCTGTTCACATGCGTGGCAGCCATTTTGTGAGTTAGCAGAGAGATAAAGTAGGGTCTACGGTCCGCTAACTTTCGGAAGACTTAACAGACCCTTGATCGACTGATTAGCGCTAATTGACGTTTATGAATCATGTTTTTTTGCATCGGTCCTATGGCGAGCTTATAGCGAGCCTCTAACTTTTTATGAATAAGGCTGTTATTCTTCTTAAAGTAAAATATGCAGACAGAGCAGGGATCAAAATAAAGTTTATTAACAGTTAACGGTAGCAAGAGAGAGTACAAAAAGGCAAGACAAGACAAGCAATGACATAAATATTTATTAGGAACACAATAGAGCGTATCATCACTACATAGTATAAAACAAAGTCGCTTTCTCTGTCCCTATGTCCCTATGTCTCTATGTCCCTATGTCCCTATGTATGCGTAAATGTTTAAAACTACGCAACGGATTTTGATGCGGTTTTTTTTAATAGATAGAGTGAATAAAGAGGAAGGTTTAATGTATAATACATACATACATACATACCGTCACGCCTCTTTCCCACAGGGGTGGGCAGGGACTACTTTGTTCCACTTGCTACGATCCTGACATACCTCTTTCGCTTCATCCACATTCATCAATCTCTTCATACATGCTCGTCGGTTTCGAGTACTCTATGATAATACATGCTATGATATGTACAATACATGCATAATATACCGTGCGAAGCCGGGGCGGGTCGCGACGCTAGTTAAAAATATAAACTAATAGTATCAAAAATAGCCAGGGTGTTTACTATTAGAAAATAGAAACAAGAAGGTTTAACAATTCTGATACACACACCCCCATTATGTATACTACTACATACAACGGGTCATTTACTTAAGTTTTTCACCTACTCCGGCCTCAGAGCAGCTCGCTACGCTTCCATATTCATATTTATTTAACGACGGCTTTATTTACGATCTGCCTTATTTACCGCCATACTGTTTGTACCCTGCATTTCGTAGCAATCGCATTAGACGGGAACGCAGCACGTTCCGCTCGTACCTTTGCATTTCGTCGTAAAATGTTTCGTTATAACCGTCGGATTTTGTGTATACCTAGTACTTCATATTATACAGCAAACGGGAACTTACTGTACATAACCGGTGTATGAAAATGCTGAGCATCACCATAGCAATCTTGTCATAAATGAATTTAACTTTATTAAATACCAAGTATTGTTAGCCTGATTTCTGAACGTTGTCTAACTTGTCTATGCTATAGTCTGTGGTGACACAGACAGAGCTCCCTGCGTGGTTTCTTCCCGCGATGGTCGTATTAGAAATCGGCTGCTCTAAGCTAATTTCAAGTATCTCAATATTTTACCTTTTTCCTTTTTTTGTATATTTAGAAACAGCTCAATTAATGACATCGAACCTCATCATTCTTTTTCTAATAAACCTCATATTTTTCAAGTTATTAATAATTATACGTTTCAAGTATCTCTTTTTCGCCGTCTCAATCTACGCTAAAATCAAGTATGTACCCCATTTCTACCCTAAAAACAAGTATGTAAAAATTAGATACTTGAAATTCAAATAGTTTTGGTAGATACTTGGTTTCATTGTAGATATAACGTTTGTTGCGATGTAAACTTAAATATAAAAACAAGTATATCGTGTTAATTTAAGTAAGTAGGTACCAATATTAAAGGTATTTGTATATTACCTTTTGGGTTACCATGAATTAAAATTGTTTAAAAAATATTATAGTTAATGTGTATCGGCGCGATCAAGTGCAGTGACATAGAAATATTAATTACTTCTTATAATTTATATTTTGTGACGATAAACAGGCATATCGACAGAAGTAGTGGAAATTATTCCCAATCTAGGCATAGGGCCAAACGAACGTGTGTGAATATGTGTTTAGCTTTTGCCCGCGCCTTCTTACGCGTAGACAATAATCAATGAGCCCCAAAGGTGACTTCACTTATTTCTATCCCGTAGGAATTTGGCCTTTTCCCGAAGAAAACGTAGTCTATTTCAATCAGGGATACTGTAGCTTTCTATTGGTAAAATATTTTTTAAAAGCAACCCTGTCCCCGATTGAAACAGGCTTCTTTTATCCCGGGAAAGTACCTACAAAGTTTCCGCGGAATAGCAATAACTCTTCAAATCGATTTAAAAAAAAAACACTGATAGAAAGCTACAGTTCTTGATTGACAGTGGCTACCTACTTTTTCCTCGAGAAAATAATTCCTGGGGTATAGAAAAATAAAGTGAATCCTACAGTTAGACCGATTAAAAAATCTTTCACTGATAGAAAGCCTTTATTCCTGTGGCATTACTGAGCGGCACTACTGTCCAAAGAGTCTAGTTGTGACAGTTACTGAGAAATATATAAATCTTATTTATTCCCTACCCCGTGGGAATTTCAAAAAATCCCTTCTTAGTGCTCCTCTGGGATACTTAAGATATCATCATCATCATCAAATTTAAGAGCCCAGCTCTTGTCGGTGGAGTAGTCGCCATTCACTTCTTTCCTCTGCCATTGTTTTGAGCTCCTGATACGACACTACATTAACCTTCTCCTTTGCTTGGTCCATAAATGCGCGTCTCGGCCTTCCTCTGCCTCTTCTTCCTTCTATTTTCCCTTCTATCAGAGTTTTTATGTAATCGTCGTGTCGTATCAGGTGCCCCAGCATACTTCCTCTTCTATTCTCAATCGTCTTCAGCAGTGATCTCCTTTCCCCTACCAAATCCAAAACCTCTTCATTTGTTCTTCTCTCTGTCCAGCTTATCCCCTCCATCCTCCGCCAACACCACATCTCAAATGCGTTCAATCTCTCCCTATCTCGCTGGGTCAATGTCCACGTCTCGCTTCCGTACAACGCTATGCTCCAGATGTAAGTCTTAATAAGACGTTTCTTTATGTTTCTGGACATCTTACCTTTAAAAAGTTGTTTTTTGTCATTGAACGCTTTCTTGGCCATAGCTATGCGGGTGATTATATCGGAAGTACATCTGGAGTCACAGGTTATTATGCTGCCTAAGTATTTGAAACTAGCAACCTGTTCTATGGCAGTATCTCTGAGCTTTATTGGATTTCTGGTGTGGTAGTTTTTTGCAGTTATTAAAGTCTTTGTCTTTTTAACATTGATGTTAAGTCCAAATTCATTAAAGACGCCATCCATTACTGCTACAAGCTGCTCCAGCTGTGTTGCATTCTCAGCAAGAGCCGCAATGTCATCGGCGAAACGTATAAAATGAAAACTGTCACCGTTAAATTTTACCCCCCCTTTTTCCGATTCCAAAATTTCTTTGACAGCCGCTTCAATAAAAATGTTAAAAATCAAAGGCGAGAGTGGACAACCCTGGCGTACACCTCTCCTTATTTTGGCCCTTCCTTTCTCCTGTCCTATTTCTACTATGGTTTCTTGATCCTTATACAATGCATGAATAATTCGTCTATCTCTATAGTCTATACCTATCGATCTCAATATGTTCATCATCTTTATCCAGTCTATTCTATCGAATGCCTTTTCTAGGTCTATGAATGCTATGTGAGTCTCTAGGCCTAGGTCCATTCTTCTATCACACACTAGCCGGAGAGCTAGAATAGCTTCTCTTGTTCCTCTCTGTTGCCTAAACCCATATTGGTCAGGTCCTAAATAGTTTTCAGCTATTGGTCTTATCCTATTTTGCACAATTTTTAGCAAAATTTTAGATACATGTGATATTAGGTTTAGCGTTCTATGTTCTTCGCATTTCAGCGTGTTTTGTTTTTTCGGTAATGCTATTGTTTTACCAATTTGAAAATCCTTAGGAACCTCGCCCGTTCTGTAAATGTTTTTAATAATTTCAAATATTTCGTCCCTCACCGAATCGCACTCTAGTTTCTTTATAAGTTCTATAGAAATCCGATCACTTCCTGTCGCCTTACCACTCTGTACACTATTTAAAGCTTTATCAAATTCATCTCTGATTATTTCTGGACCTAGTTTATCTTCATCTACCTGCCTCTCCGCTTCAATATCAGTATCTGTTAACCCGCATCCCTCATATAACTGTTCTATGTACCTTAGCCAACGTCTTAAAATATCTTGGTTGTTAATCAAAATTCTGCCTTGTTCGTCTAAAACTGTAGCAGTTTTCGTCCTATGATGTCTTCCTAAATCCTTAATTATACCATATGCCTTATCAAATTTCCCTTGCCTTATAAAACTCTCAATATTATCACATGATTGATCTATCTCTTTAGCCTTTGCTTCTCTGCACAACAATGTAATTCTATTTGTGAGGCGTTTATATCGGTTCTTATTATTTTCATCTGTTTTGTTCCTTATGCTCCTTCTTTCCATCATTAAACTCACAATTTCTGTATTCAACCATTTCTTCCTGGGTATAATTTTTTCTCTTCCCAATGTCTCCTCAGCACTGGTCTTAATTATATCCCTAACTTGATTCCATCTATCCTCTATCCCAGTACTATTCTCTTCGTCTTGGTTACTACTCATATCTCTGCTATATTGTTCCATTCTAAGTCCTACCTTATTGCTATATTGCACTCTATAATTGCTACTAATTTCCTTAAGCTTACTGAGATCAATACTCTTTGGTTTGTTTCTTCTCTTAGTTGTCTTAGTTACAAAATTGAATGTGGCCACCAGAAGATTATGATCCGTATTGATGTCTGCACCGGGCATTGTTTTACAAGAAGTGATCAGTTGTCGATGCCTGTTCTTTGTCATAATGTAATCCAATTGGTATCTGCCAATATCACCAGGCATTTTCCAAGTATATAGCCGTCGCTTTGGCTGCTCAAATATTGTGTTCGCAACAACCAGATCGTTCTCCTCACAGAATTGCACTAATCTATCTCCCCTACTGTTTCGCTTCCCAAGTCCAAATTTACCCACAATGTTTCCCACAGATCCTTCCCCTACAACTGAATTAAAATCTCCCATTACGATCAAAATATCTTTTTCCTTGACTGAATCCATAATTGTGTCAAAATGGTTGTACATTTCCTCAATATCATCGTCTGTATAACTACTGGTGGGCATATATACTTGGATTATTATAATATTGTCAGGACTGCCCGCAAGCTTGATTGCTGTAATTCTATCGCTATAATGCACTGTATTTTCCACTAAATCACCCCATTTTCTGTTCAAGACGATTGCTGTGCCATTGACTCCCTGTTCTTCTCCTGTATAAATAATTCTATAATCATCACTCCAATAGTCACCGCTTCCTTCCCATCTTACTTCGCACATTCCCAATATATCAATGCTTAATCTAGTCATCTCAACCTTTAGCTCCTCCAACTTGCCCGGGGTGAGCATAGTTCTAACATTCCACGTACCGATTTTGCAAGGATTTCGCATGATGACGACCGAGTCAGCCTTACTCCTGACCCTGCCGGACTCAGACCGCCACGGAATGTTACGTCGTGGAAGCCCGGTGTCACTTAAGATATACGTCTGCTAAATTTCAAGTTGCTAGGTCCAGTGGTTTAGGCTGTGCGTTGTCTGTCAGTCACTCTGAATCGAACATATAAATCCCAGTTTTTCCTTATCCCATGGGAATATCGAAAAATCCTGAAATTAGTTTTTTAGTGTTACAGTCATCTACATGTGTGCCGAATTTGAAAAGTCTAGTTATTACAGTTACCGAGAAATATATAAGCCTCATTTATTCCCTATCCCAAGGAAATTTCAATCCCTTCTTATTACGACTTTGGGATACTCAACATAATTTTACTTCTGTTCGTAGGGAGAGTGGTTTATTCCCTATCCCGTAGGAATAAAAAAAATCCCTTCTTAGTGCTCCTCTGGGATACTCAAGATATACGTCTGCCAAATTTCAAGTTCCTAGGTCCAGTGGTTTAAGCTATGTGTTGTCTGTCAGTCAGTCAGTCAGTCAGTCACGGTACTGTTTTATAGTTATAGACTATCTGTTGCCCGCAACGACGTCAGTAAAGGTTTCGTTTGTTGTGATACCACAGGAGCTATTTAATTTTCAGGGATAAAAAGTTTCCGGATTACGATGATAATTTGTGTTATTTAGAAGAAAAAAGACAACACATAGTTTGCCCTTATTTACGATGAAAGCTTCTGTTTACTCCTAAAAATGGCACATTTCCCGAGGGATTTACAAAATACAAGCTGTGGGCGAGGACCAACAATTTTTTTGTTTTATAAGTTTAATTTCAACCACCTCAACGTAGGTGAAAAAGGAGTTTTACACTACTTAAAATGAAATGAAATGAAAAATGAAATGAAATGTTTTATTGCCAGACTTACGTCCATATTATAACAGAATACCTAAAAATACAGAAGACTTAAAATGAGCGTTTTGTAATAAAACAGAAATAAAATTAATTATAACCTTATAATATAAAGTTGTGTCATTTTAACATTGCGATGCAAAAAACCTATAAACTGAAAGCAAAGATACTTTGTTCTTACGTAGAAAATTACTTCAATTTTTGATGTGCGTTCTAAGCAGAAAACAATTTTCGCCCTTTCTAAATAAACAAGCCAAACAAATAAAAAAAAAACTGCACATCAAACTAACTTTATAATATTTAATGCCATGGTATTGTTTTTTAATTATTTTTGGATGTATTAAGCAGCGAAAATTATAATTTACGTTTTTTCGCTCTCCTGTAAAATTGATCAAAACTGAGATACTTGAAACTAGTTTAGAGCAGCCGAAATGGCGTTGTATTATCTTGGAAATAATATATTCTTGAATACTGGTGATCGGTGCTTTTATTCATTTAACAATAGGTATGTTGTCATGTTTAGTGCTAAATAATTAATTATTTAGCACAATTACGACTTTTATTTTCGAGCGAAATATTCCCCTGACTGACACACTGACCCAACCCATAGCTCTAGAAATCTAAAAAAAATCACAGAAATATTGACCTAGGATAATAAGAATAAAGGACGTTTTTTTCATTCCTCGCATTGTAAGGAAACTCTTCTTCTACAGGATCAAAGCAGCGAGCTTAAGCTACTCCAAAAAAGGAAATCTAATAATATAATGTTACCGAGTGAAATATTGAAAAAACATTTTTTCTAAAAATGTTAACCTCAAAGCACAGGACGCGACGATGCATAAAAAGTTTGTTAGAGAAGGAACTTGTTCTTTTTGGTACGAGCTTACGGCTAGCTTTTACTGAAGGCGTTGAAATTTTAATTCTTGCTTGTTGAAAGTCGCTATTAAAAGTCTTGCACTATTCAAGGAACGAGATTTTTAAAGTGTAACGTGTTACGCGGATACGAAATTCTTTGAAAGTTTCCAAGGAAAATTAACTTAGAAAGCAAGAATGAAGTACAAGTGAAACATTATAATTTTACCTACATTTAGAACTGCTCATAAATTTCTAAGATTAATAAATTCCACAATCTAGTTAAATTAGTTAGAGTTTACCATATATTTTGTACTAGCTTCTGCCCGCGACTTCGTCTGCGTAGAATTATCAATTGACATAGTTATGGCTATCCCCCAGGAACTATGCTATTTTCCGGGATAAAAAGTCGCCTATGTTTTAATCTAGGGTACCAGCTACCTTAGTTCCAAATTTTATCCAAATCCGTCCAGTCGTTTTAGCGTGAAGAAAGAATAAACATACACACTCACATCGTCACATCGTCACTCACAAACTTTCGCATTTATAATATTAGTAGGATTGTAGCGGGAAGCGGCTGGATGCGAATGGCACGGGAAAGCACTACTTGGCGTACTCATGAGGCCTATGCCCAACAATGGGTAACCACAGGTTGAAGAACAAGAAGATAATTTGTATCGTATTGTATTGTTATCGATTCAAATGTCTAATAATCGCGCACCAACAATTTCTGGCGAGATCTGACGAGGCTTTTACGATTTATCACACCCGCGTAACGACATGCGTATCCGTGCATTATTGTATTTCCTCGTCTACACACGGAACAGAAATGGGAACGAGTACGGGACGATGGCGGAATAATTCGATATACATGCATTAGACACATTTGACACGGTACGCTTGTGCCCTATTGAAAAAAAAGAACATGAGTTATTTCAGCACAAAAATACTTCGATACGTCGAGATTTTAAAACACTTGTAGGAAAACGGTGGATGCAAGTAGCATGTTGTCGTTCATGGTGGCATTCTAAGGTCTTCCTTAGAATGCCACCAATGAATGGAATACGTGGAGTGGACGTATTCCGGATGATGATGATGATGGTGATGATATTGATGATAATGATGAGTGTGTGTTAGTTTATTGGTATTTAAGAATAAATCTGTAAGTAATTATAGTTCCTGATAAAAATAGGAAAGTTTTCTCTCAAGAACATTCAAATTTCCCATGAGACGCAGATGATGTTGACACAGAATATTGTAATAACCGCAAAAAAAACCGTGTTGTGGGAAGCCGATGCCAAATATATTTTTTTAAATTATCGCGATGCCGTGCTTTCTTCCTACACATGAACGAGGAAACGACAACAGCATAATATGCAAGATTTATTCGAAATACTTTTTTTGTTTGTCTTCCATTTTGTTTGAAGCGACGCAGCCGAATAAGGAAATCCTAAAGGATCATTTCAACGCGTACGTTGTGATTGTTATCTAAATGTAATTCCCTTATGGTCCCGAGAAGATGAAAAGTATTTTTTTTATTTTGGTAATTTACTAAATTTCGCAGATACAGCGCCCCAAGTCCACCTTTGTGCATGCATCTCAGTGTTTGCCAATTGTATTTTGTCCTGTTTATTTTGCACAATAAAGAGTTTACATACATACATACAGTGTGGACCTAATGAGAATAATTAATTGCAGCTAATAAAATAATGAAATCAGAAAACCTAGCGTGCGTGACATAGGCACAAACCCTTATCATTATTTTATACTAAACTCATCATATTGATAATCTAAACGACAATAAAGAGAATACAATGTACCTGGATCAAATGCTCATTAGCCTAAATCAGAGATGTATTGTATGTGTGATGGAACACGTGGCGAGGATAACCAAATTACTGGCACTTTGTTCTAATGTAGCTAGCTGTGTTTATAAGGTGCTAGAAAATTAGGTACCTACGGATATTTTCTGGTTATGTTACTAAAAACCTAAGAATCAATTATAAACATTACTTAAGTACCTATCTAATATGCAATATTGTTTTGTTTCAAACAAAAAAATACCATTACCGTCCGAAGGTAATAATCATACTTGCATTAGATACTGTAATTAAATAAGTATGCTTTTAATCTAACTAACAACGATGCAAATAATCGATCCTCAAAATATTCGCATCTGATTTTCAAGCATTCTGTATAACCCCATTTCTAATAATAGTTTCTGTAGTAGTAGTACAAATTAAAAATCATTATATGAGGCACCTCCAACGTCTTTTCTTCCATTCCGTGGCTGAAGTTGTTTCCGACTTGATATAAAAATAAAGAATCAAGGAAAGTTTTTTTTGTATATCTGGGATAAAGAGTGCGAGGTGTAAGCTTAGCTTTGTTTTTGTTGTAAGAGAGAGATTGGCTAAACATGAGGCAAATTGCTTTGTAGGTGTATAAATAGGTACCTAGTGTACAAAGAGCTCCAGGTTGTATGTTATTTTACACAATAATGAGTTTACATCACATTACATTACATTATTTATTATACAGGAAGTACAGAAATGCGGAAAACATTTTATCATTCAAAGCTGTATTCGAGATTCCGATTCAAAATAATTGACTATTATTACACAGACATTTTTTTGAAGAAATTGAATTTTTATCGCGCACTCAATGCAAATAGAAGAAACGAATTTTCAAAAGATTGTAGGTTTATTATAAAACCTTTTATTTTACCTAAAATATAGGTGTGTATTAATGATAATCTGTTAGTAATCGAATGATTAGAAAATTTGTAAGTAGTATGGATGATTATTATTATTTAGTACTAGCTTCTGCCCGCGACTTCGTCTGCGTAGAATTAGCAATTGACATGTTTATCGCTATCCCTCGAGAACTGTGCAATTTTCCGGGATAAAAAGTAGCATATGTTTCAATCTAGGGTACCAACTATCTTCGTTCAAAATTTTATCCAAATCCGTCCAGTCGTTTTAGCGTGAAGAAGGAACAAACATACACACTCACTCACATCGTCACATCGTCACAAACTTTCGCATTTATAATATTAGTAGGATTGGATGACGGTTGCGGGAAACCGGTGGATACAGGTGCCGAATTGTCGATATTTATGGTGTGCTAAGGGGGAGGCCTTTGTTCAGCAGTGGACGTCTTCAGGCAGATGATGATGATGATAATGGATGATTATGTAAGTACAATTAACAGAAATGTTTTATACAAAAACAATCATTTTGAACTTTGATCTAAGCTGCTATTGGTATTATTATGGTGCGAGATTTTTAATGTTACAAATTACAATAATAATTGCCACATTTAACTTGCTTACGAAAATAACAGGATTAAGTTTATCAGGAACGGTTTCTTTGTTCCCACGTTTTGAATTTTATTGTATAAAAAAGTGGATGCTTATGTCGTAACTGATACCTACCATGTCTAAAACAACCTCATTAATTCCAGCGTAAACACAGTAAATCATATCAATCAGATTTACTATGAATAACCTGCCCTGTGCGTCATGTTTGTGAGATTGGCAGGGCGATTCATCTTACAGACCTTATTTCAACGAAGGTCACAGAGCGTGAGAATAACAGAAGGTCCGAAAGTAAACTCTTTGTCTGGTCAACCATTAAATTATATTTTGTGGCAATAAATAACATTTATTTTGCTTTCTTCATAAGGACCATGGGATTTGAACCAAATTTTTTACTTTTTATTCTTGGAATTTACACAGTATTCATGTTCAACGAAAACGAAGCCAATAATAGACTATTTTGCGAATTAAAATTTAATAAAAAAGCTACTTGTTATATTATTATTTCAATAGATGGCGCCGCACAAAATTGGTATATACGCTAGCGATAAATATAAATAAAAATAGGTTGATATATTATAATGTTGTTTCGTGTGATGGAATTTAACACGCTTTGCACCATTATCCAAGAGGTGAAGTTTGCATAAGCGGATTCGAAAGTTTTTCGTTAAAAAATATTTACAATGCCGAAAATCTCGAAATTTAAAACACACTAAAGGAGTGACGGCTAGTTTTATATGAATGTTTTATTTTGAACTGTGTCACTGTCCAATTACACATGTCTGGTGTGGCTTCGGATTGCTCACTGCTGAGAACGTTTTAAGTCTACTACGGCTTCCGGCATTTTCGGTTAAATTAGTATAATAGTTCAACTGTGAATATTTAACAAAATTAAACGGCTTCTTCTGCTTTAATGTGATTGAGTTAGTGTTTTTTGAGGGGAAATACATAGACGCATATTGAGTATGATTTGACCTAGAAAACTAAATTTGAGGTCAATTTATATATTTCATGATTCAAATTTAATGATACTTAACAACAATTAGTTGACAAGAATAAGAATTTAGCAGATAATCCGCTTACGCCATGTTTTCTCCTTAAATTTTAGATCTTGTTGTCGTTTTTGTCGTTCATTTGAATCCAGTCTCCCGAAAATTTTTAGGACTTTAAATGCAAAAACTAATAAGTATATTTTTGTGCATTTTGTCTTAATGTAGGTACCTATCAAATCTCTCTCACTCTCTCACGGCACGTCCAACCGTATTTAGTCATTGTGAGTAAGGACTGGTATGGATTTGTACTATTTATTCATTTTTATTTCAACCTGGCATACTGTAACCCCTTTCCCACTATACCAGGACTCAGCGCATTATCTGCCACGTTAACCAGAGGCCAAACAAATGATCTGACACGCACAATATGCACACGTATTAAACTCGCATTCATCATCATGACGGACACTGATGTTTGTGTTAACGCACTGGAATACACTTAACGCACTAGGTTAACCATTAGTGTGTTTTTTTATCATAATAAAAATGGCTGACATCACGCATGGCGCTAAAGTTTCGAGCAGAAGATACGTTGCTACTTCTTTGCCTATTTAGGGTTAGGCCTTGTTTTTGTGCTGGTTCTTTTTGTGTGTCAAATATGCGTATTTTTTTTTCTCCCTTAGGTAAACTCACGCACGAATTACTCCCGTACCTATTCGACAACATAAAAAACCGTGTTCTTAGTGTTAACGCATTGAAAACCTGATCTATGTAAATTACTCCTAGAAACCTAATAATATTTTCGCAAAGTTTTTATTACAACATTGTCAAATAATACATCCAACAAAGAAACAAGTAATACGTCTAAAAAAAATTATCTACGATATTTTGAAAAAGTTTTCTGAAATAGTTTTTTGGAGATGTACAAAATCATCCTTTATTGCAAATTGTAACCCTTTGCGGTAGTTTTTTGTTCAGTAATAAAGTATTTTGAACTTGAGCAAAAATATTTTTAATTCTGTATTCTCGAGGTACGGGATCCTTCCCACCATTTGTTTCTCGTTCCCTATTTGACAGGGAGGTAATGTGATTTTCAGACGTGTCACCCTACACAGTCCTAAAAATATTGCGGAATGATTCAGCTGGCGGTTGTGTATTAGTAAAGTAAAGTAGTATTACTAAAGTATTAGTTTGACTAAAATAGCCCTGTCAATGTTTTTCAGCGCTTCTGGAATGTTGATAAATTTAATGTTTCCATGGTTTACCATCACTTGCTAAACAACATTTCACAAATGCATCATTTGACAAACTTTTATTTTCAACTAAAACATTGACTTTTTGGAAAACTTATAAAACAAACCTAACCTAACCTAATGTGAGCCACGCCTAAAGGTTTTCGATTTTTAAAAAGTTTACGGTTTATCAGATTCTGATATTAAGGGTTTTCAAATGATGAGTTCGCGAAATGATGCATTTTGATAGTACGTACGTATGATAGGCATTTATTTTTGAAACTTTGACTAGATACCTCGGAGGAATAAGACTGGAGACGCCTTGACATGCGTTCCTCCTCAGCCAAAAGTGTAAGCATCCGATGCTTGTACGTTATATAAAACTAGTTGAGCTGTCATCGCCACTCACAATGTCGAGTCCGTCGTGGCGAACACAGCTCGTTAAAAATGCCAGCCTGTACCGTTTTCAGCTGCACTAAAAATACAAAAAAATCTAGTTTGCAAAAAGACGGAGTCACTTTCCATTTTTGAGTAAAATTTATATGGTTTAAAACATTTTTTAATTCATAATTTTGAGTTTTAATGAGTCCTCAAGCCCACTCGCGTCAGGTAGTTATTACCCACTCCCCACGAGACTAATTACTCTCTATCTCTTTTCTCGCTGCAGCGCTAGACAGAGATGGATACCTGTCAAAGCATGGGTATTTAATACGCACTACCTACGTTACTCTGACGCATAATATAGTGACTTCAAAGTATCGATCAAATATCGATATTGAAGATTTAGAAGGCTGGAATTAATCCTGTGGATATTGAAAAAAATAATTAAATATGTATTTTTATAAACATGTTACAGAAGCCTGACTATGAGATTTTAGTTCAAAATATAAAATGTTGCTAAGCAGGCGTAACCTATCTAATACTAGGTCATTCATGCTAATTCATATAGCAAATATATAGTGGTATATCAATTATTTTGTTGGCGAAATCAGCAACGATACGTATGGGTACTTATTCATAGTATTTATTGAACATGATTTAACATTTTTTAACGTGATAACGTCTTATAGATCGATGAACGCCGGCCGCACTCGTCAGAGTTTAATTTCATATTTACCTACCCCCAAAAGCGACCATTTATCGTTATCACGTAAAACTATCGTCCGTAATCCGACTTTATAGATAACTGGTTTTGTTTTGATGGGATTTTCACAGAGGGATAAGTAGTAGATAAAACACACTGGAGTCTTAGTCCCGACTTTAATATTTCTAAGGTAATCGAAGAGCTGCTTACTCGTGACTACGGCTAAGTACTGCATTGTGACTGAAATGTCATGTATCATGTACTTAATTTAATACCTTTCCGCTTAGAAATAATTCGCAAATAATTCAATTCCCAACTATTTGATAAAGGCAAATGCTTTTTGAATAGTTAAAGATATTAGAAAAAAAGCATTTGCCTGTTATGAAACATTCGAGAAATTAATCATTTGGACTTTTTATGCGCAGGCTTAAATGACTTTCGTAACACATTTCGTGAATATTGTGTTAGTTGGTAATTTTAATTTTCGTATATACGATTGTTGTTATTTAAGATTGTTCTGTGGAAACACCTTTTATTTATTTGCGTACTGCTTACTAACAGAACAGTTTATCGATATCGATATGCTGGTATCATTCCAATTCCTTAATTACTTACCTGCACAACCGCACGTTATTGTGTTTGGATAGAATGTCAGTATACTATTACGAGCGTGTGCGTGCGAATTTTCAGATAGTGTGTCGATAAAATGTATGTGTGCAATTGTAACAATGCAAATCGTTTTTGCGTATGTGTGCTGGTCCGTATGTAGTAGTAACGTCATTATCGCCTCATCCCCCCACCGACTATGGCAGAACAATTTGTTTAAAGATTTGACTCAATGCGTACTCCAGTCTTATTCCTCCGAGCTAGATACATAATTAACACTTGACTATACTTAAAAAACTCTTGTGTTGACTGTATACTTGGTTTTCATCACCAATTCGTCTTAAACAATGTCCCTTGAATCCTTTAAGTTCACGTAACATCTCCCATCTCGTCACGTCACTCGAGTCATTTAAGGCCGTTTCACACCCCCACGCTATATCTGAAGCTAATGATGCCCATGTAACCGGCTTAAAATTACAAAGTGCCTTCATATTCGTTCGTTGGCTTCTCGGCGTAGTAACAACAATGTATACAAGAGTTATAAAGTTAAATATTATGTTTGTGGCGAAGCAGAAACTTGTGAAGTTTAGCCTGCAGGGCGCTTATTCGCAAGAACATGTAACTAATAATAATAATAGTTTATTCAGGTAACAAAAAGTACAGTGGGTTATCAAATGGTTGTAATTTAGGTTTAGACAGTGGACATAAAGGTGGAAACACATTATTAACACGCGACGCGACCCGATGCAACGCGACGCGTGTTGAGTCGAATCAAATTGTATTATTTTCTATGACTAGAACCACACTGTGAACATCCGACGCGACGCCATGCGCATACATTCGTTGCATCGGGTTGCGTCGCGTGTTAATAATGTGTTTCCACCTTAAACCGCAAACCTCTGATTTAATCTACTACCCTACTTGTATTTTATTTGAGGCAATCGCAAAATTTAAAAAAAATAATTTGCCTTAAGTTTCCCCTAAAACTAATGAAATTAAAGAAATCGATTTAAAATCAAATAATATAAAAGAAAATGGACGTGATACATAAATAAAATTGACAAACATACATACACAGATCACGTCTGTATTCCTTACGGGGTAGACACAGGCGTCTCTAGCCCTTGTGGCGCCCGTGTGCAACCAGTACCCTGGCGCCATAACACGGGCGCAGGGTCTTTGAGAGCGCCGGCGACGCGAGCGACGCATCTTTGGAGGTCGCATTAGAAGCCGCTCGGCGCCCCCTTAGACCCGGCGCCCGTGTGCGCCGCACATCCTGCACCATACGTAAAGACGCCTCTGCGTAGACAGAGCCTAACGTAACAAGACCTGAAGCACAGAATATAATAATAGTACTAACGTAATGCCACGCTCAGCATGGTTGTGGGTTGTGGAAAGGGAATCAAAATAGTGATAAGTTATCACTAATAACTCAACCCGGGTTGAGTTGTAATAAAATTGAAATGAAATAAAATTGCAATAAATGCTATAAAATAAACGTGGTGAAAATACTTTTTTGATAAATACACATGCCATTTTTCAGTACTTTGATATTTTTTAAATTGATATAATAGTACATTACAGAGACCTAGGGCGGTAAATTCGTAATTGTCCCAGATCGCAGGTGTTTGTGCCCCGAACCGTAGGTGAGGGGCATAAATTTGCGATCTGGGGCTTTACGAATTACCGCCTGTGGTTTGTATAAAGTTTTACGTCTTGCTTCGGCCAGGAAGTGAGATTTTCTGTCCGCGAAGCGGGCGTAAAATCCCAATTACGGCCAAGGGTGACGTAAAATCAATACTGTTCACATGCGGCGAATTTTTGGCTTGTAGCTGCAAAGACGATAGATGAAATCATCGATTGGAAGCAGTAAACACTATAGTAAAAATTAATGATTTCGTCATTACAAGTAACTATTTAAAGTCACCCTATTATTACTTAGGTACTTCTAGTTACATCGTTGTATAAAAAGCGGGCGAATTCCAATGGTAGCCGCCACTGGCTAGTCTTAAACGTAATCGCCCCTATCTCCCGTACAACGCTCAAAGCAACTTTATAGTTTCATCCAACATGTTTATCGCGGACGCATCTCAGTTTTTCCCCGCTACTGGAACTCACATAATCTTTCCTGGGAGGTTCTAAGCCCGCGAGTCGACCGCTTAAGATAGTGATCTTGAGAGCATCAGGGAAAGCTTCAAGCCGGTGGACATACAAACATCAAGATATAAAAAAACAGCGGTTAGCTCTCCGGGAGTGCCGGCAGAAGTGAAAACTACACACGCACACTCGAAGAAGAAGAAAAATACACGAGATTCGAACTGCGGTCACCTGAGAGAACACACTGTTGTTCCACACCTTTTACTACTAGGCCAAACGCACATACTTTAAAGCGACGAAATGAACGTACCTCGAACGTGACTCTAGTTTCATTCGTATTCAAAATATTTAAGCTCTTAGAGGATCCTTATATCCTGGTACTTAAACTCTCCCTCCGTATTACGCCTGACGCGAGTTGAACATTTTTTACCCATCTCAAAAAGCGCTCAACGCCACTAAAGAAGTTTTCAATTCAAAGACAGAAAAATAAATTGGCTTTAAATGCAAAAAAAAATTATAGTAACGAATCGACTGGGGAAGGTTTATGTGGAGTTCCATATCCACACTGAGCCTGCGTGTGAACTATAGCAAGCCCACACATTCTGAAAGGAGGCCTGTGCCCATTATTGTTTGCAGCATAAAGGCCTATAGATGTTTTTGTCGTTTTGGTAACGTACTTAAATATATTTTATGCCTTTGATGTACATGTTATGGTTTTGTGTCTTTGTTATAACGTCTTTTCATTCTTAACTGTCCTATTTGGTAAACAAAATTCTAACCTCAATGTGCAAATTTTTGTAATGAATAAGGTGTATTATGTTATCAAATAAACCTGAGGCAATATTTTGTACATAATTTTGCTGATATTTTATCTCCAGCTCCTTTAATTACGATGAAATCCTACAAATATTATAAATGCGAAAGTTTGTGAGTCACGATGTGACGATGTGAGTGAGTGTGTATGTTTGTTCCTTCTTCACGCTGAAACGACTGATCGGATTTGGATAAAATTTGTAACGGAGATAGCTGGTACCCTAGATTGAAACGTAGGCTACTTTTTATCCCGGAAAATTGCATAGCTCCCGCGGGATAGCGATAAACATGTCAATTGCTAATATTACGCGGACGAAGTCGCGGGCAGAAGCTATAGTTCAAAAATAACGAAAATGAGACGTTTTGAGGTTAGAATTTTGTTTACCAAATAAGATAGTTAAGAATGAATATACCTTAGATAAATTGCGCACCACTGGAGCTAGTAGATCAGCATACATAATTAGGCCTCATCATCGACATAAACATGAACTGGAAGCCTCACTATATTATGTAATAAGTTGAGATCATTACGTGCTAAAATGAACATATTTAAGAACAAGTTACCTTACAGTGTATTAATATTGCTATATTTATCCCTAGCCGACTCAGTCATAGGCTACGGATTAAGCAGTTATGGACGTAGGCAACATAGGCTGCATACCTGTATTACTACAACTAAGCATACTGAAAGCTATTATACCCACAATATGAAAAACAATGGGGACAGAAGGTTCTCGAATGGCGTCCGCGGACCGGGAGACGAGCTGTTGGTAGGCCTCCAACAAGATGGAGCGACGACCTGATCAGGATCGCGGGATCGCGGTGGATGCGGAAGGCACAGGACCGGTCCGAGTGGAGAGCCTTGGGGGAGGCCTATGTCCAGCAGTGGACGTCTTTCGGCTGATATGAATGAAAAACAAACTTAAAGAGGAGTCAAGCGTCTTTACATATTGTAAAGTAATGCCGGTAGGTGACAAAATAAACATGTCGATAATACTTGATGAGTATGATAAAATTAAATCATTAAAAATCCGATGTAGGTATAAACAACTACGTGACTTAGACTACCTTACCAGATACATTCTGCCAAGCTGTACAAATGTGTACGGAACAAGGACGTGGGAGTACATGCTACCTAACATCCTAATAATATACCAGAAGATGTATATACAAGAATACTTATAGACAAAAAGTCATGCAAGAACGCAATCAAAAGTTATTACTTAACGGGAGAAAGTGCGATTACTGGAGTATAGATATAAATATGTAAAGTACCCATAAATAGATATAAACATAACCGTGTTAGATATCTAACTAATATTATAAATGCGAAAGTATGGATGGGTGGATGGATGGATGGATGGATGGATGTTTGTTTGTTACTCAATCGCGCCAGAACGGCCCAACGGATCTGGATGAAATTCGGCACATAAATAGAGAAAAGTCTGGAATAGCACATAGACTACTTTTTATACCGGAAAATTGCGAAGTACCCGCGGGATAACGATGAACGGATTCTGTGCAGACGAAGTCGCTGGCAACAGACGAAGTACATTCGCGCCACGTATATTTCTGTTGCGCGTCTTAATCAATTGTGCTTGTTAATTTTTTTCTTTTGTAACTTAAATAAATAAATAATGTCTGATAAAACATGCCAATCGAGCCTCAGGTTATTTACGACGTTATTTAAGCATAATTGTGGGCGTGTAGGAAAGGGGAATCAAAATAGTAATGGGTTAACATGATTCCTAAGATTTTTGGCCTAGTTATTAAATCTCACGTCGCATCCCTCTTCTCCCGTCCAAACACGCTTGTGCGTACCACCGCCCTCGCGTCTTAAGATAACGGATCTCGGCCAACGACTCGTCAGCGTATAGAGATTAGCCCTGACGGATTAACGAGAGATGGCTGATTCGGCACGATCTCCTGCTAATGGATATAACTTAATTATGTACTCTGCTGTTTTTGGAGCGTGGAGTTTACGAGGCGTAATTAAATGACACTCGTTAGCTTAATGCGTGCCGCTAATATTACTCATTTGTTTGGAGTTATAAATATCTACGCTCTTGTAGCGTGCTTGCGGAAGAAAAGTCGTTGCAAACTTACCAAATCGCAGCTTTGAAAAATTAATAAATAAAATGTCCCGGGACAATCCTATTAATATTATAAATGCGAAAGTTTGTGACGATGTGATGATGTGAGTGAGTGAGTGTGTATGTTTGTTCCTTTTTCACGCTAAAACGACTGGACGGATTTGGATAAAATTTGGAACGAAGATAGCTGGTACCCCACATTGAAACATAGGCTACTTTTTATCCCGGAAAATTGCACAGTTCCCGAGGGATAGCGATAAAGTCAATTGCTTCTACGCGGACGAAGTCGCGGGCATAAGCTAGTTTACAATAATTGTTTAAATAGTCTCAAACTGAGCAAAGCTTGTGCTATGGGTGCTAAGCAACAGATAAACAAACTATAGTAAATACTTAATTAAGTACATACAAATAACATTGCCTAACACGGTATTCATTAAAATAAGTACCTACCGGGATTCATATCCGGGACCTCTGTCTCGGTTCTCTAACCTAATATGCGGTTGTCAAATCGATCAAAACAAATAATTAAAACATCACCCAACATTAATTCTTGTTTTCAAATTGAATTCGTTTGGGCATTATATGAAATGAATCGCATGTCGATTACCGCTCTAATAATTTTGCCAAATTAATTGTGAAAATTATAATCATTTCGCGTATTTTAATCTTGATCGTTGATCATCCTGTTTGGTTAATTAGCAAACTATGTAAGCTATGATTTGACAATTATGACTGCCGCCTAACGAATCTGGATGTAATTCGGTACATAGATAGCGAGAAAAGTCTCTGCACATAGAATACTTTTTATCCCGAAAAATTCCCGCGGGATAGCGACAAACGAATCCTTTGCAGACGAAGTCGCGGGCAACCAGCTAGTTAATATCTGTTACTTTTTCACGCTTAAATCGCTAAACCGATTTAGTTGAAATTTGGTATCAGAGATAGTAACAGTCCAGCGGAATAAATAACTAGAAATAGTTTTTATTCCGGAAAATTGCGGTTTCTGCGGTATAGCGATAAGCGGCTTCTGCGCAGACGGAGTCGCGGGCGACAGCTAGTGTTAACATAACATTAAAGTATAAGTGCCGGCACGTAAGTCTAGCGATGACCTTGTATGCGCAGAAGTATAAAATACGGTATCCGTGGGTGCGTAGATCCTCTCCACGTGACTCGTCCTCGCTAGACTTACGTGCCGCGACGTATAGGTAGTATACATAGATAATTTAAGTGTTACCTTTTTCTGTAGGTACTTAGCAATAAATAACTTCAATTTGTGTTTCTTTTTATTATGTTTTGATTCTGAATATAAATATTTTCATTTCATAAAATGTACAACAATATAAGTCATGTACAAGGTCTCGTCTTAAATGAAATCATTCCATGAAATTGAGGCTTCAACCCAACGCTGTAACAAAATATAATGTAATATCACTTTAATATCAAACCTTCGTACACATAATTAAGAAATTGGCTTCTCTCCATCACAAAATGTTCTCTCAAAATATGGGTTCATTTGGGCACATTCTACGAGGGAACGATATTTGGTCCGAATACTTAGGTCGTATGATGTTTAATCATGAAATACTGACGAGAGGTTGCCATAAGCTAACCAGACCTTTTCTAGTACCTAGTCTAAGTTCTAAATTAGAAGCATCCTTATTCTACCTATAAGTAATATTTTAGACTCATTGCTATTAAAGGCACTTGTCCCACCGCCGGCGAGCAACGAGAAGCGAGTATCTTTTAGTACCTATGGAACTTTTGTCGCCCGGCGATAAAAGCGACAAAATTTCCATACTAGAAAACGCTCGCTTCTCGCTACTCGCGACAAGTGCCTAGTTAATTTCTTAACGCTTTTATGTCGTCGTCTCTAGCCTATACATCCCACTACACCCCACACCCCACACATCCCACATCACACTCACACACACACACACACACACACACACACACACACACACACACACACACACACACACACCCACACACCCACATCCCACTGTTGGGCACATGCTTCCTCTCAGAATGAGATAATTTTTATACATATTCAATTAACTCAAAAATACTTTTCATCCATTAAATAGTTGCCTGAAAATCGCTTGTAATTTAGATGCTCTATGGGTCGCTCTCTTCGAATGGTCGTGGTCTCCGTTAAGTGAACCTATATCAAGACTTTCTTGGGAAAAATACCGTGATACTTTCCCCTAGCCTTAAATTCTACAGGGTCTTTTAAAATCGTTCCAGAATATGTCAGCAGGCGGTTGCGTTAGTTTGAATAAATATAGCCCTGTAATTTTTTTTAAGATCTTTGAAACATGGTCCACGAATGTTTCCATACATTGATCGATATTCAAAGTGAACTGCGTCAAGGGCGGGACTAAATTTTGAATCAAAAAAATCGGTTGTTTGTAAAGTCGGTTTACTGACGATAGTTGAACGTGACGTCATAAGAAAGTACTGATGGAAAGGTTGCATTTTTCAAAAGAAAATTAAAATTTTATTTGTTTGATAGATATTTTGTATGGATATAGAGAAGGAAGTAAATGGAAATCACAATTGAATTGATCAAGTAACATTTATTTGTAGTACGCATAAATACAATTATGTCATTTTTTTTACAATGTTTTTACAAGTATGAAAGTGCTTTGAGCAATTGTAATACTTGACGAAAAGATGTAAATGTATTATTATTGTATAGCAGCTGTTCACGCGGACGCATCGCTCACTCAAGTAGAAGAGAGACAGATGTCGAACGCTGCCGAACGCGGAGGCCGATTGTGCCTCTTTGTCGCTCGTTTCGCGCTCTCGCTTGCACTTCAAGCCCTAAATGGAACGCCTCAGAGCGAGGTAACGCAACATGAGTCATGTTTTTTCGTGCGTGCAGCCGGCTCCATCGAATTATAAGACGTTGACTCGTCAAAACATAAATGAGAAATCTTTGAAGTGGTGTTCAATCAAACTAATCCAATCTTAATTATAATTACGAAAACGGATAACTCACGTATAAAAGCCGAGTAATGCTCGACATGTTTCGGACTAATCCGTAGTTCTTCTTCATGGAGCGCTCAAGCCGGCCGGCGGCAGCGAAACGAACACTGCGCGCCAACGCTCTGCTCGCGCGGCTACTCAACGCAGCTGACAGCGGCGCAGAACTACCCTCGTTTTCATCGTCATTTTATTACTGTCAAAAGTTTAATCCAATCTGCTGAAATATTCGGGAAAAATTTTGAAAGACCTAGTTTTGTGCTCGGGCCTTACCATGACGTCATAATGCGATTCGATTCCTCAGTTCAGGTTTTAGCTGTCATTTTTAGTGTGAATCTGACAGCGAGCGAACCTTATCTGAATCTGAATTGAATCGCATTAAGACGTAATAGTAACCCTGGAGTCTGGAGTTTGAAATTGGTAAGAGCGGCTGCTGCCCGCTTTCACTTCAGGTTCCTCAGTTGCCTTTTACGACACCCAGGGGAAGGGTCTTTCCTATTCTAAATCCAATCATGCCACGGTTTTTTATTATTACAAGATACAAGCTTTATATTAACTTGCAACGTATTTATGTATGTTTGTCCGGGTGGAATCTTGCGGCTCGATTTTTAAGCAGATATCTTCAACTCATCATCATCATAATCAGCCGAAAGACGTCCACTGCTGGACATAGGCCTCCCCCAAGGCTCTCCACTCGGAGGCTCAAGGCTCTCTTCAACTGATTAAGCTGGAATTTTGCACACGTACTTGAGTAAGTCAGATGGCAATGCAATAATCTGGCAGTGGAGTTCTGGTGAGCCAGCCAGAATCATCTCCGGTACCTCTTCAACGGTTAGTCCGATTGACTTGAAATTTGGTATGTAGGATTTGGTGACAATGCAATGAAATTTTTTACAGAAACTTATTAGATTTTTGTTTGTTAATTTCTTGATAATTTAACTTGATATAAGTTTATAGTAATTTCAAGTTAACTCTTTGATTATTTTGCCGCAATTTGTCTACTTTCCTGGAAATGAAAAAAGTTAAATGAAGGAAGTAAAAGTCATTTCAAGACAGGCAGGGGTGAAGTGGCGCGAACATAAATGATCATGTTCAAGCAACAAAACTGACAGGCTACATAAATAATCTCGTTTTAATAAACATAACAAAGCATTCTTACACACCCCTTTATTACAACGCACCTTGTGTATCTCCATTTTTATTAATTTAAATTCTAATCGCGACTCTCTTTTGTTCCAGATAAAAAATGCAAAACCGGAGACACCACAAGCGGCGAAGAACGAAACGCATTAACGTCGTCAGATAGTCAATGAAAAATGTGACTTAAAGGACTTTATCAGAGTTCACAATGGTGCGGCCTGCGATGGGACGTGTGTCCAACGGGGACTTGTTAGTGATAGTGTTGTTTATGTGTAGGACAATCGTGTGTGATGGCCAGTGTCCTAAGTTCGCTGAGCGACCGCTGGAGACTAGAGTTCAAGACGCTTCCATAGTTTTTAGGGCAGTGGTAGTGCAAACACATTATCAGGTGAGTTTACCTTGTACATTCTTCAGTACGTATAAAATATATAATAAGAGGGGCTTCATCTTTGTCACATCTCCTCATGTTCCTAAAATATCATTTAAGTTTTTACGTGTACAAAAACGTAATTAACAACGCAACCATCCAAAAAGTTACAACACTATTAGTATGTGAAAAAAGTTCATGTAAGTTCATGTTTTCTTTTTGCAAAGGCTAAGGGTGCGACCAAACCGCCGCGTATACGCAGTGACGTGTCGTAGACGTCACGTTTTCTCACCGTTTCTTCATACGTTTTGTTGCGATTCCGTAACGTCACCGTTTTTTAAGCGGCGGTGTGGTCGCACCTTTAATCACCCGAACAGGTTAAAATACTATAAGGTAGCACGTGTTTACTTTTACACTCCAAAACTCTAGAAAACGTAACGCGTAAGATATTTTTGTGTGCTTCTGTTCCTATCAGTCCTAAAGATATGTGATCCCATTTAACAACAATTGATTAAGCATACTAATCTGGGTGCAAATAAAGAATATAAAATGCACTAGGTGCTTTTCTTCCCGCGGTGATGGTAAAACCCCATTGAGGGAATCAGCGAAAATCTTAGGAAGCGTTATGTGAACCCCATCACTATTTTGATTCCCCTTTCCATCTATACGCCCAAAGTCATGCTAAAATGTGGCTTTAGGTCTTGCTACCTTAGGCCTACGGCATAAAGACATGGTTTATGTAAGTGTGTATGTATTTTTGTTTGAAATCTAACTAATATTATAAATGCGAAAGTTTGGGTGGATGGTTGGACGGATGCGGATGGATGGAAGTTTGTTTGTTACTCAATCACGCCAGAACGGCCCAACGAATCTGGATTAAATTTGGCACATAGATAGAGAAAAGTCTGGAATAACACATAGGCTACTTTTTATCCCGGAAAATTGCATAGTTTCCCGCGGGATAGCGATAAACATGTCAAAGGTCATAGCTGCCTAGAGTCCCGACGTTAAAAATTATAGCAGAATATACTATCAACATCAGTTCTTAATCCTAATTCTACGCGGACGAAGTCGCGAGCAGAAGCTAGTGTAATATAAAATGCCCAATTCTTAATTTTACGTGATTTCACCTGAACAGCACTCGGACTGTTCAAACAATGTCAGATTTACGTTCAACAAACGGCCCTTTGAAGATGAAAGCGAAATTATTGCCGAACTTTTTAATGCCTGATATCATACTCAAACAAACTCCACTTCCCGACATAAAAGAAACCAACGGGAAGTAAACAACAGCTATAAAATATTAAACTGAAATTTATGGTCAGTTTTCAAAATGGCGGCCGTCCCGTGAGACGGAGTATTTCAGGGGGGCGGTTGGAATAATGAGTCGATCGTTAAAACACGAAAGATGAATACAAATTTTAAAGCGTAATAATAAAAGTTAGGGAACGTGTCCGCGTAAGTGATATATTTCTACCTCGGCTGGAACGGTGTGAATTTTTAAAATTATTAAGTTTTTACATTAGCCGTGCACACTAATATCGAACAAAATCATTACTGCATGCTTATAACGTAACTCGCTCGCGATCACCATCGTCTTCATTTTGACAGTTCATGTATGGGCTGACAATTGGCATCGGAATCAGCTAGCTGTCACATTCATACAAGAACTGTCAAAATGAACACGATGGCGATTGCGAGCGAGTTACGTAATAAGCTAGCGGTTCTGTACCTACCTATGCTTAGTGTAAATTTCGGTCACAAAATATGTCTCGAGCGCGTTTGCGTTAAAATGTCAAATACTATGAGAAATTGTAGTTGTCGTTTCGTTCCGCTTGTGGCGCTGTTCTTTTTCCCGGTAGTAATTGGAACGTTAACGCGAACGTGTTAGAGACGTTTGTCGTGCCTAAAGGTGCAGTTCCGAGCCAAGCGACACTGACACCACTAACTCCGCGTTAGTGTTGCCGCGACAGAGCGATAGTACAATGTTCTATTATAAAATGAATACCTACATGACGGCGTGTACGAACACGGCGAAACTTGACGCCGCGTCAACTAGCGCCGTGTGTGACCTCAGCCTTACCATGACGTCTTTTTTTTTTTATATGAATAGGAAGGAAAACGAACAAGTGGGTCACCTGATGGTAAGTGATCACCAGCCCATAGACACCCGCAACCCCGGAGGGATCGCAGATGCGTTGACAACCTAGAGGGCTAAGATGAAATGCCTCTTGTGCTCGTAATTTCCCCGGCTGTCTTACTCTCCACACCGGAACACAGCGAGTAAGATGGTGGTAGCTATCCGGACGGACCTTGCACAAGGCCCTACCACCCGCAAAATAATTCTTAAAGTCTTAATTCTATTCCGATTCTAAAGATAGATCTATACATAAAATGACAGCTAAAACCTGAACTGAGTAGAAATTTAAACAGATGAAGACGTCATGGTAAGTCCCCAGGCACCCATTTCACTAACGCAACAAAAGTAAGTAAGTAAGCTTTATTGTACATATATAAAGAAAAAGATACAATTCACAAAAAAATATATAAACAACAATAAGGGTGCGACCAAACCGCCGCGTATACGCAGTGACGTGTCGTATGCGTCACGTTTTCTCACCGTTTCTTCATACGTTTTGTTGCGATTCCGTAACGTCACCGTTTTTAAGCGGCGGGTGTGGTCGCACCCTTATTATATGCACAAAGGCAAGACAGTGACAGTGACAATTTTACATTACAAACTTGACCAAGAATCTACGCCGGTTGGCTTCATTATTGCCTACGCGTTGCATTTTAAATTGTCCCTTGTCACCGACGTCGAGTTGGTGAAATTGGTGCCAGTATGCATAGTGTAAGTTATCGGTCACAAAATACGTCTCGATCACGTTTGCGTTAAACTGTCAAATACTATAAGAACAGTTAGTTGCCGTCTCGATCCGCAAGTGGCGCTGCCAATTTTTCCATAGTAATTCGGACGTTTACGTGAACGCGTTCGATACGTTTTTCGTGTCAAAAACTTGCACTAGAGGCTCAGAAACTTACACTAAGCTAAAGTCGTCACAATTTAAAAGGCCCGTTTTGACAGTTCACGCCCATGAAGTTCTCTATTTTTTACCGATCGAAATGTTCTGAAGGTAATTGCATTTTTCATTGATGGGTATCGCTCACTCAGCTAAGTGCTGTGCATAACGATTTTTCCATATTGTCCACAGACTATTAATAATTGGTAAGAGAAAAAATAAATCGATCTAGATAAAAAAAATTAAGGCCGACTCGCACTTGGCTGGTTTTATTTATTTTATTTAGACCAATTAATTACTAAATTTCACCAGCTGTGTAGTGATTTACTGAAAATTATGACCTTGGAGCTCAAAGCCGTAAACAATGGCAACACCGATTTTAATAGAATGACTCGTCTTCATCATCTGAAGAAAATGATTGACTGAAGATTCATTTTCTAATCAGAACTTTAATCCAATGCCACTTTACAATACATATTTAAATCGATCAAATACTCATGCAAACTTGAATCGATTTATCGTGAGTATCGAGTACCGAGTCGTACGGTGACATCACTAGTTACATCGGAAAGACAAATGTCAAAACGGGCCTTTTATTTTGCGACGACTCTAGTGGTGATGTCGTGCGATGTTAACGATTTCGTACGACATGTCGGAGACGATTACGCCTTAAGCCTACTACAATCCGTGACGATTATCGTTACAATACATCCGTGTAGTGCCTGTAGATAAGATAAAGCCAGATGCCACGAGCGAAATTCTAGCCCTCTCTAACGCATAAGCTAACAGTAGGCTTATTGTCTAACTCGCTCGCAATCGCCATCGTGTTCATTTTGACAGTTCTTGTACAAATGTGACAGCTAGCTGATTCCGATGCCGATTGTCAGCCCATACATGAACTGTCAAAATGAACACGATGGCGATTGCAAGCGAGTTAGACAATAAGCCTGCAGGACCGCTTTTCCGAGTATTTACCTACAGTGCCCGGCCATAAATATTGCACATCGGTCTTCTTGACTAAATTCGGCTCCTAGCGTTGTCTTGCTCTAACTAACGTGATACCAATTGTTTCTTTCCAAAGATCGAAGTGCTATCTTTAAGACCGATACTGCACTTGCGTTGGTTTACTCATACCATAAATTTCGACGTTCGCAAGTACGAAACTTGCTTTGAAATTTTTTATACCCACTTTTATACGACCAAGAAGATAAATTCGATGCTGATCTGGGAGCAATAAAAAACATAGAATGTACGGTTTCTCTTCCCGCGCCGATGGTAAAAGCCCATCGATGGAATTGGCGATAGGAATCATGGTATGCTAGCAACCCATTTCGAGTCTCCTTTCCGCCTATATGCCCACAACCATGCTAAACGTGGCCTTTAGGTCTTGTTACCTTAAAGCTTTGTCTACCCCGTAAGGATAATGACGTGATTTATGTACCTATGTATGTATGAAGACATAGGAACAATACTATGTCACCTAATAGCGCATTCTGGGCTATGATGGTCATTCCGAGTGCGCTGGTAGTTTCAAAAAAAGACATGTAAAAGAGCCCTTGGCGGCCTATTTGCAAAATGAAGTGTTTCAATTTTAAATTTTTGAAATCTATCCAAGTTTGATTACAAAAGTGTAGTACGGTCTGCAAAACTGCCAATCCTTTCAAACTGTCCCGTTTATGCATTTATCGGGTTAAATCAGCTATGCTGCTGATTAATGATGCATGACGTTGCGCTTGTTTGCATAATTTCATATTCAATCGTACGCTGTTTAACTGCGTGTGAATCCGGCTGCTGATAGTGTATTTATTAAAGCTGAGGGTCAGTTTTTGATGTGACAATAGTATAAAGCATTGACATGATTGGCTGAATTTTCACTTGCTATTTGTAGACGATGGGGCACTGATTCCAATAAAACACCGTAAATTCACACTGAAGACTGGCTTTAATGTAGAAGCAGTCGACTAACACAAAACACATACAAAAACAGTTTCCAAAAACAATATGAGAGGTCACGTGACACAATTCATAAGCGACGCGCGGTGTGCACTGCGGATGCAAGCAGACTGACTGCCCGCTGCATCTTCGGCGCCCGCTCACACGTTAAAAAAAACCAGTAAGTACAAATGAACGCGTCGGCAACACTATTTATAATATTCGCCATTTAGACATGTAGGTACGTAATCAATGACCGATGTTTCAGACTGATGATGATGATGATGTCCTCCTTGACGTATCCGTCAACGGCTAACCCTAGCTAGCTCCGGAGGTGAGAGCGAGAATGGCTGGCAAAACCAAATTTGGTTTAAAGGTGCGGTTGCACGGCGCACAGTACAACTTACCCGCGGAGTTGTAGGAGTACGTTTCAGACTACTTAGGTATTAGGGGCCTTACCATGACGTCTTAATTCCGACTCAGTTCAGGTTTTAGCTGTCATTTTTAGTATGGGTCTGACAGCGAGCAAACCTAACCTGAATCGCATCTTAATTCCGACTCATTTCAGGTTTTAGCTGTCACTTTTAGTATGGATCTGACGGCGAGCGAACCTAAACTGAATCGCATTAAGACGTCATAAACTCCTCTGATCGCTGTTCGATTTGCATTACATTAGAAACATAAGTAAGTGGCTCAACTATTTCGGTTCTAGACTGTGCCAGTTGCTTTAGTTCCCGCGCAGATGGTAAAAAATCATTGTGGAAATGTGCGAAAATCGTAGGAATCGTGTTATATGTGGCGATGTGGCCAGCAACTCGTCAGTATTTTGATTCCCCTTCCCAAAGGTCCACGTGATTTATGTATGTTGTATGTATGTGCAAAGGATTTTCAATCATAGTGTGACCTACATAATTTATCTGATGGTACAGTGAAAGAAACTGAATCAAGTACCACTTGGAAACTTGTCACTGAAAATGTCATAATCACTTACCGTACTCTCCTAAAGAAATTGTTGCCAAATCGTATGAGAAAAGGTTTCACGGAGGTGCATGATTCAGTTTCTTTGGCCGTACCTACCTATTGCCTCTTCACCGCCGAAAAGTCATTTTTATACTCCCCGCGGCGAATCTTGATCCCTATGACAGCTCCACCGACATTTCTAATAGTGATGCGCCAGTTTCGATGTTCCTATTTTCTGGCAAAGATGACTTGCGTTCAATCAGCATGCTTATTACGTAACTCGCTCGCAATTGCCATCGTGTTCATTTTGACAGTTCTTGTATGAATGTGACAGCTAGCCGATTCCGATGCCAATTGTCAGCCCATACACGAACTCTCAAAATGAACACGATGGTGATCGCGAGCGAGTTACGTAATAAGCTAGCAGGTCTTTTATAACATTTATTAAAGTTAATTATAATATAACACAAACCGTTTGTTTTATTTTTGCCAAGCCCCAGGGCATTAAATATTACATATATATGAACAAGAAATTTCCTTCCATTCTGTTCAGTCAACGTCATCTGTTTACCGATATTCCTAGTCATGTTTATCGATCTACCCACTCCTTAGTCGATACCAGCCCAACGAAGTAACTTTTGCAGTAATACCTACGTCAACATGTAATAGGTGAAATTATTTCCATCAAATACTAAATAATTTCATTATATTCTTATTCAAATCTTATATTTCTATTATATTATGACGTGCTAGACTTTAAGTTTCGCCTCTAAACGATACAACGTGACCGAACCTCATTATAAGGTTAGGTATATAAAATGAACTGTCACTAGAAGTATCATAGGGATGAAGATTCGCCACTAGGAGTATAACAAAATCTAAATAAGTAGTATGTCTAAATTATGTAATGTGAGAATAATATATTTTCTCTACCCTTCTGCTAGTATCCATTCATATTTCATTTAGTGTTCATTTAAAAGCAGAATATCTTTTATAACATCGACTACGAAATGTAAATTATTATCTCTTTTATGTTTACGACAGGTCGCTAAAGATTAAATTCTGTTTCATGGATATTTCAATTTCATCTAGCAAATTTTGCTAAAAGTATAGCTCCAATCTCAACCCAAGATGATTGAAGTTATTTGTGAAATGAAGAGTATTTCATTACTCAATTATAAGTAAATACATACATTATTGATGTGTTTAACAGTCAAGGGCATAAATATACGCATATATGTACGTTACCAAGTTGTCAAAAACATCTAAAGATGTTTGTAAGTGCCGGCACGTAAGTCTAGCGATGACCTTGTATGCGCAGAAGTATAAAATACGGTATCCGTGGGTGAGCAGATCCCCTCCACGTGACTCGTTATCGCTAGACTTACGTGCCGGCACGTACCTATACTCCTTTATGCTACAAACAATAAGATCGGTGACACATATATATTTGACATGATGAATATTTACCAAAAACAAGAACAAACTAAAATATTATTTCATTATTATTTTATATTTCATGCAACTTTTATTATTGTGTATTTTAAATGTTGGAAAGTATTCTTCATGCTTTTTATGGAGGTTTTATTTATGTACTAAATAAATGTTGCATGAACAGGCTGAGATAAATAAACTCTCATGAACGGGAAGAAAACATTCGCGTAATTTTTGTTGTATTGTATGTACCTGATTTGTTCTTTTATGTTAGCGTTTTACGTGGCTTCATCTCAAGTTTACTTTTTATACGCTATATCAACGTTTTGTGAAGAAACCCCGTTATCTTACAGTTTAAATAAGTTTACGCAATATTTTAGTAACTGTTTGAGATAGTTCGATGGAACGAACTCTTTTAGCTTCAGATTCATTTGATGTTTTACACTATCGTGCCAAAGTTTATCTATTGAATGTTTTGGAGAAGCTAGAAATAATTATTGACGAACAAGTAAAAATAAAAGAGTTAGCAAACGAGCTACCAGGTCATAATTATATGATCTAAAGTATAAGAATCACTGTCACGTGTCTAAAACTTATTTAACTATCTGCTGAAATGCCCGCTTCCTTGATTTTAAGAAAGCAACAAGAAAACGTTTATTTGTAACTATATAAAAAATGGTAATTATGCTAAACGTGGCCTTTAGGTCTTGTTTTACCTTAGGCTCTGTCTACCCCGTAAGGGATAAAGACGTTATTTCTACATGACTGTATGTATGTATTATTTTTTCTAAATAATTTTTATTGTGTTTATTCATGTACTTTTTATTACAATTTGATTACTTTACTTACCTATTCGATTTTGTGACATTTCATATTCTATTTTTATTAATTTTCTGAAGACTTCAATTATTATTATCTTTGCTTGATATTTTATATAAACCAAAGTATTTTTACATTGAACGAATAAACTAAACCGAACCACACTATGTATGCAAATGTAGTCGTAAAAATTATTAAGGAATAAATTAACACAAAATGGTGTACCTACAGCAAATAGAATAGATAATCTAAAACAACACTATCCTGATAATCTTCTCAATAACCTGTGCTTCCAAAATGGTCCAGACAAATTGCCTCATTATTGTTTTTCCACGGCTCCGCTGGCTCCGCAAAGCGGCCACTCTTGCCAAGCCGATGTTCTGCTTAATTTGCGGGATTGCCTTGATACCCTGGCTATGGTAAAACTCATACATATGTATAGCTCTTGCTCGCAACTTCGTCTGCGTGTATGGGTACTTAATGGTCCATTCAGGATAACATTAGTGAAGCCTACGACGCGGACTATCGATTAATGTGTAATTTTAATTTCCCGTCTATAAACTCGTTACAGTTTATAGACAAGGGAAATTAAAGTTGATAAAAACACCAACAATAATCTAAAAAAAGCGGCTAAGTGCGAGTCGGACTCGCGCACCGAGGGTTCCGTATAAATATCTATAAACCAGTATATAAGCAGAGCGCCCTGCTTCAAAGCAAAATGTACGCAATGTAGGGTCACTTTATATTGGTCAATGATATATACAGACATACATACATATTTACGGTTTTCGCAATTATTCCTTAATCTGTGCTATAACCTTCATATCAAATTTCAAGATTCTGAGTTCACGGGAAGTACCCTGTAGGTTTTGATTCCCTTGCGAGTTTCGAAAATTTGCAGCATAAACGACTTTTTCTATTGATTGCGTTGGCTTAGAAGTTTGCTTTTTTCACAGCTCTAAGGGACAGTAGACCTGAGTATTTAATATAAATTTCAGCTTGATACCTCCACGCGTTCTCGAGAAAAAGGGTCTTGGCAGACGGACGCACGGACGGACGGACTGACGGACAACAAGGTGATCCTATAAGGGTTCCGTTTTTTGCCATTTGACTACGGAACCCTAACAAGTAATTAGGTTTACCCTGACGTCTTAATGCGATTCAGTTCCGATTTATTTCAGGTTCGCTCGCTGTCAGATCCATACTAAAAATGACAGCTAAAACCTAAACTGAGTCAGAATTGAATCTAATAAAGAGGTCATGGTAAGGCCCCTGGTCTTCAACTCACGCATTGACACGACAATCAATGTGTCCGACATGAGGATCAAACTGTAGGCTTATTTTCTAACTCGCTCGCAATCGCCATCGCGTTCATTTTGACAGTTCATGTATGGGCTGACAATTGGCATCGGAATCAGCTAGCTGTCACATTCATACAAGAACTGTCTAAATGAACTTGATGGCGATTGCGAGCGAGTTAGACAATAAGCCTACAGGTAATAGACATTAAAATTAGTCTGCTGAGAAACGCCGTAAATAAAAAATATCAATACTTACCTAACTAAGATAATTTCGAAATCAGCGGTAGCTCGATACTTAACAATACAATACAATACAATACAAATACATTTATTTCGTAATCATAGGTAAGATATACAAGATCATAGGAATTATTAGAATAGTACAGCTATGATTTGCCGTTTGGCGTTCGAAATTTTAGGGAGCATTAGTCACATATCATCAAAATCAGGCATCATTAAAACAAGAACCTAAAGTCATAAAAAAAAGAAAAAACAACAAAAGAGAAAAAGAAAAAAAAAGAAAAAAGAAGAAAGAAAGAAGAGGTCTTAAAAAAATAGTATTTTACCCTATACGATCCTGACCAAACAAAGAAAGAAAGTAATGTCAGAAACACGACCAAATGTGTTCGATTCAATATATTTGGATTTCAATTTGAAGATTCTTATTTGTATTCGTTGTTTTTCATATTGTGTGCGTTTCTTTGACATCATATAATATTCAAATGAGTTCCTGTACGATGACACGAAGACGCATTGCACGTGATTTTGTTACCAAAACGCGTTTGTTTACAATACATAATTATTAAGACTAATAAACCTGAATAGAGCTTTACTAAAAAGTTATAAGCCCGTTTAGTATGATTGTGAGCGTATCAGGTGGAAAGGGGAATCAAAATAGCGATGAGTTGCTAGCCACATCGCCTATAACATGATTCCTAAGATTTTTGCCCATTCCCTGGATGGGCTTTACCATTTACCATCTGCGCGGGAAGAGAAGCCATTGGTACATTCTACGTTTTTTCTTTGCTCCCAGAGCAGCATGGAAAATAATAGAAACAAATCCCTCTCAAATCAAGTCACGAACAGCTAATAATATATAGGTATTAGGTACTTTACTACTTAATAATATTGGCAGCGTTGAGGTTGGGTGTGGTGAAGTTATAAATTCAGAGCTTTTAGTGGTGCCCGCACCAATATGAAGCTCAGTAGCTTTATGAGGCAATATCCTGCATTTTAGATACATTATGACAGTCTAGATGTTGTATGTATGTTTCATTACAATATTATATCCAATTATGTTTTATTTTGTGTAATGTTTATTTTTAACTATTGTATCATTCTTTTCTTTTCAATGTATATGTATCACCCTATGGTCCCAACGGAAGGCCAGCGCTGGCTGCAAGGCCAGCAAATGCTGAGTTGGGACCATTTTGTGACAATTTATTTATTTATCTGCTGTTTTATGGTGTTTTTTATTTGATGTGTTGTGATTGTCATAAATAAACTTTTTTCTTTCTTTCTTTCATCATCATAATTTTCGTAAAAGCAATTTATTATTATTTTATTATAGGTAGGTACCTACACTAAATTTTAATAAACATTAAAAAAAACCGACATGCATTAATCTTACGTTGGTACCAAAAGGCCGCCTATAATGTTACCTTATTACTTCTGTATACCTTTTTCTGTTTTGATTGTTATATGTGGTGTTCAATAAAGAGTTATTGTATTGTATTGTATTGTACCTAACTAAAAAAAAATGTTTGCTAAAAATGCCTTACCTAAGTTTGGAAAATAGCAGAATACTCTTCAAACTGCTGAAAACAGATTTACCAAACGTCTAAGAAGTACCTACCTAGGAAATTGGCTTTCGAATGAAAAAAACTGATTTAAAATTGATCCTTTTGAGTGCTACAATGCCGCAGCAGATACACACACACACACACACACACACACACACACACACAGAGAGAGAGAGAGAGAGAGAGAGAGAGGCATCGACGTCAAACTTAAAACACCCCTCTTTTTGCGTCGGGGGTTAAGAGGCTGACAACACCAAATTTTGTTGAAATTGATGTTATTTAAGAAAAATTACACACAATAAAAATCCAAAAAAATATGTATGTCAATTTTCATCATATTTCAAACACGCTGGACGGACTCGATACATAATTGAACAAAATCGGCTCGATAGAAAATAATTGCAAAGATTGGTCTTAAAATCATCATTAAACGGTTCTATGTCTTTATTCTTTCGATGTATGGGTCTGCAATTAAAAACATGAAGTCAACATATTCATACCTACACGGCTAACGAGTGATATTTCACAAATAATCTATACTTTTTTTTATTTCTTATTATTTGTGTCTTATTTGCAAGATTTTAGACGCGCGCCAAGCTGCCGAAATAGTTTCTTCTCTTTCACTAACAGGCATGCGATCCGTATGTGCGAAGAGTGGCGCTGCTCAAGGTCATTTGCTGTTGACAGCTTAAATATAATCCCGAACACTTCAGCAGCTGGTTGAGTTAGCTTAACTGAACATCCTGTAAACGTCTTGACAAAATGTTTCCAAACAATGGTTAATGTTCAAAGGAGTTATTTTCGACTCAATTTCGATGAAAAACCTTAATATTATGTCGAGTGTTCAAGTAAATAATTAAATGAATCAAGAATTTCACTTCTTGATTGTTAATATTTATTTTTATGGCTTTACGCGTTACATTTTTAGGCAAATTTAAATACCATAAATTTAAGGTAGGAGTGTCTTAGGAAAACGTAAACACGGTAACGAGTGACAAGAAGTTGTTCCACCCCAAAGATTAATTATGCGAAAGAGCTAGAAAACTAATTAAAGCTTTTTGTTTCAGAGTAAAACACTAGACTTAGCGCTAGTGTCTATATACAGAGGGGGTGTCGAGCTGGCGTCTGTCAGTAGATACGCTGGTTCACCTTACAACACCACAGATAGGTAAGTACATTTACACTAATCAGTAGTGAGTGGCGTGCATTGGGTCGCCAGGGCACGCAGCGGTAGGCAGCGGCAATTCGACGCAACACAATTTCTACGCGCTGCCTATACTTCATTTAATTTAGAATGAGAAACCACAATAACATTATATTGCGTCTGGTCAACTATTTCTCACCTAGCAAATAGTACAGTGCAAAATGAACACAAAATATTTACCTTGCTACTCCGCTACTTACGTGCAAGATAACCAAGCTTGTGCAAGCTTGGTTATCTTGCACGTAAGTAGCGGAGTAGCAAGGTAAATATTTTATGTTCATTGAAATGGACCTCCGCAAAGTAACGCCTGATTCAATAAAATACAGTGCAAAAGTTTGGCAGCCACAAAATAAAATTGTTTTAAAGTCACTTTATTTGCGTGTCATCAATTGTTACTCTAGTACAAATTGTTAAGAGATTACAGTTCACGAACCGCAATATAATGTTGTTGTGGTTTCTCATCCTAAATTAAATGAAGTATAGCCAGTAGCTACATTGCATGTACAAGGTAGCGAGCTGTTTTAGCTTAAGCAGAATGCTCTAATTTTAACCTCTGACGCACAAAGAGGGATGTTACAAGTTTGTCGATGTCTGTGTGTGTGTATCTGTCAGTGGCATCGTAGCTCTCAAACAAATAAACAGATTTGGGTGCAGTTTTTTTCATTCGAACGAAAGCCGGTTTTTTTTGCGGTGGTTCTTAGCCATGATTAGTAAAAATCAGTCCAGTGGTTTGATGAGTATCAGCTATTTTCCAAAATGATGTACTTACGGCCGTTTTAGACTTTTTTTGTTTATTATTTACTCATTATGGCCTAAAGTAGCATAAGTAAAATAGATTTGCGGTTTTCGGCCAAAGTTCGTATAGCGCCAACTATAACCCGCGCGTTTAACTTTATATTTTTCTTTTTGCCTGTTCTCATTTTATTTGAAATGGAAAAATAAAACATTTACTCATAATAGTGTCATTATTCACTTACTGAACTGTGTACTTATTTCCGCAACCCACAATTTCACTGCTAATAAAAACGGGCAAAGCAACCCATAATTCCACTGCACCACGTAGATAATAGAATGTTGAACAATAAAATACCCTATAAGCATTCATAATGGGGTCGCTACCCCTATGTTGGCATAACATGCTTTGGTATTATGGAATGAGGCAGGTATTTTATAGCACATAATAGCTCCTGTCTTTCTTAGGCTTAATAGGCCTATTTCTTTGGATATTGTTGTGTTGGGTACAATTTCGATTCGATTTCAGAATTGCTTTTATTTTTGTGTTGTTTTTTAACTTTACTAGTATTTTGATTACATACGGACTTACTGGTTAGACAGTTATTCATAATGGTCAGGGAGTACAGAAAAACATAGAACGTACCAGTTGCTTCTCATCACGCGCAGATGGTAAAAGTCCATCGAGGGAATGGGAGAAAATTTTAGGAATCATATTACTGGCGATGCGGGTAGCAACCTATCACTATTTTTGATTTCCCTTTCTACCTATACACCCACAATCATGCTAAACGTGACATTTAGGTCGTGTCTACCCCGTAAGGGATAAAGACGTGGTCTATGTATACCTATATGTATAATAATAATAAATAAATAAATATTTTGGGACAATTGACACCAATTGACATAGTCCCAAACTAAGCAAAGATTGTGATATGGGCACTAGACAACGGATAAACATACTTATATAGATAAATACATACTTAAATACATATTAATTAAACATCCAAGACTCGAGAACAAACATTCGTATTTTTCATACAAATATCTGCCCCGACCGGGGATCGAACCCAGGACCTCAAGCTTCATAGTCAGGTTCTCTAACCACTAGGCCATCCGGTCGTCGATGTATGTATGTATGTATTGAGTTTTTTGGACAGAAGAGAGTGCCAAAGGAATTGGGACATTAATATACTCTAAAAACACAACCCTTCTGGCACCAGTTGGATAATGATAGAGAAACAAGTTGGACAGTAAAAAAAACTGACGATTGAGTTCATAGAACAATCTCAAGAAATTTCATAAGTAATTTAACTTCCGAAGTAAAACCGTTTTAAAATCATAAGCCGTGAAGTTCTTACTTTTACCGGGACTTTGAAATTGGAATTGCTCACGCTACCCAGATTTTTCTGACTTAATTAACACATTCCTCTGAATTTGTTGGAACTTTTGCGTTATTTGAAAGGGTACTGCAGGTTGTAATGAGACTTGGGAGCAAGAGATTGTGGATTAAAAGTTAAAATTAAGTCGTCGAAGCCAAGGGAGTGTCAAAAGTCACGACATTTTTGAATTCGTCATTTTGTTTCTTGACATAATTTTCAACGATATTCAGTATACGAATCAACTGGATTCAATTTAAACCACCCTTTATAAATACCTAACTACTGAAGTCAATAGTGACTTAATATTCAAAGAATCATACTTCTAACAATAGCTACAAAAACCAAAGTTTGTGAGCTTGTATGTAAGTTACATCTGTTTGTTGACTTACGTCATAAATAACTGTTTGCCATAAGTGTATTACTTTATCTTCAGAGTACTGAAGTAAATTCGAATTTCTTGTCAAACCCTCCCTATCACTCTATTGATGAGTATAAGTAGTGTAAGTAGAAAGGCACGATAGAAAGTTCAAATTTCGGAATATTATAAAGCCTAAGGATTACATACATACATACATATCGTCACGCCTCTTTCCCACAGGGGTAGGCAGAGACTACTTTGTTCCACTTGCTACGATCCTGACATACCTCTTTCGCTTCATCCACATTCATCAATCTCTTCATACATGCTCGTCGGTTTCAGGTACTCTTGACCTGGCCTTTCTCCAAAACGTCCCCAATTTGATCACGGAATGTCCGCCTAGGCCTTCCCCTCCCAACGCACCCATTCACACTCCCCATATATATATCTGTTTAGTTAATCTTCTAAATAATAATAATAATTTAATAGTAATTTTATGGTTCCAGTCTAATAACAAAAACCAATTCTTGCTGGCAACAGATCGCAATTATTACCTTCTCAAAGTATAATGAAACTTGGCAATCCAAATGACCTACTATTGACAAAACGAAGAAGCGCCTAATGATCCTATACCGTAATAAAGATGGAATCTGAATCCTGTCGGTATGATAGTAAGATTGGATGTTCGTTGGCTTAAGGTTCTCAAGGTTAGATAAACACTGGTTAATTTTCTTCATAGCTTCGAGAACTAGCCGAAATTGAATTACCGAATTAAAACAGTTGAGTTTCATTGGACAGGAAAATTCCAATTGTGATTATGGAAGGATTTTTATTATTCTCGGCATTTCAATTTCAAAATCAATGTCACAAGTTTATTTCACTAATACTAAACTTATACTCATACTCATAATAATTATAGTTATAACATGTCATTATTATTGTTATATTATTTTATTTCACGTCAAAATAACTCATGAAATTTAAAGATATTACAATTAAAAAATTTAATACAAATGCAGCACTATAATAAAGAAAATGTTCTGCAATCAGTAAGTTGTAGTAGAATAGCTCTTTTACAACCCTGTTTTCAAAAATACCAGCACTTTTAGAAAACCATCATTACCAAGAAGAATGTGTCGCAAGAAACTTGGCAGCTTGATCAGGCGTTACTTTGAACTATCCGTGACAGCAACCACAGGACGTAAGTCTTCTATGTGGTTGACACCGCTTTTAAAATTTGGTAAATCAACATTATGTCATAGCGAAAACAATGATACTTTAGTAATATTTAAAGTAAACTAACATGCAGCTAGTTATAGCTAGTGCTGGAAACCGTATCAGTATAGTGATTGTTTTAAAGCGATTAACAAGCCAAAGTGAGAACTGTGCAGAAAGTGGCTAAGTTTGTAAACAGTGCAGCTTGCACGCAGACTTGTAGTTGTGGGTATAAATAATGAACGAACAACGATTGAAAATAAAATTTACTCCGATAAAACGACTATAATTTAATTACGTTGGAGATTTGTAATAATCTGTCTAATTTGAAAGACACAAATTTTTAGACTACTATACATTGCTAAAAACATCTCTAAGAAGTTACTTTAGGCACTCTGTACATCCCACAAAAATAGATGTATAAGTAATGTAGATTCGTTTCATTATAAACTTTTAAATATTTATATAACATGTATGTAGGCACATTTTATTTACAAAAAAAAAACCTGCCAACTTTCTTGCGCCCCGTTGTTCTTGACAATACAATAACGGTGTTTTCGAAGGCTTTGGTAGTTTTGAAAACAGATAAATAAAAGAACCCTTTGCAGGCTACTTGGCTTGGCGGAGATCGGAGGCCCAAAAAAGGTTTTAGATATCGTTAAGCTATCTTTATGCCGCGAACTCTCATCTTCCACGCCTCAACTCCCAGTAGAAACTTAGAGATTAGTACGGAACTCAATTAAAGGAACCCCAAACTTAGCCAGAGGTCGGGATCCGTGTAATTAAATTTTCTGAATAAAAGTAACGCGTGATTCGAATGTAGTTCTGCATCAAGCTGAATACAAGCTTAGTGTTGTCAATAAGCATTCAAGACTTCATAAATCTTTACTTGACATTAAATAGTTTATTGTATCAATTATAAACTGAACTAAATTAAAGTGTTAATGACCTCACGTGAGCATCCTCCTCTAAGCAAAAATTCATCATCATCATCATCATCATATCAGCCATAGGACGTCCACTGTTGGACATAGGCCTCCCCCATAGATCTCAAGTTGCCTCGGTTGGAAGCGGCTTGCATCCACCGTATCACAATTAGCAAAACATAAATATTTGTTTAAATACCTAAATATATCTGATTCATAAATTGTATTTTTATGAATATTATCGTAGAAACTACCAGACGGTATGATTGTTTTAATTTCGTATTTTTTAGCTTGCCTTTTTGGAGTGTTATTTTAAAATTCAGAGAATAATTTACTGAAAAATATGTAAAATCTCACGAATGTTCGAAGGTTCAACAGTCTCATCTAGACAAACTGATTTGCATACAAAATGTACATTGTATTTTACTGCTGATAGTACGAGTATTTTAATGCCTGAATTATAAATTCTCATTCGAGGTCTTTGTTTGTTCATCACAATTCAATTTAGACAAAGTTTGAGTAACTAACGTCATCTATTTCAGATATCAAAATCTATTAAATGTTTCATTTTAGAGATTCAATAATATAAAATCTACTAATTTATAAGCTTTATATTTTAATGGATGGATACATTGAATTTAAGTTTATAAGAAGAGAGAATAAAAACACACACACACACACATACACACATTGTCATGGTCATGGTTTCGAATCTTGACGTGCCATGGGGGTTTTTTTCAGATTTAACTAGTTTTACTTCAGATTTGAATCTTTCTTTGTTCGTGATGTTATTTTAAATAATGGATAAGACTTTTAAAATGTCATTTAATAAGTAACATTTATGAGTGCTATGGAAGAGGCCTATGTCCAGCAGTGGACTGACACGGGCTGATGACGATGATGATGAGTAAAAAATAAAGATATATCTAAAAAAGTTTGGTAAGCATAACAAAAGTTCTTTTCATCCACAGGCAAGTAAACCTCAAAATAGGCCAGCAACTCGAAGCCTGCTTTAACTGGAGTATGGCGCCGTCTCAGAGCGAGCTGGTGGTCTTCGCCCGAGTCAGCGACCCGGTTGTTGACCTCGAGACCACGCCACCGGACGGACCTTGGCTGGAAGCGACAGCAGCCGCAGTCCCTTGGAGCCTGGGGGTTGATATAGCCATTTGGAATGCTGTTGGTAAGTCGGAAATTAGATTAGAGCAGAAATCTTAGACATATTTTCTTTTCTACGAGATATAGGTTCAAGAGACAGAAGCGGTATCAAAAGGGCTTGGTAAGAACCGCCGAAAAGTACTATTATCTGGCTTGTGATGGTACAGTATGTGGCTCTCGCGTTGGATTGTATAGCCACAGAAGATGTTGTCTCCCAGACGATACGCCATAACACGTTTGTATTATTTAATAAACGCAAGGGGTAATATATAATGTAGGTTGAGTTTCGAATACTTTCATTTGCCCGAGATTCAATAGAGTCTCAATGCCCAAGAGACAATGAATGTTCTAATTCTGATTCTGATTCTTTGATATGCCATTATAATGTTTGTCATGATAATAATTTAACTCTTTATTTGAAACCCTAATTTTTTCAGGAGTTCTAATAATTGCCATATTGTAAAACTCTATAGATTACATTAATTTAGTAATTCCAATCCTGAACAATACAATACAATACAATACAATACAATGACTCTTTATTGAACACCACATATAACAATCAAAACAGAAAAGGTATACAGAAGTAATAAGCAACAATCAACAGTTTCAGAGAAAAAATAATTATGGCAGTTTGGATAAGGCATAAATTGAGTACTTGTTCCGACTTGAGTACTTGTTAAAGAAAAGGGTTCAATCCCTCCCGACCCGTGGTCCAACTACAGTTTGTCCAACTGATCTTAGACGGACAAATCGCCCTCGGGCAAATGAAGATACCTAACCTACCCATTTTTGTACCAAAACATTGAGTGATTCAAAATATTAGCAGCATTTTTTCCGGGTTGGACAAATTAGTTAGACCACGGGTCGGTAGCTGGTTCAATTGCTTCGCAGTGTATGGAGGTTTCCCCACGACGTTATCCTTCACCGACAAGCAACAAAATTTCAAATTGAATACAGATGCAAAATGTAATTAGTGCGAAGTCGTAAAAGTTGCCCGTTACAGAGCTCCGAGGAGCTGTTTTTCAAATTTTTCATCTCGAAAAATATTTATTCCCAAATGGATACAGCAAGCGAAATTGCATCAAGTAGCGGATCATATTTAATGTTGCAGTTGTAAAATTATGCTGCGAACTCCAAACACTTTTTTTTACGTGGATGATTTTATATGCTTTGTTGAGCTAGTAGCTTATGCCGTCGTTTTACCTAGTCGCAAATAATAGTCGAATTGGTAGAATAGAGACAAGCCAGGCTGATAAAATTCAGGTGGTGGAATAGAATAAGGCTAAGGTTTTCCCAACTTGCTATAACATGGAGACCTTTAAAAGGATAGCGTACTATTTTATGCAAGGCCGGCAACGCACCAGCAGTCCTAATGGTGTAGGTGGTCATGAGCGGCGGTGATCTCTTAACATCAGTTAAACTACATGCCAGTTTGTCTTGTAAGAAAATATATTCAATAGTTTGTTCACAGGTTTAAGGTATAAGATAATGAACACAGTTACTAGCAAAAAGGTAGACTCGGCATTATGCCACAGAATATATAATAGTACTAACGTACAGAATGGCCACGCTCCGCCCCGCACCGATTCGAGTTACCCCACCCCTCAAGCGCAGTCTGCCGGAAAGCTGCTGGCAACTAGTAGGGCTCGCAACGCGATGTATGTCGGCCGCACGTCACAAGTTCGGGAACCTATCCTACCTACTTCATTTTATAAAACATTAGAAAATTAATGCTTTCTGAAATTATCGCGATTAATATATGAAATAACTACAGAATCATTCGCTTAAGTTTGTTGTCGTACATCTATTGTAATTGAAAATAATAATGCTTAAATACACAGACAGACACATTTTAAGTAAGTTTAAATAAATAGATAACGATTAAGTACATTTATTTGCATACATCTAAGCCATATCTTTAGTATATTTATGTCATTGGTAGTACTTATAGTACTAGGTTTTTGCGATAGACAGCCCTGTGTATCTTACGCACACATTGACGCGTGTACAGACGACGTCGTGCCTGTGTTCATTTCAGAACGCGGATTTTGTACGTCGTGGCCGCCGTGTGATTATGCTTGACATATTATTATCACAGACATAAGTCTCTAGGCCAGTGTTTTTCAAAGTGTGGGTCGCGACCCCCGGGGGGTCGCGAGACCTATCCAGGGGGGTCGCGAGGCTCAGCTCCGAGAAAATATTGTGACTAGATGGAATGATTTGGTTTCAAGGATGTACATTTTAATAACACAACAATCAATCTTAGACTTTGTATTTATGATCATAAAAATATTGTTTTCATTCAGTGCAGCTTGTTTGTTCCGAACTAATTTTTCAAAACGTGATTCCTGTCGTGACACGCAGACGATTAAATAATTTTCCAAATCTATTCCCTCTTCTTTGTTTTTATGTCTAATATTGATGAAAATCACACAAATAAGAGTTAGCAAATGGTATCAAAATATTAAGGGCTTCTTTTGCTAGATTGGGATATTCAACCATTCTTTTCACCCAGAACGCGCCGATTGATACGGATACAAACTCCAGTTTTAGCATTCTATCAGCTGCAAGTTCCAAAAGTCAAAAAAATCCAATGATGTTCATCCAGACGTTGAAGGCATCGATGATCTTTTTAGATACTCTTCCAAAATAATCTCCAAAATAACAGCTGCCTTTTAATATTGTTACGTTCTAGGGGTGGGTTCGTGATTGAAAAGCACTTTTTAACACCGATGAAAAAGATTAGGATTTATTTATAAAATAAAACTTTACCTTAAAACACTCCCAAATTATCACTTTACACTTATTTCACACTTAAATTCTTCCAGTCGCAGTTTCTCTCTTCAGATGTTCGCTTGTTGTCCTTTCAAAGTGAACTGAACTGCGCCGGCGACGGCCGCGCTTAAATACGGGTGACCACGGGTTCCCGAAGTTTCGATTGTCTCATAAATAACTCATGGAAAGATCGATAGGTACTACTACCTACTTCGAGATTATTCGGGAACAATCTGATTACCGCCTCTGTCACTCATAAATAACCTACGGAAGTTTCGATAGGTACCTACTACCTACTTCGGGATTATTCGGGAACCTTCTCGAATGTTCGACGTACTGCTATCCCTCTCTGGATCGTGTTGTCTCTGTCACACCCTTCTGGAATGTTCTCAGTATTGCTGTCTCATTCTAATCGTGCTATCTCTTTCACTCCTACGGGGAATTTCGCCATATACCGAAGTATGCTTCAGGGGCCCATAAGGGGTCCTGAAAACGCCTGAAAACGGGTTTTCAGGTTATGGCGTCATTCGATAGAGGGTGGCCTGAAACGGACTGAAAACATGTTTCAGGCGCCTGAAAACAACGGCAACTTGGGTGAAATTTCGATAATCTAGTATGTGATAGAGCACCTCCTGAAACGGCCTGAAACGGTATTTCAGCCTGCTGAAAACGCCTCTAAGGCACAGAAAAACACGATCAAAGATTTTAGCACCTACCTAGCCCACCGGCGTAACACTACCCCCTCCTTAGACATGCTCGTCCCGAGCATCATTAGATCCATGGTACTTGGCCAACCGATCCACATGGACAATCTTACTGGGGCTACGTGCGTTACGCTGTATACGGTACGTGACGTCGTTGATCCTTGTGACTACTATGTACGGCCCTTCCCAACTCGGTGACTTCCTTTTGCGACGCGTAGGGTTATGTAGCCACACCAACGATCCTTCCTCGAACCTTGTCTGGTTAGACTCCCAGTCCCTGTCGGCAGGCTGCTTGATCGCCGTCAGCTCGTCCATCAGCAGGTTGGAGACGCGCGTGTGCTGCTGCGTGTTGCTCCTCAGTTCTTGCAGCTCCTTCTCTAACGCTGCGGTCTTCTCCCTCTCTACTTCCAACTCCTGTGCGTGCGCGGCGCCTGCCTCATGCGCCTTGAACTCCTGGAGTCGCGCGGCGCTCAGCTCGTTCTGCAGCGCCGCCAGCTGCTTGCTCAGCTTGCTCACAGTCTGCTTCAGGACCTCCACCTCCTCGTTAACAGTGTCGGTCCTCAACATCTTCACGCAGTCTTTATCCTCTCGTTTTAAACAAGGTCTTCTGGAGAAGGCACCTGCGTTTCCATTCAACTTCCCACTGCGATCCGAGTCTCGCCTCCAATATCGTTTCGGGCAGCCAAATTGCATGTGTCCTCGTTCCCCGCAGTTGTAACATTGAGGCCCCGTATCCCGACGTGAAGCAATCGGCTCCCGGGCCGTAATTTCTGCTGGCCTCTCCGTTCGGTCTGACTCTCGTTGCCTCCAATATTGTTTCGGACAGCCAGATTGCATGTGTCCTCGTTCCCCGCAGTTGTAACATCGAAGCCCCACATCCCGACGTGGAGCGATCGGCTCCCTGGCCGTAACTTCACGCGCCCTTAAGAATCTCGCCGAGTCCTGGCGTACAGCTTCCACTTCGAGGGCATGAGCCAGTGCATCCTTCAAGCTCCCATGGTGACCCAGCCGTACAGCAGCTCTCACTTCGAAATCCCGAATCCCATCTATGAATGTCTGTACCAGCATTCCATCCATAAAGGAGGCTGAGGAGTCTTGGTACGCCTTCCGTACCAGTTTCTCTATTTCCAGGGCCCACTTTTGTAATGACTCATTACGACCCTGAGTTCTGTCTTTCAGTTGAGCTCTGTAGACGTGCTCTAGGTGACTGTCACCGAAGCGTGCCTCCAAAGCCTCAAGAAGACGGTCGTATGACTTATCCTTTCCCAGTGCTTCCAAGACAGTGAGGGCCTCGTCCCGTAGTGCCAAACTCAGTGCCGTTTTGGCATAATCCTTGCTCCAGCCATTCGCTTCGGAAACCAATTCGAATTGAAGCTTGTATGCGGCCCACGAAGAGGTACCATCAAATGGAGGTACCTTTAATTTTTCTCCTCCAGTGGCTGGTGTTCCTGATACACTGGTAGTGCCGTTGGCCACTTTAATCTCCAACTTCTGGAGGCGTTTCTCGTGGCCCTCTACTTTTTCATTAAGCCCATTGAGGCACTTCTCGTGGTCTTCGACTTTATTGTCAACTGCTACAATCTTATCCTGAACATCAGCCATCTCCTTCTTCCATTCTGCAGCGGCGTCGTGTACCTCGCGGAGGAGTTTGCACTGGTCCTCTTGAGCTTCCTTCTGAGCCCGTAGCTCTTGCTGCAGAATTCTTGCTTGTTCCTCTTGAGCTTCCTTCTGACCCCGTAGCTCTTGCTGCAGAATTCTCGCTTGTTCCTCTTGAGCTTTCTTCTGACCCCGTAGTTCTTGCTGCAGAATTCTCGCTTGTTCTTCCTGCCTTCTAGATTGCTCCTTCAGGAGGACCAGAATCGCGTTGACGTCAAACTCCGACTTCGGTGACTCCCCGGCGGTGCCCGTAGAGTCCCCAGCTGCGGTGCGGCTTCGCGTCTGCATCCCCTCCTTCTCTTCTTCTCGCGGAGTAATCGGCATTTTCAATCCCACTTCTGACACCAAATGTTACGTTCTAGGGCAGGGTTCGTGATTGAAAAGCACTTTTTAACACCGATGAAAAAGATTAGGATTTATTTATAAAATAAAACTTTACCTTAAAACACTCCCAAATTATCACTTTACACTTATTTCACACTTAAATTCTTCCAGTCGCAGTTTCTCTCTTCAGATGTTCGCTTGTTGTCCTTTCAAAGTGAACTGAACTGCGCCGGCGACGGCCGCGCTTAAATACGGGTGACCACGGGTTCCCGAAGTTTCGATTGTCTCATAAATAACTCATGGAAAGATCGATAGGTACTACTACCTACTTCGAGATTATTCGGGAACAATCTGATTACCGCCTCTGTCACTCATAAATAACCTACGGAAGTTTCGATAGGTACCTACTACCTACTTCGGGATTATTCGGGAACCTTCTCGAATGTTCGACGTACTGCTATCCCTCTCTGGATCGTGTTGTCTCTGTCACACCCTTCTGGAATGTTCTCAGTATTGCTGTCTCATTCTAATCGTGCTATCTCTTTCACTCCTACGGGGAATTTCGCCATATACCGAAGTATGCTTCAGGGGCCCATAAGGGGTCCTGAAAACGCCTGAAAACGGGTTTTCAGGTTATGGCGTCATTCGATAGAGGGTGGCCTGAAACGGACTGAAAACATGTTTCAGGCGCCTGAAAACAACGGCAACTTGGGTGAAATTTCGATAATCTAGTATGTGATAGAGCACCTCCTGAAACGGCCTGAAACGGTATTTCAGCCTGCTGAAAACGCCTCTAAGGCACAGAAAAACACGATCAAAGATTTTAGCACCTACCTAGCCCACCGGCGTAACACTATTTAAAAAGGGGTAGGTAGGTTGCGAAACAATAAGTACCTTCTGAATACTTGTGATAAATATAGGTTGCTTTCCAAAAAGCATGAATGGTTGAATGATAGAAGGATGCGTTCCAAATCTCTTAAAATAAGAGTTGGGTTCTAAGGTTAATCGTACAAATTGGGTTTTGGGGGGTCGCGAAGGAATTTTGATGGTCATTAAGGGCCGTGACGCCAAAAAGTTTGTAAAACACTGCTCTAGGCAAACACACGCGGCGCCCCAGCGACACACACATACACACACAATAGCTACCCACAGCCATGCGTTGTGTTGTGTCAAAGTAACAATCATAAAACCATGTTTTACCAAGTGTTTTAAAAACATGTAATAAAATAATCTTACATTCGTCAAGGGCATCACGTCCTCTAAATTAAATTAATCAACCGTAGAACTTCTTATCAACAACTATAAATACTATAGATTATAACTTTTAACAAACACCAAAGTTTTAATTGAAGTTTGAAATGGCTTCGTCCTTCGATTGTGAAATTACAACAAAGTAATCAATGAAATGTACCAAAACTTCCTAATGTACAAGCGTTTTGGGTCTCATTGCCGTACATTACTGGTAAGTGTTTCGAGGTAATTACTTAGAAAATGTTTATAAAGTAGGTATACAGTTATCACGATTTTGCATTCGAGTCCGAGCTTATTATTATTAGTGTGGCCGTGAAACTTATAACATGAAACTACCGTGAGACTCAAACATAATTACAACAAACCGGATAACTTACGTACTTATAAAAGCCGAAGGAATGCTCCGACAATTGTTTCGGACTATTCCGTAGTCCTTCATCAGAGAGCGCTCGCCCCGGCGGCAGCGAAACGAACACTGCGCGCCAACGCTCTGCTCGCTCGACTACTCGGCGCAGCTGACATCGGTGCACAACTACCCTCATTTTTATCATCATTTTTATTATAATCCAAAGTAGGGCAGCACACAATCAGCATTCCTTCGGCTTTTATACGTGAGTTATCCGGTTTGTTATAATTATGTGAAACTTATATTCACCATTCATCTCATTATCATCATCATCATCAGCCTGAAGACGTTCACTGTTGAACAAAGGCCTCCCCCTTAGCACACCATAACGAACGACACCTGCCACCTGCATCCACCGGTTTCCCACAATTTTCACGATGTCGTCATTCCATTAGTGGGAGGTCTGCCAACGCTGCGTCTTCCGGTTCGTGGTCGTCACTCGAGAACTTTTCTCTCCCAACGGTTGTCTATTCTACGAGTGATGTGGCCTGCCCATTGCCACTATTTCATCTAATTTCAAAAATATCTCAATCCTGACAGTCACTCATTGTAAGCAATTAGCATCACACCTACCTACGTTGAAGGACTCACGACATTTTGTTTACGCTAATACGTATAGGTAATCAAAAATCTAATTTGTCTAGATTATTATTATTATAGCCTTTTTATTCCGAATTCGCTACAATTTCAGTAAGTACCTACATGTTCTTGTTGTCGCGTAATTCGGCGTGCCTCATGGCATAGGCCTCCTCCGTGTATTGGAGGGTTTGGGCTATATATAGTTCCCACGCGCGCCCAGTGCGGATTGGGAACTTAACACACACCATTGAATTTCTTCGCAGATGTGTGCAGGTTTCCTCACGATGTTTTCCTTCACCGAAAAGCTCATGGCAAATTACAAATGTAATTTTCGCACATAAATTCCGAAAAACTCAGAGGTGCGAGCCCGGGATTTGAACCCACGACGCTCTGCTTGAGAGGCCAAGGCCACAGGTCAAACCACTAGGCTACCACGGCTTTTGTCTAGTCTAGTAATTTGTCTAGATTATAAGTACGAAAAAACTCTTTAACGTGTGGCGCCATCTATTACCGGTTAGCTGAACTACTTAAAACGCTAACGCACTAAATACTTTTGCTCACAGGTTGGGCGGGCTGGGGGGAGTGGGGGGCGTGTAGCAAAACCTGCGGCGGCGGCCAGCAAGTGCGACGAAGGTACTGCTCCCGCGCATCCTGCGAAGGTTACGGCGAGCAAGGGCGCTCCTGTAACTCATTCGAGTGTGAAGGTAAAGTTATTAGGTACCTCCTACTATAAATCGATAACTGCGTAGTATTTGTATACAAGGGTATCTTGTTGCGGAATATTCCAGCAGGTGGCTAGGTTAGTTTGATTGAACGCTCCTGTAAAGGAGTTAGTTCTAAATAATAAAGTAGTTCCTTTGACGTCGTACACTTTGAGCATCGATTTATGCAATTGGAAGCATAATTTGTGAATTAGGTACCTAACTCCAAAAGGAAGCGTTTGATTCCGGTGAGCTTATGTAACACTAGCTTCTGCCTGCGACTTCGTCCGCGTAGAATTTGCAATTGACATGTTTATCGCTATTCCTCGGGAACTGTGAAATTTTCCGGGATAAAAAGTAGCCTATGTTTCAATCTAGGGTACCAGCTATCTTCGTTCTATATTTTATCCAAACCCGTCCAGTCGTTTTAGCGTGAAGAAGGAACAAACATACACACTCACTCACTCACATCGTCACATCGTCACTAACTTTCGCATTTATAATATTGGTAGGATAATATTATATATAAGGTCAACCTTATGTATTCCAATAAATTAAGAAAAGTACTTACGGTTGAGAAACATCGATTCACTTAAAGACGCTGAGATTTGTCAGATACAAATGCACGTGTTGGCATAAAAGAAGAGTCGAAACGAAATGACAAATTAAAGATCGCGGATTACTTAAAAAAAAAGAGCTCGGCCACGACATTTAGTGATAATTTTTTTGTACTTTTAGTGCCAAAGCGTGCGTGAGCGGGCGTGAGTAGTTCTAAAGGACGCTTTTCTTAATGGACTCATTAGCCCCGTATACAACATAGCCCCGGTTGACCTTATATAAATCGTTTTAGAAATGTTAAGTAGAAAATCAAACGTTACATGTAAAGGTCGATAGAGAGATTATGGCTTATTTTCACCCATGAAAGTCTGATTTTAGTGGTAAAACAATGCGTAGCCTTATAAACATTACAACCTCGACTTTCTAAAATTACCAGATCGATACGCGACCCAGAATAATTGCCCGTATTATGTAAATGCGTGTTTCGGAATATTCTGATTAATTAATCACGACCATCGTGCAGGGTAATTATCTAAAATAAGGCGGGTGCTATGTTGTTATCGAACGATGTTTCATAAGTTATGTAACATGTACAAGTTATCACAAAATAACTTTGTATTTGACCACCAACCCCCTGAGGCTAGTCACGCTAAAATTTACATAACCTTAACGTTTAAAAATTGAATTGCGGGTAGTTTCAAAAACTGTGATACTCTATGGGCCATTCCATTCCAATCCTTTTTAACGCCTTTGTAAACAAACAAGTCCCCCAAGATCATATAAAATTTAAAATATAATAGTCAATACATCATCTGTTTGAATGATGACATGACTGTACGACACAATGACGAACTACCTTGGAACATCTACTGCTCACCAGGGACGTAGTATTGCATGAAAAGAGTTAAGGATACTATGGATACCCAGGGATACTTTCATAACTCTATCGATACTATTGCCTTTGCTCAAACTATCGATAGTCTATCTCTACCTACTGTTGTAAATCTATTTATTCTGAAAAAATGACTTTCTGCCAAGTTTCTTGCGGCGCATTCTTCTTGGCAATGATGGTCTTTCCGAATGCGCCGGTAGATTCAAAAAAAGACAATGTAAAAGAGCTCTTGGCGGCCTATTTGCAAAATAAACTTTTGACTTATCAAAATATTAGTGGACTATTCGAGTAGTAACACTAGTTTTTTTTTCATAGGCACAATAAACCCACTGGCGCCGGGGGCCCGTCGCAACTTCCACCCAGCCCAAGCCCGCTGGGGGTCAGTGGCCGACCGCCCTCACGCGTTCAGCCTGCGACCGAATTCCTACATCTGGATCGCCTCCTCAGAGCTCTTTCCTAATGGGAGGATGTTCCCACGGGAGTTCACACTCTTCGTGTCGCTGAGACTACGACCTGAGGTAAGTGCTTAATTTTTTAGGTATTTTATTCAAAAAATCTACATCTTGGTTGAGTTAATGGCATCGAACATAGAATAAAAATATCCGACAAAATCATTTAATGTTAATATGTGGCCAATGCGATGGGCCTATTGAGGAATCTCAAAGTCACTCAGAGGGCTATGGAGAGGGCTAAATATGCTCGGGGTTTCTCTGCGGGATATAATCAGAAATGATGATATCCGCAGTAGAACTAAAGTTACCGACATAGCCAGAAGAATTACGAAACTGAAATGGTCTCGAATGGCGTCCGCGGACCGAGAAACGAGCTGTCGGTAGGCCTCCAACAAGATGGAGTGACGACCTGTTTAAGATCGCGGGATCGCAGTGGATGCGAAAGCACAAGACCGGTCTGAGTGGAGAGCCTTGGAGGGGGCCTATGTCCAGCAGTGGGCGTGTTTCTGCTGACATGATGAAGTGGCCAAGAGTTCTTTCAGGTCAAGCTTACCTTTTCACTGTGACAAAAATACTTCAAATCTTGTGAAGATCAGCACCAAAACTCTTACTCTAACAGTTCCTAACTCTACAAACTCTACATCTCGGTTTGCGAATTTTACACAGAGAATATCTTAGACTTATTTAGTACTAGCGGCCCGCCCCAGCTTCGCACGGTATATTATGCATGTATTGAAGATATAAACCTTCCTCTTGATTCACTCTATCTATTAAAAAAAAACCGCATCAAAATGTGTAGCGTAGTTTTAAAGATTTAAGCATACATAAGAAAATAGAGAGAGAGCAAGAGTTTTACATACATACATAGGGACATAGGGATATAGGGACAGAGAAAGCGACTTTGTATTATACTATGTAGTGATGAAATTAAAAAAACTAATCTTGTTGTGTTCAAAATGCATTTTATGATACAGCCAAACCATTATTTTTGACCGAGATATCTATAGACTCGTTATAACCTTGGATTAAATGGTTGCTAAGTCAATTGTATTGCGAAATAAATAAATAACGTTTTTCGATATTTTTGCCTTGAAAACGACGTTTATTCAGACTTCACTTACACCATTATAAAAGTTGTTCAATATAATGACTCTTCAATATCTTGACAAAGAACTTTCATTTTATCACGGTCTGTTTAAGGTCAGACTCGCTTGGTCAAATCGTTAAATTATCTGAAATACTGTACACCTTAATTGTGTACTCAATACGAGATTCAGTTGCTTTTTAAAACAACTAAATACTAAGCAAAACGTTTCCTTTCCCAGCATAAGTTAAGAATTTTGCTTGTTGTGAAAATTTTATTGAATTTATCGAAACAACTTTGATCTTTTGTTGTTTCATAAACCTCCGTGATTGGCGAAATGTAAAACGATATTCGAAATTATGAAATCTGTTTTTCCATTTTACTTCCCATTATATTTTATTTTATTCCATGAAATTTTATGCTGTGTATTTGCACCGTTGCGATATTTCAAAGGAACCCTGGGTTACCCTCCACTGTCCACCTGAGCGTGTATTTATTTGCCTTTGTATCACCATAAAGGATTTAGGTAACAATGTACATTTTAAAGAGAGCTTTCGTCTTGTAAAATATGTTAAATTTAGTAACGTAGTAAGTATTTATACTTTTGCAAGGAAATAATAATAATGTTTCCAACATGAAACTACCGTGAGACTCAATTTTATAGTTACACTAACGGATATCTCACATTATTATAAAATCATTTCGCAAGTGCGTGAAGCCATTGAAATAAGTTGATATCCCAAATTTAACCGTGATAGTGGAATGGTCTGCACGCGTGTTGGAAAACTGCTTTGAATATTGCCCAAACGATGAGTGTGAGCGAAGCTTTACGAAGTGATGTGATCAGTGTTTGTTATACTGCCCTACTTTTGACAATAATAAAAACAACGATGAAAACGAGGGTAGCTGTGCGCCGCTGTCAGTTGCGTCGAGTAGCCGCCGAGGCTAGCGCTCCTCCAGGAGGAAGGACTACGAATTTTTCCGAAACAGAGCCGAGCATTTACTCGACTTGTATTTAAATTGTAAAAAAAAAAGTACTCATTTTGGTTGGTGGTGTAGATTATGGTAGGTTGAATATTTTTGAGTCTTTATTTTTCTATTTATCTATCATGATAAACGTGGCAGGTCTCGTTACGTTAGACTCTGTCTACCCCGTAATGGATAAAGACGTGAGATATATATGTATGCACCATTTATATATATAAATTTAGTAAATTTTCCAAACTAGCAGATTATTATAAAAGCACAGCGTTGACGTACGTTTGTTGATTCGAGTGAGTACTCGCCGAAGCGCGCTCCATCACACCTTTGATGCGGCATTCAGCCGAGAACACTAGTTACGTTGGGTCTCGTATTTATTTTGTTTGGTTAAAAGGCGAAATGCTTTGTGGGGTAAATAAGTACTTACGTACTAATAAAGCGGCTGGAATATGTATGTAATGTTTAGGAAGACATTGAAGAAGGTTACTTAACTATAAAAATAAAAAATAAATCGCCGTCAAAAATGTACCAGTTAGAGTAAAAATTAACCATATTTCCAGTGCGCTACCTACTGTTGGAAGTCGGTGCCTATTGGATTGGCACTATTAGATCTGAGACACCGACTTCAAACAAATCAGTAGGTAGCTCACACGAATCTTCTTTTCAATTTTCAGAGGTTATTTTTTTTAAATCAGTTTTATTTTTAGTGAATCTTTTTACTTGTAACCTCAGCATTAAAATCCGTGAGCGAACAATCAATCATCCCCTGTTTTCCTAGCCTTAGGGTTGGATTTTTTAATTCCAGATTTAAATGGGACCATCCTCGGGATATACTCTTTCCAATAAAAAAATAATTACCAAAATCCAACTCTATAAAAAGCTATGAAAGAAAGAAAGAAAGAAAAAGGATTATTTGGTGCAATATAAAACAAAAACCGTACAAAAATAATCATAAAATGAAAACACACACCAAAAAGGTTGCCGCTCAGCATGTGTCAGACAAAGGCACCTATGTCTGACGCTGGTTTTCAGGGCAACCAAAAACAAAAACAAAACAAACCAAAACTTACAGCTACTACTATTACTAAAAACAACAATATTATTCGTAAGAAACTAGCAATTGTGTACACCCTAAGAGATCTGAGCGATGGTGAGATGGTGACATACACAATGGTGGTGAAGACAAGTTTGCTGCCGGAAAAGTAAGCGAACTTCGTAAGCAAACTTTGTTCCCGCCAATCGTGTAGCCGGAGCCAATTACCCACTAGCTACTCCTGTACCCCTCAGCGCACGGATCGGTTGTTCCAGCATTTCGTGGCAACATATCTAAAACTACCACGGAACGCGGCTGTCTGGTGCGGCGGAAACACAAGCTGCAGATATCGCAAAGGCCTAACTTCCACGGACCTGGCGTTATGCGTGGTCATTTATGTAAACAATAATAATATGTATATACGCGTCGAATTGAGAACTTTCTTCGTTTTTTATCGTCGGTTAAAAACTTTGTACCGATGTATTGAGACCAATTTCCCCGACTACTTCGTGAAATTATCTGCAGGTAATGCTTTTTGCGATGCTCCACATTATACCTACTCAGAGTCTTAACTACGTGTAACCTTATCGTTATGAATAATTATACGCACATTTTCTTCCTGACTAACCACATCCCCTTCCTCAGAGTGGTGGGTACGGGCAAGGTACGCTGTTCTCACTGCGCTCGCGCCGCCGCACCGGCTCCTTCCTCTCACTGGAGCTGGCTGGCCGCGGCGCCGCGCGCCTCGTCCACGCAGGCGCGGGCGCATCACGCTCTATATACCTCGCAGTCCCGCTGTATGACTTCCGCTGGCACCATATTGCTATTAGGTAAGAAATCAGTACCTACGAGACTGAAAAAAAGAATATCTAGGTGTAGATTCGACACAGAAAAAGCCGGCCAAGTAAGACTCGGTTTTGCGCACTGTGTAGGTATTTTGCAAATCGGCAATAAATATGTGTTCCCGCCAAGCGTGACGTCAAGCTCTTTTGAGTCACATCCCTAGTGTCAGGGTGCGCGCGCGCCGCACTATCAGCCCATCCCTAGTCAGTTGCCCTACAACCGCGATTAGGAGTGGACGCGTCCAGATCTCGCTCGCCCCGCGCACTACGATTTCCCATCACCGAAGACATTCAGTGTTAATTTGACAGTGTAGTGCTGTGACAGTTCAGCTCAGTCCTTAAGAAAAGGGGCATCCCATCAGCTCATCGCCTACGTCTCGCGGCGCTACGGAACCAGCTCAAGTAAGCCCATCTTCCATTAGTCCCATTCTGCCCATCCGCCCAACTCATCGTCTATATATGGGCATTCGCTCATACAATATGTTTTTACGACAAAGCTTCCAGCCTATGCTATATTATGCCTAACTGCTGTCAACAAGCCTCTTCTCAGAATTAAAGCACTTGAGCTTTATTTCCTTTATTGGGAACTTTACAAATACCATTTCATTGCTTCATTGGTATGCACTTATGAAGCAATTGCATGCGAATTGCGCAGGTCTGGTTTCTTCAGTGTTTTTTCTTACATCATAGTATTTCTATAAAATACAACATTTAAATTGTGTTAATAAGCGTATTATGAAACCCAGAATGAAATTACACAATAATTTATATTTTCCGGGAAACGAAAAACGAGTTTTCTTTACACCCTTTTCTCCGATTAGCGGTGGTTTTTTGGACCTCATCAAAAGATTGCTAAGAGCGATATTACATCCACGAAATGTGAGCGTGTTCGAATTAGTTTTAAATAATACTGAATTCACAATGATTACGACTGTATGGCTGGACAACGTCCACCTATAATACTGGTAATCACGGTTCTGGCTGAAAATTAGTGCTGCAGGTGTCTAACACCTCAGCGTAATGCTGAGCCAGCGACCGTTTCACTTTTGCGAAGACACACACACATTAATACATTGCTGATCTATTTTCATGTCTGTGTTTTATGTTTCATTTTTGTACAATTGTGTGTATGCTCTATTTCTGTGTCTTTCAAAAGAGAATAAATGTCTTCTTTCTCTTTCTTTCTTTCTTAATCATGTATCTACACAGAAAGAGATGACATCTAAATTTCAGCCAGCCATTTCAGTATATTTGCAGCCGTGAGTCTCTTCCCACTAGTTCCATTGTCAGTTCCGTTGATGGTACTACTTTGTATAGTGATAATAGAACTAGTGGGAATAGACCCAGTCGAGGCATATTTAGGTACAACAGGATCTTTAAATCCAATCTCATTCAAGAAAACGGAACAAATAAATTAAAAACATAACTAATTAACGAAACACATCTTCGTATAAAATACAGACAAGATCCACAAAGAACTCGAGCAAACAGGCAATTGAAAAAAAAGGGTAAAGGCCCTGACTAATGTGTATGAGAGGAATGATAAATGGAAAGGATACGAAAGTGTTGAGCCAGTGGCGGAGAAAGTATCTCCGTAATTTGCTGGGGTAGTACTGCGGTAGCATTTTCTGAAATGAGCGGGTGAATTGTATAGACTTGAGATTGAAGGGCTTATTTGTTAGATGAAAGTTGTGATTGACTAAGGTTAGGTTGATATAGGTGTATGTTTGTTGAGGTTGTACGTATGTATATATATATATATACAGGGTCTTTAAAATTGTTCCGGAATATTGTAGCGGTTGAGTTACTTTGTCAAAAATAGCCATTTTTTTTTCAAGGTTTTTGAATCATTGACAAATGTTTCCATCTGATCGGACTGAATATCTTTTGGTCATATTCCTATGGTAATTGTCACTGGTCCTCACGACACAGGCTCGACCTAGTGTGAGAACCGCTGCTAAACTCTAGTTATTAAATAGGTTATGGTAACAGTTACCTACTGTAAACCTGCCATGGCATGTAAAGTATTTTCTGGAAATAAATCATTATCTTATCTTATCTTATCTGATCGATGTTCAAAGTGAACCAGGTCACGAGCGGGACTAAATTTCAAATTTAAATAAATATCTGCTGAATATTCCGGAAAAAAATCTAAGAAACCTTGCATTTAAGCGTGGCTAGCGAACTGTATCTAAGAAGATAATTTGGTTAATTAAGAGGTATTAAAGTAAGACGCTGCGTTATTGGGTACTTTTCAAGATTTCGTAGTCCGTCTATCTGTCCGCGCGATGCTCATAGACTAAACTATGTCTTTCCCGGGACTGAAACTGTATCTATACAGAACTCCAACCAAATTGGTTCAGCGATTTTAGCGTGAAGAGTTAACAGACTGACAGACAGACTTTTGGATTTATAACATTATGATAGTTTATGTAGGGACCAAAGCGATTAGAGGTAAAAAGAAAAACTGAAATCGGTTGTGTTTATTTGTTTTTAACCATCTCGACCGCTGCGACGTACTATTTTGTTCAGTTGTGGACTCAAAGTGATATTTAGTACCAACCAAATACGTTGGAAATGAGAATATTATATCAAATAAATTTCGTGGAATCGCCGGGGTCGTGCCCTAGCGATATTAGGAACGTAAATAGGTACATGCGCAGTTAGACATGCTGTTTTAATATATATTATTATTAACACAAATTGCTCACCAGTTTGTAGAAACACAAAGTGATAATTACCGTTAATTTTGTATCAAGGGCTTGAGATTTTATAAAAAAAGTGTACTACCTATATGGTGTAAAATTTGATGTTGACTGTGGAGAGCACAGGATGCCTTACCATGACGTGGTTAATGCGATCCAATTCCGACTCAGCTCAGGTTTTAGCTGTCTTTTTTAGTATGGATCTCACAGCGCGCGAACCTAAACTGAATCGCATTAAGCATGGTCATGGTAACAACCCCTCTGCTATATTCTTAAATAGTCGCCTTTTCCGATACCCATGAAGAGAAATTGAGTCCGTCTTTATTCTAAAACTGGACCTGGTATTTTTGTAAGTTGTCATACAAATGGATGTTTTAACATTAGGTCAGGTCAAGAGTATAGTCAAAGGCATAAATATACCAAGACGTAAAAAACCTCTACACCTTTAGTATGCCACAAACAATAAGGTCAGTGACACAAATATTTATGCCCTCGATTGTGGGTGCGGATCAGAATACATATTATATAAAGTTTAAAATGTATAATGGGTTAAAATTCATAATAGTTCAAAATATAATAATGACTTTTTTTGTGAAACTAGGACGTATATAATTTTTTTTTATAGCGTTTTTTTTATTGGTTTAGGTTAGTTTCGGTTTAGTTTATAACAATCCTGTTGATTTGCAATTTTCTGAGAAAATCGCATTATATATGTATGAGCGAATGCCCATATATAGACGATGAGTTGGGCGGATGGGCAGAATGGGACTAATGGAAGATGGGCTTACTTGACTTGACTTGGGCTTAGATGTTGTATGGTAATAAATTGTACTGTAGAATAGAGTTGAGTAGACCGTGATATAAACAATTTTTTTTTTAATCAACCTGTATATAGGTGTTGGTATTGCTGAGCAGCCTGTGTAGGTACAGTATGGAAGTGATGAGAGTATTATATATTTTTTAATTAAAAAAAATTTTTGAAGTTTAATGTGTAAGTATGTTTATTCTATAACACCCTGTAAATGAATCAAGCAACGTTTCTGAGCAGAATGTGTTATGTTAATAAGAGTAATGAGCGGTTTGTATTTGTTTTTACTAAAATTAATTTTAAATTTAATATGTTGAGTTTTTTTTTGTTACACCCTGTACCCTATATAAGTACTACCTGTGTAATATATTGGGCTGATTTTTTAATTATGTGTGTAACACCGATTAATAAAGTAAACAAATAAAATGAGAATGTTGAAATTGTGAAAGAAATGTTGGTCTTGGCACCTTAGGCTCTGTCTACCCCGTGAGGGACAAAGACGTGACCGGTGTATGTATGTATGTAAAGTGGTGTGTAGTAATATTTGTCAACCTGGCTGTAGGTAATTATCTTAATTTGGCAAATGAAGTTATTATGAATATAGTGGCCACACCCCGGTTCGAGCTGCGGCGAGTGAGTCTTAGCGTCAAATTGGATGACCGTGCATTTGAACTCGTGTGCGCAACTGTAAATTTAAGTAACAAATTCTTATTCGCTGTTTGTGTAGTATATATCCCACCCCGATCAGATGAAAATGAATATATGACTTTGTTTAATTTAGTGGAAAGTCTTTGTATTAAGTATAAAGGCAAGATTATTGTTCTGGGTGATTTCAATCTGTTTTCTAGTAATACTAACATAAACAATTACTATGAATATTTTATGGCTTACTGCGATTTCATTCAGAGAAATCTGGTACCTAATTGTGACGGGAGACAACTTGATCTTGTGTTGTGTGGGGAGCCCGTTCACGGTGGCGTATCGGTGGGTGCAGCTTGTGACGATGATAGCCTTCAGCCCATAGACGTATACCACCCTCCGTTAGCTGTGAGCGTGGCGTCGATTGCCGCTGACACCGCCGGTGTAGTTGGTGGCCAGTGCACGATGCCGATGAGTCATAACACCCAACTCTCGCTTGATGCGCGTGAGTGGAATTTCTACAAAGCGGATTATCACACGCTTTATCACAAATTGGGTTCTATTGATTGGAGTGATATTTATAGTATTAACGAGTCTGACCAGGTTCTATCGTTTTTCTACAGCAGAATCACTCATACATTGGATGAGTGCGTTCCTCTTAAAAAATATAGGTCGATAAACTCTTCGTATTCTTATCCGGAGTGGTACACGGTTCAAATAATTCGCGACATTAAATTAAAACACCGACTTCATAAAAAATATAAGTCTAGTAAGTCCAATGTGGATTATGCGGCGTTTTCTCGGTGCCGGGCCCTGTTGAAGATAGCTATTGCAGATGCTCATGACCAGTACCAGGACCGAGTACAAAAACAATTGGCATCGGATCCTAAGTCATTTTGGCGTTTTTTGAAGTCAAAAAAGTCCAAAGGCGGTGTTCAAAAGTTAGTAAAGGATGGTCGGATTTTGTCGGGGCAGGAATGCGCCGACGAGTTAGCAGATTTTTTCTATTCCGTCTTCAATGAAGTGCCCGCTGTATTGGATTGTGCGGCGGCAGATGCGGCGGCGGGAGCGAGCGCTGCACGAGTTCATATCGAGCGTATGGACATAGGCGAGGTACGACAGGCATTGGCACGGCTCCCGGCAAAGCGCTCGACGGGCCCGGATGGAATACCACCATTCCTCTTGAAGGACTGTCGTTCTACACTGGCTGAACCTTTATGTCACATATTTAATGTTTGCCTTAAGTCTAAGTTATTTCCCGAGAGGTGGAAAATGACTAGGGTGGTACCTGTCCCCAAGGGCGGCGGTGGGCCTAGCACCAGTGATTACAGGCCGGTAGCTGTACTGGATGCACCCGCCAAGGTCTTTGAGTCTGCTTTACATAAGAACCTACAGTCGCAGGTGAGTGCTCAACTCTCTGAGGCGCAATACGGATTCCGAGCGGAGCGCAGCACTACGGGAAACCTCTTGCATCTTATGACCCTATTGGTGCCGGCCCTGGATGCGGGTTATCAGGTGGACGTAGCATACTTTGACTTTCGTAAGGCGTTCGACACGGTGGACAACGACATTTTGCTGATGAAGTTTGCTAGGGCTGGGTGCACGCCGCATACCCTAGAATTTTTTGCTAGCTATATGCGCAATAGGCAGCAATATGTGGATTGTGCGGGCAGTAAATCTCAGCCATACTATGTCAGGTCGGGAGTGAGTCAAGGCAGTAATTTGGGGCCGTTGGGATTTATCCTCATGATAAACGATCTTCCTGATGTGGTCGTAGATTCTACGTGCCTTTTATTTGCCGACGACCTAAAACTGGTCCGAGTAATCCAGGAAGTCTCGGATTGCCAAAAGCTGCAGGAGGACATAGTCAGAGTGGTGCAGTGGAGTGTGCGCAATAAGCTGTACTTCAACGAATCCAAGTGTACCGTAATTTCGTTTAGCCGTGCGCACAGCCCAGTGCACTTTCAGTACGAGGTAGGGGGGAAACTAATGCAGCGAGTGTCGGAGGTACGTGATCTTGGAGTCCGCCTGACTGCCGATTTGTCATTCCGTGATCACATCAGTGGCATCTGTAGGAAAGCATTCCGTAATCTCGGTTTTGTGATGCGCCTAGCGAAGGACTTCACGAATGTATCGGCGGTGCGGGCTATGTACGAGGCTCTCGTAAAGAGTCACCTCGAATGCAGCGCTGTAATCTGGAGTCCACATGAAGTTAAATACAAACTCATGTTGGAACGTATTCAGAATAAGTACCTTAGGCTACTTTACTTAAAACTATACGGTGTCTATCCTGGGTATCCTTTGCTGTATCCCACTCTCTTTGTGTTGGGGATGGTCGGGTACAGCAAGCTGGAGGTGAGGCGGGAACTAGCCCTCGCTTCATATGTAGTCAGGGTACTGAGAGGCGAGTTATGCAACCCGGGGGTCCTGTGCGCCGTGGCCCTATATGTGCCGGACCGGTACGTGGAGCGCCGCCGCCGGCCCCCGCTCCTGGCAGTGCCCTGGGCCCGAACAAAGCTGCTGCGAGAGGCGCCACTATCGAGGGCTATTCGGGCTATTAATAGGGTTGGGCTAGAGTTGCAGTTGGATATTTTTACATGCTCTTCGAATGATTTCGCAAAGGCCATTATGTTTTTATTGTGTTAGGGACGCATGATTTTATTGGTAATTTATTTTCTCCTTTTTAATGGTGTTTTAATAGTAATGAAATGACAATATTTATTATACAAGTTTTATTTTTTATTATTATTTTATTTTTCTATTGCTGACATTGATTTGTTATTAATTTTATAATTATTATTTCCATAATGACTTATTAATGTGATTATTGTAACGCCCATTGTTTAATTTACTGTCTTGTCTATCGCATTAGGTTAAGGTACCTGTAATGATAGATTTAAGTCATTTTATAAATAAATAAATAAATAAATAAAAATAATGAGCCGGTAATGTAATGTAACCAACTACCTACTGAATTTATTTTATCAATTTGTAGGCCTATACTTATATTATAATGTGTTGAGCAGATTTAATAAACAAGTACTCTGTAAATTATTGTTACTAAGCGAAACGTTAATTAATAAGCAAAGGGATTTGATGATCAAAACTTAACCGGAATGTTCTAGCTAGCGTAAGCTACGAAAGTACCTACTTATTTTAAATGGGATCGGATACCTATTGTGCGGACTGGCTATCAAGTTTTTTATGGGAAGCTTTACTTTACGTCGTTTATTATTTAAGTCTTAGCAGTATTTAATTATGTAAACAACACTTGTATTGTGATTGAGATCGGGCCGACTTATACCTACCTACGCGGTAACGGCTGTGTTCGCGTGTTATGATGCTTATATTCTAATATGGTTCTATGCAGGTATTGTTATTCGAACTTCGAACAATCCTGTCGAAACAATCTGAATAATGTGTTGCGGCTCGATACTTGAAATAAGTACTTAAGTTGAGGTTTGTATTTTTTTTGAACTATAAATTTAAATTTACACACACTAGCTAAGTAACACTTCGCACACAAATCTTATGCTTAAATTAAATAGCAAATGTGATTTTACGAGGGGCAAGTGAGAGTAATACCTGAATAGGTTAGGTAGGTATCTTTTGGGAGTGACGAATGGAATTTTTTGAGATGAAGTAATGATACTGTATAGATAGGTACGTTAGGTAAAATACTTGCCTTAAACAAGTATTTGTGGATTTTATGGGCTGAGAATAATGTACCTAAGTGGTACTTTAACGTATCTATACGGGCGGAATATTCGAGAAGCGAGTCGTTTTTTTTTACGTGGGTAGATTTTTTCCAATAGTGGGCGAAAGTGGGCTTGTAAAATGGGTTCAAGGGGCGAAGTACCACCAGGATTATATGAGCGGGAGCGTATTATGAGAATACGAGAATAAAAGATGTATTTTTTTGCTAAGTAAATGTGAAAGAATTTATATGGGTGAAATTTTTATGGTGAGAAGGGGAGCTGTTACCACAGGGCTATGGTTCAAAAGGGAGGATCGAAGGACCAGAAATATGTATGAGCGAATGCCCATATATAGACGATGAGTTGGGCGGATGGGCAGAATGGGACTAATGGAAGATGGGCTTACTTGAGCTGGTTCCGTAGCGCCGCGAAACGTAGGCGATGAGCTGATGGGATGCCCTTTCTCTTAAGGACTGAGCTGAACTGTCACAGCATTACACTGTCAAATTAACACTGAATGTCTTCGGTGATGGGAAATCGTAGTGCGCGGGGCGAGCGAGATCTGGACGCGTCCACTCCTAATCGCGGTTGTAGGGCAACTAACTAGGGATGGGCTGATAGTGCGGCGCGCGCGCACCCTGACTCTAGGGATGTGACTTAAAAGAGCTTGACGTCACGCTTGGCGGGAACAATATATTTTGAACCATTAGGTATGTATTACATACTATATACATACATACATATCGTCACGCCTCTTTCCTCTTTCTTTCTATGTATTTTAAGCCATTATACACATTTTAAACTTTATGGATTTTAATATTATACGTACCCCTCGACTGTACATAAAACATATATGTAAGATTACAAGTTTTACTACACTTATAAAGTTTCGTTTAAGTACTGAATGCTGCAATTAAAAACTAATGGCTGCCGTAACGGAAACCCGACTATTTACATCAAAATTGCGTCCATTCTTTTCAGTAACGCGGGGCTTTTTTGCACCCTCCGAGGCGGTGGCCTTAATTATATCATTTTAATGAATTCACAAAACAGATTAAACGTCTTTCTTAATTAAAATCTTATTCCACTACTGAGTTGATATGAGACTAATTAAATTTTGAGCTCAGCAGGGAAATTGACAACGAAATTAACTGTTTCAAACGTTCAATTAACTCGGTCATTAACGTTTTTAATTACGCTTTCGAGACAAGAGGTTTAGCCGAGTCAATATCGTTTGTGGAAAAACGGTAGCGTGTAGGAAGTTAATTGGCTGAGGAACTTGCGTGCGTGTAGCGGAGAAGAATGGAAAAGTGAAAAGGCTAAATTTACGTTATTTTTGATTGCGAGAACGAAGAGACCAATCTAACTAATATTATAAATACGAAAGTATGGATGGATGGATGGATAGACGGATGGATGGATGTTTGTTTGTTTTGGAATTTCCGGGATAAAAAGTAGCCTATGTGCTATTCCAGACTCTTCTCTATCTATGTACCGAATTTCATCCAGATTCGTTGGGCCGTTCTGGCGTGATTGAGTAACAAACAAACATCCATCCATCCATCCATCCATCCATACTTTCGCATTTATAATATTAGTTAGATTATTGTTATTTTTATTGTATTTGTCTTGTTTATTTTTGACAATAAAGAGTTTACATAGATACATACATATATAACATGAAACTAACGTGAGACTCACACATAATTACAACACACCGGATAACTCACGTATAAAAGCCGAAGGAAGGCTTTTATACGTGAGTTATCCGGTGTGTTGTAATTATACATACATATTTATGTTTTAAACCATTATATTGTATAACCCATTATACATTTTAAACTTTATGTATGCTGATCCACACCCTTGCTTAACTTTATTTACCCTTTTAACCTTCGGCTGGCCAATCTGAGAGCAGTAATCGCCAATTTCGGTTTGGCTCAATTTTATTTCAGATGATTGTACGATGTACCCACTCTATAAGGTTATTTGTCCAATGCTTATAAACGACAAAGTATTTAACGAAATCTAATTTTCAGCGTACACGACGACAACACAGTCCGAGCCTATGTGGACTGCCGCTGGCTTCGCACTGACGTCCTGGAAAAAGACGCGTTGGACACCCCAAGAGACGCTGATCTCATTATAGGCTATCTATTCTCGGTAAGTGGTCGTATTATTAAATAAAATTGTGAGATAGGAAGGGAGAGATCTGAGGAGCCGATGTTAAACGTTTTGCGACTTCAATGTGATATTTTAGGTTAAAAGGTGAAGTTGTTTCGCTGAAATGTAAGTTTAATGTCGCAAAGAAACATCTAAAATGCGTCAGAGATAATATAAAAAACATGGAACAAAATTACACCAATTAACCTAGTCCCAAACTAAGCACAGCTTGTACTATGGGTACCAGGCAAGGCAACACCAATAATACAAAATAGCGTCATTTTGGTAGATATGTAACGCCAATAATACAAATAGCGTTTTGTAGATAATTATTGTAATGAAGGCGCTGCAAATGAACCGTCTATCCTTCCATCCTCAACATCTTGATGGTTGGCAGTCAAGTACCGTGCGTTTTAAACGCAATTTCTTTCCTCACACGCCGAAGATCTGGAACTGACTTCCTGCTGCAACATTCCGGTACAACTTAAGGATCTTTAAAAAGCGAGCCTACCTGTTCCTGAAAGGGCCGGCAACTCACCTGTGATTCCCCACGTCTTGCAGGTGTCCCTGGGCGTTGGTGATCACTTTCTTTCAGATGACTCGTCTGCTTGCCCCCTCTTATATAAAAAAAACGCCTTTAACGGGTCTTGACGTGTTGATATTTTTGACACAGGGTGACTTGGAGCAGATGGTGCTGGTACCAAAGGCGGGACAGGCGCAGAAGCAGTGTTCGAGCCAAGTCACTGGAACATCCACGCCATACGTGAATCTACACTAGTGAAAAGCTAACTTAGTCGAAATTTAAAGGGATTTGACGAAACTGTTATTGTATTTTGACAAGAGTTTGGTAAATAATGATTGAAAGGTTTAATTGTGTTAAAGAATTGTAGAACGAACAACTTATTCTTTTTTTTTAATAATAAATAATGTACATGCTTTTATTTTGCAATTTTATTAAAAATAGTATTGTAATAATCACAGGCAAATGTTAAATTAGGTCCATGTTATTTTTAATTTTTAATTATTATTGTTATTGTTAATTTTTTATGCTGATATTTTTATTGTATTAAACATAATGTTTTCTTATCGAGAGGAGAAACAAAACGATTGTTTGGATATAAATATCAATTTGCTTAAGATCCTCATTCAAAATCCCATTTTTTTAAGACCAAATATTTTGGTTAATTGGCAAACATCGTAATAATCAATGTTATAGGCGACCTAAACGCCCACAATCATGCTAAGCGGGGGCTTTAGGTCTTGTTACCTTAGGCACTATCCACCCTGTAAGGGATAAAGACGTGATTTATGTACGTACGAGTATGTATACATATGACTTTAACAACGCTCCCTTACAACAATAACTCTCTGTGTATCACTTTCGCTTAACGACTGCGCCTAAAACGTTTCAAGCAGGTAAAAGAAAACGACTCCTATCCTCAGGGACCCGATTACCTCTTGATTGTGAAACATCTGAACATTCTGAACGCCAGTCGACTAGGGAAAATCCTTATTTATATTGTGTACTGTCTTGTTTTTGCAAACTGATGCGCTTGGGACGCCGGGTCGTCTAAGGAATTGGGTTTATAGCCACGGACTACGGGAAGATTAGGGTGGCTTGTATTTATTTAAACTTTTACGGCGCGGTACTGGGTTTGATGCCTTACGGCTTGTATCTTACTGCATACATTGATTGTATGTTTTACTAGAGATTGTTGTGTCGCTAATTTTGAATCGATAGTGGCACGGACATTTAAGAAGTGTACAGAGTATGGACGAATGATTTTAAATTTATTTGTTTGAACACAAGATTAGATGGTTTACCTAAAGATGTTTTTTTGAACTTTATGCATTTTTGTCAAATCTATAAAATTATTGGTGCATATTTAGTTCTAACTTGCTGTCCGCATAATTTCACATCACAATTATGCGTAGTGGTGAATGCTGTGTAAATTATTTTCAAGGAAGATAATGTAATTATGGCGGTGGTATAGAAAAATGTGTTTTTTTGAAATTTACTATTTAAAATTGCAAGTAATAGTTTTATTTCATGACGAGAGAGTATAACAGAAAAGTATTATTCAGTAACTTATTTACAACATTAGTGATGTTCAGAAACTGAAAAAAAAAAGTTTTCACTCAGAGATATAGCCAAATGAGATGTTAAATATGATTAAATGTTAAATTGTTTTTAATTTAAAAGTCCTTATTTACAAATAATGCAACAATATTACTCATATATTATTACGTCTTACATAATGACATTGTATGTATTTATAAAACGCGTTTCGGTACCTACCTGAAAATAACAGAACATAAATTATATCCCTAGACTATAAATATAAAAAGAATAGTATTTCTCACAATGATAGGTTGGCCTAAATGTAAATATAATGAAAAATATAGCATAGTCTGGTATTTAATATAATAAAATAAATTTATTTGTCTATTTTGTAAGACAAAAGCTAGTCATTAGAGATAATATTTAGTGATACTTAATTGTACTTTTTCTTTTATTCTGTAATTAATTTATAACCACGATCTCAATGTAAGTGATCTTAATTTCAACTCCTGGAATATTGTTTTCTACTATAATAATATAATGAAGTTTAAAAAAGATTTGATTGTTTTATTCCAACTCCATGATAAAGCTATTTAGAATAATTCACGGTTCTATATTGAAACATTGTCATGTTCTTTCACGTACAGTAAATAATTCGGGTTTGCAAAAAAGTTACACAACAAATACGAAACTAATAATAATGTACGAATGTATATTTTTACGCATTCATAGATATACACTACCTAATAAGAAAGACGCCCGGTGGCAAAAAAAAAACAAATCTAAACTAACGTGTCCCACCTACAAACTACCTTCTTTCTAAATTGTAGGTGTCTAGTACAAAAAAGTCATAGACCTACATACAGACTTGCAAGAGCCCTTAACCCACCTTAATCCGGCTCTGTCGCAAAATCCGTGCTTAGCTAACATCTTCTACCTTTTTAGCTACAATCTCCCTAAAATATAGGAATAGCTGGGAGGCTCAGGAGGAGCAGATCCAGCTTGCCAGGAACAGTCGGAATCTTTCAGCCGTCTTCGTAGAAGCCGTTGCCCAGGGTGGACCTCGAGGAGGTAGATTCTGACCAATTACCACCCACAATGATGACACTGTCACCTCTGGCTATCCTTTTCTTATATTAGGTATACTAGACTACAACTACCGCACTACTGAAGTAGAGTAGGTATCTACCGCTAAAAATCTATTGCAAGACTACTACTATCACTAGGTACTACTATTAAAAATAGCGCTAACCGCACGGATCGAGATCTTGAAAATAATAATAATTTCACCAATCGAAATCTCTGTTTGACGAATACCGCGCTCCTTGGGTGAAAAATTTAGTAAATGACCAGTTGCATGTGTGAGTAATGTGTGCGAATAGACAAATTGACGTTCCAAATTAGAAAAATGACTTATGTCCCATAATATCAGTTCTGTAAAACGGTGCCTTACCATGACGTCTTAGTGCGATTCAGTTTAAGTTCGCTCGCTCAAATCCATACCAAAAATGACAGCTAAAACCTGAACTGAGTCGGAATTAAGACGTCATGGTAAGGCTTCAGTCATTTACTTAAGTTTTTCATCTACACTGCTTTAAATTTAAAGTATCAAAAAATGACGTTTGCATGGAAGGTAATTTACTTGTATCTAGAAATCATGAGTGAAATGAAACGTGTATTTAATATCTTCAAAATGTACTGAATATTTTGCACGTACAGTACTATTTTGATATCGTTGTCACTCGATCAGCCGTAGTCAAGTTTCCAGAGCAACGCTCCGTCGTCATCCCAGAGGCATTGCGATGAATACAAAATGGCGGGTACAACAACAAACAAAAGCTAGATCAAATTTTAAAAGTTATTGGCTTTATTCATCTTTCACCTTTGCAACCGGAAAATAAACTTGTAAGGTATACGTAGTGCAAGGTTCAGGAGCGCTACCACCGTCTTACTCGGTAGTTCTGCCGCCAAGCAGCAGTGCTTGGAGAGTAAGACAACCGGTGAAATTACTGGTACATGAGGTATAGTATGTTAGCCCTCTAGGTTGGCACGCTTCTGTAATCTTCTAGTGCTGCAGGTGTTCATGGGCATTAGTATGCTTAGTGTAATTTTTCTATCACAAAATACGTTCCAAACGCGTTTGTGTTAAAATATAAAATACTATAAAAACATTTTGCTATCGTTTCGATCCACAAGTGGCGCTGCCAATTTTTCCATAGTAATTAATAGACGTTTTAGTGAAAGCGTTCGTGACGTTTTTTTTTTATTAGGTAATCTCACCTAGATTTTCGTCACCCTGCTATTAAATTAGAATACAATGGAGCTTAATACTGGACTGATCAAAGCGATGCATAGCAACGATAGATAACGTCATAGGGGTCCTTTGCCAGAGCCAACGGGGACGGGTTCGAATAGTTCTCAAAGAGACATCGGAATCAGCAAGGCGTAGAATGGAATGCTTGACGCGAATCGTTTGTCGGTAAAGCAAATTAAAAACAAAGCTTTTTCGAAAGGTGAAAATACAAATGTTTTTACACTGTTCTGCGAGAAAATAAATATAATAGAATGTAGGTATCAGTTGCTTCTTTTTTGGCGCAGGTGGTACCCATCGAGGGAATGAGCTGAAAGCTTAGAAACCACGTTATAGGCGATGCCCCTAGCAAACTTATTCTGATTCCTCTTTCTATCTTAATGCCTTTTTTGCTACCTTATGCTTTGTACTCTATCGGACCGGGAGATGAGCTGTCGGTAGGCCTTAACAAGATGAAGCGACGACCTGATCAAGATCGCGGGATTGCAGTGGATGCGGGAAGCACAAGACTAGTCTGAGTGGAGAACCTTGGGGGAGGCATAGGTCCAGCAGTGGATGTGTTTCGGCTCACAAATGATGTTGATGTTGCTCTGTCTATCCCGTAAGGGGCAAAGATGTGATTTATGTATGTATGTACCAGTATGCAATTTACTTATACACTTTTTGAGTTGGGACGATTTGAAGGAGGCGGTTGCAATACAGCCAATTCACTCTAGTCTCGTAGAGCACTAACTGTCCGGCAGTGCAGACAATCATGTTCTTATCGTCATATTCGTACAGAATTATGTAATAGAATAAAAATAGCCGTACATTCTTTCACACGTATCGGCTTTCTCGCAGCCGCCGGCGACGAATCAGAAATACATTTTATAGGCTCGCACTTCAATATGAACACTCACACACACATGTAGATAGGTACAAATACAATCGTGTTGCCAGACCTCATCGCGAATGTAGTAGTATTAGCTCGGATAGTCCATCAATTTCCTTTGATCTATCCTCTCGTTTCCTCCAACCGCGTCCCGAAACAAAACAAATGTCAGGCTTTAAATTAACCCCAGTTTCCGCTTGATACATCAAATCAATCACCATGCAAATACGGGAGCAAATATCAATGGAATTTCGATGAAATCTGTTCGTTTCATTGGCAATACTGTACTCTTCAAAGGGAAACTCAATAGCGTCAATATAATTTTTAATGAGGCTGTAGACACGTTATTTGACGTCAATCTGCCTTTATAAGATCACAATCTACATGAGAATTCCAATTACGATGGAAGCATGCGTGAGGGGAATACAGAGGCATACTTATATCGGTGGGATCGAGGAGATATAGAAACGCTGGAAACGCTGTACAGCTCCTGCTTTCTTAATGCAATTCGGGTTTGTCTCGCTGTCTTACTCACTCTCATGGGTTTGATACTTAAATCGGCCGAGTGAGCGAGACAACAAGACACATCCGAATGGCATTTTAAGAGCTCATGGACTATTCATATCGACACTGTTTTATGCATTCATTATGCTACCTTGCCATAAGAAAGATTTTTGTCAAACCGTTCTGTATGTAGTTTTCATATGAAAGAAAGAAAGATCATGGTTTATTTGGTGCAAGAAAAAAAAAAACAAAAAAAAAACAAAAACCGTGCAAAAAAACATCATAAAAACACCGTAAAGGTTGCCGCTCTGCATGTCAGACAAGGGCTACCTATATCTGACGCCAAAGAACGCCACGCAACGATCGCTGTATATGAGCCAAAGCTATCCTCCGTTTGGTCAAGTAATCCGACTTTACGGTACTCGTAAATATATTTTTCAATACAGTTGCTCAAAAAGTGCCCTTTTTTTGGCTGTTTTGCGTGCGAAAGGTTCGTTTTTGCGCACTAGTGCGATTTACTTTTAAAATTTTTTTTAATTTCTACTTGTTCCAATTCACGACTACTTACCGAAGAGTTATTATAATGCTAGTCTGTACCAAGACGTAATAAAAATAAAAACCTATTATTGATGTAAGAATATCAAAATATTTAGATTTTGTATTTTATTACTAGCCTTTTCATCATTATTTTTATAAAATATTGAATTCCTAAAAATAGTTCTTATTAAGGTGTCTGAATGGAACGGAATTTTAGCTGCCGAAACGCCTGGCCTGTCAAAGTGGAGGCGTTTTTCCAACTGCAACCATGGTTTGTAAGGTTCTAAACGCAACAGTAGTTTTTGTATTTATACAATTTAAATAAATAGTAAAGTGTTATATATGTCGGAGATTAACTGAAGCAGAGATAATTTTATTGTATTGACATTACAATTAATACTATCTGTTAAATGAGTTGTATAGCTTAAACGCCATCTGTCGGACAAATTCCAAACTGTTGTTGAGTAAACGCGGGCGATACGCCTGGGTAGAGTCGGTAAAGCAGACTGTCATGGCGGCGCTCGGTGGTTAAAGCAGTCGAGGTAAGAGACTGGGAGGGAGTCTGCCCGTAGAACTGGAGCGGCTGAGCGGCGGGAAAGAGATTTTTGAGGTTAAGTGAGTTTTATTTGTTTACTTGAAATGAAAAGCGCGAATGACGAGATTTGTGGACTGAACCTACCGGTTTGCTCAATTAACAGCATTTTGTTAAAGTTAAGCTTAGTGTTAGTGACATTTGTTGACAAAGTGTTGTGAATTAGTTATTTCAAATTATTCTGTGTTGTATTTTTTTTTCGCAACTGTATTGAAAATCGTCGTTCGATACACGCGCGGAAATGTCATTCTTCACTCGTCTCGAGTCTTGCCAACTCGCCTCACGGCTCGTGGCAAGATATCTCGAGACTTGTGAAGTAATGACATACTTTCCGCACTAGCATCGAAATGTACTATTTCAATACAGTTGCTCAAAAAGTGCCCTTTTTTTGGCTGTTTTGCGTGCGAAAGGTTCGTTTTTGCGCACTAGTGCGATTTACTTTTCCATTTTTTTTATTTGTATTTGTTCCAATTCACGACTACTTACCAAAGAGTTATTATAATGCTAGTCTTACCAAGACGTAATAAAAATAAAAACCTATTATTGATGTAAAAATATCAAAATATTGAGATTTTATATTTTATTACTAGCCTTTTCATCATTATTATTATAAAATATTGAATTCCTAAAAACAGTTCTTATTAAGGTGTCTGAATGGAACGGAATTTTAGCTGCCGAAACGCCTGTCAAATTGGAGGCGTTTTTCCAACTGCAACCATGGTTTTTAAGGTTCTAATGGCAACAGTAGTTGTGTTTATACAATTCAAATAAATAATCGAACATAATGATACTAAGATAATAATAGTAAAGTGTTATATTATGTCGGAGATTAACTGAAGCAGAGATAATTTTATTGTTTTGACATTACAATTAATACTATTTGTTAAAATGAGTTGTAGCTTAAACGCCATCCGTCGGACAAATTCCAAACTGTTGTTGAGTAAACGCGGGTTACGCGGGCGATACGCCTGGGTAGAGTCGGTAAAGCAGACTGTCATGGCGGCGCTCGGTGGTTAAAGCAGTCGAGGTAAGAGACTGGGAGGGAGTCTGCCCGTAGAACTGGAGCGGCTGAGCGGCGGGAAAGAGATTTTTGAGGTTAAGTGAGTTTTATTTTGTTTACTTGAAATGAAAAGCGCGAATGACGAGATTTGTGGACTGAACCTCCCGTTTTGCTCAATTAACAGCATTTTGTTAAAGTTAAGCTTAGTGTTAGTGACATTTGTTGACAAGGTGTTATGAATAAGTTATTTCAATTATTCTGTGTTGTATTTTTTTTTCGCAACTGTATTGAAAATCGTCGTTCGATACACGCGCGGAAATGTCATTCTTCACTCGTCTCGAGTCTTGCCAACTCGCCTCTCGGCTCGTGGCAAGATCGAGACTCGTGAAGTAATGACATACTTTCCGCACTAGCATCGAAATGTACTATTACCTTTCAGGTTTCAGGTCAGATGTGCTAGATTAGGTACCTAGTAAAACAGACAAAAAGACAAGCGGGACTCGATATTTCAATGTTTACTACCGCCCGTAGACATTCACAGTATATTTAGTACTGTTATTGGGAATGTTATAAGCTGATTTTGGAAATATCTCTGCTGCCGTTCATTAAGTTTAAAATAATTTAATTTCATGTTTAGTAGATAGTAATAAATATAGCTATTCTGTGTTAATCTGTAAGTTTGTGCCGTTTTGGCTCTAGCTGTTAAGGTGCAAATTTGTCATGAATAAATAAATAAATAAATAAATTAATTAATTAATAATAATAATAATAATGATAATAATAATAATTTATAGCAATTATAAAATTTTTGTGTCATTGATTATAAAATACTATATATTATATATATATTATAAAATACTGGCATTTCCCTGAGACTCCATCTGCGCAGAATTTCGATCCCGCGGGTACTGAGCGATTTTCCGGGATAAAAAGTATCCTATATCCTTCCTCCGGCCGGAAACTATCTTCATAGTAAATGCCAACATAATCGGTACCTACCTACAAAACAGATAGAGAGACACACTTTCGCATTTACAATATTAGTTAGGTTTTGCAATGAAGGACTGGGGTTAGTATCATTTCGTCTAAAACGCAACTGGTACTAGCGGTAACCGGTCTAAAACGCATCTCGTCTAAACTGCAACTGGTCTAAGTAGCTACCAGTCTACGTCTACGTATTTATTCTAAGTTATAAAATAAATTAACTTTTTATCACCTTGAATAATTTTCGATCATTTGTCAATACAACAATCGTATCTGTCTTTATGTTTCATTTAATAAACTTTCCGATTTCATTTTTATCGAACAACAATACTTAATGATATTTCGCAAACGAATCTGAAACGTTATTTCCGTATTTTATGACAGCATTATTTCCGTTGTTTTGTCAATTGTGATGGAATCCGTCATCGTATCCTGTTTATTTTGATTTATGAATAGCTTTTGCAAACATTGTGCGTATTACGGAGTTATACATATTTTAAGTATTTACAAGTTAATTTGCCACGTTTATTTTCAATAAATGATCGGATATCAGACTTTTTTCAGAATCAGATTTGACGTTTTTAAAACGATTACACAAATAGTTTCATTGCGTTATCGCATCAGCTCCAAGTTGCTTTTACGTGTAAATACTAATCTCTTCCTGCATCCAAGTTTTTCAGACTACGTTCACCACTAATATTTATTATTGGATTTCCAGGGCATTCCACTACGAAAGCCTACTAAATCTGGCGTGGGGTATTTATGACAAGCACGTGCTAACAACCGTTTTGATAGCACTTTTGTGAAATACTTTTGTTCGAATGGCTTCAGGAATGTCTTTGAGAAAGTAAAGATAATCGGGTATGCGGTTTTAAGTCTGATTTTAAAATGTAGCAATGCGAGAAATGACTTCAGAATTAATGTTTAACAGACACTGGAATACGAGTAAACTTTTTGTTACATTGATACAAAGACAGCTAAGTAAGACATCAAAAAAAAATTCAAAAATACCTACTTAGATCCTAGGAAGAAATTTCGAAAAGCGGGTTCCGTTTCTGAATAAATAAGTAAAAAAAAAAAAATTACATAGGTATATTACATAGAAATATGATGATGATGATCCTTTCGACCGATGTCAGCCATGGCGACCACCTTCGACTGTTGTTTAAAAATATACATAAGATACATTATACACCTACATAAGTCATAACTTTGTCCCTTACGGAGTAAACAGAGCCTAAGGTAAGATCTTAAGGCCACGTTTACCATGTTTGTGGGCGTATAGGTGAAGGGGAATCAAAATAGTGATGGGTTGCTAGCCACAATGCCCCCCGCATGATAGACTGGTGATGGTGACCTGTGGAGGTCGTGAGAGTCCGCTGAATGAGGGCCGCGTAAGACCTGTGTCTTTGTGGCGCTCTTTGGGAGAGACCTAGAATAGAATAGAATAGAATAGAATAGAATAGAATAGAATAGAATAGAATAGAATAGAATAGAATAGAACAGAACAGAACAGAACAGAATAGAATCGAATAGAATAGAATAGAACCGAATAGAATAGAATAGAATAGAATAGAATAGAATAGAATAGAATAGAATAGAATAGAGTAGAATAGAATATAATCGTTTATTGCTAGTCACATTTCAGACACCTATATTCAGCAGTGAACGTCTTTTGCCTGATGATGTTGATGATGAAGGACTGGCAAAAAACCGGCAGGTGAATTATACTTTTAGAAAATAAAAGTCTACGTCATATTAAACCCAGTTCCCGTAAGCTGGCTGCAGTGAAACTTCCGTCAACTTTTAATGAAAGAACTTATTCAATGCAGTTTGTTGCTTTAACTCCTTCTAACTGCATTTCTCTTTCACGAATTTCTTTTCAAGCCTTTACACGGACTTTATTACAGCGATGAGCAAAAAGACGATGTTAATTAGAAATACCATTCAAAACGTAAGGATTAAATTATAATAATAATTAAGTTTAAATGTTTATTTTTTATTTTTTATGTGAATAGGAAGGCAAACGAGCAAGTGGGTCGCCTGATGGTAAGCGATCACCACTGCCCATAGACACCCGCAGCCCCGGAGGGATTGCAGATGCGTTGCCAACCTAGAGGACTTAGATGAAATGCCTCTTGTGCACGTAATTTCCCCGGCTGTCTTACTCTCCACACCGGAACACAGCAGTGCAAAGGTGTAAGGTATTTTTTTAATGAAAATTTTTTGCTGATTACATCAGATTTCCAGTCAATCCGGCCACTAAATAGTAAGTCATTTAAATACTTCAACCACTTCGTTCGTATGGAATAATTAATTCGTGTAATATACCCTATTTTTAGCTTTATGATTATAATAATATTAATAATAATAATTAATGGATGGCTGTAATTTTAATGTAATTTTATCTTATTTTAATTGGAAATATGTGTTAATTTTAATCTAATCTTAAGTACCATTGTGTGCCCTTACAGGGCGTCATGGACCGACTTGAATATATTATAACATCTTTAACTATAATGTACATGACATAAACAATGAATAAATGAATAAATGAATAAATGAATAATAACTGCGTGTAAACTACAGCCGCAGCAGTTTAATGCCTTTTATATTAAAATTATTTATATTTTTTGTACATTAACAAAGGCAAACCAATTATCGTTATAATAATTATATTATAGGTACCCTCAGTCTGCAAGCATACATAGCTATAAATGTTAAAACCACTGAAAAATACCAAAGTTCCACTGAAGTTATGGTTTCTCCCATTTTCTACATAACATGTTCACACAAAATGTCTTTCGCTAAGAAAATAGTAAAAATAGTTTTATGCACAAACTTAACAGGCGAAACTAAAACACAGTAAATACAATACAAACAGTACCACACTACCGACTTGGTAAATTTAACAACTAGTTATTTATATATTTTAGCCAGTCCGCAAAAGTTGGTGTGATGATTAGTAAAAAAAAAGATTTTTTTAAAAATTTTTAGAGCTATGTTTTTGAACCGTCATTTTAATCACAATAATAAAATCATATTCCGGGTACTTTTACACAACTTTTATTCCGTACATCATTCTTAAATTATTGCTTGTTCTGCTGTCAATCCTTTATTCAATCAATACCTAAGTATACATATTTACAAGATCTAAAAAATTATACCTTGATAAAAAAATTGCTCTGCTTACTTCTTTAAATTTACTAAAAAAAACACGTTTGTAAAACGTCAATATTACAAAACACTTTCCAAATTTTACTGTAGGTATACATACATGAAACTATGAGACAAAGTTTGTTCATAATAAGATAACTGAAAATATTATGTTTACTGCTTTCAATCTGTTCGTTATGACGCTGAGATATGGTCTCAATAAGCTAGTGCCAATTCGGATATAAAACGGCAATGGCGTTTGGCGCCTGGCCAATAATTCACCAGCCAAATAATATAACAGTCATGCATGGATCCACTTGGATATCTGCTATTGCTGACTGGCTTTTTCTTGGCGACATGGAAAGAATAAGAGTATAAAAATGAGATAAGAAAATAGAGAGAAACAGGTAATAGTTTTTGACGCGTTTATTCGTTGATCAATGATTATTAAAGGAAAAGTTTAGAAGTTTTTTTTTCTAGACGTATGTTTTTTATAGCTGATAAAATAAGGGATGTAGGTACCTAACTATCATTATTAATGAATTGAATGGATAACTTGTATTCATTATATTATTATCTAAATCCAATTATAGGTACCTAAATTGCCGAATGATATGAGTCAGTTGTACCAAAAAAGACCAATCATTTTAACAAATTGTTTTATTTTATTTACAAAAAACATGATACCCAGATCTTTTTCATAATGAAATCCGTAATTAATTGAATCGTAAGGAAACAAAAGGCACAATGTTTTCAGCGTGAAATCACAACAGTTTTATATTGCACAGATTAGTATCAGTAAGTTAGCTGTCATTATCCTCAATAAATACTTGCAAGCATCGATTCATAATAGTTTATTGCCAAATCAACAGAAGTCAAAATCAATGGGAGTTGTTTGTTTTGTGAATTTTCTTAGTTAAGTATATGGATCATGAGACAACATTTTTACGTTATTTTACTAAACTGTAATGTGACTTGCAATAAATTATTCTATTCTAAAACGATTTGTTTTCTGTAAACGGAACGAAATCCGCAAAACTTAATTTTACGCACAAAATTCTTCCAACGCAAAATTTTCTTACTTAGTAGCTTACTGTTGCAAGTTTAACATGGTCTTTACGTGCCGCTGTCAGTAGAATAGAAACTCCTTTCATTGCTCACTAACTGTTTTTCTTTTGCTTACTGTGGCAAGGTGGCGGATATTTTTCAGGAGTATTCCACAAAAGCCTTAGAACAAAGCCAAGGCTTCGGATTACCCGCGTCCACGGTGATCAGTTCGTGAACCTTTAGAAACTTCTTTTATACCAGCATTCATGTTTTCTTTTTAATCCTCACTTTTGTTCCTTTGACCAATGTAATGGATATAATTCAATTGCGCAAGATGATGGGGTGTTTAATAAATTGTTGAATAAACTTAATGATGTTTAAAAAGCTTTAGAAATTAACCTTCTTTTATCTAAAACTATGCCATATGCGGGTCCTATGCCATGAAGCACGCCGAATTACACGATAATTTATAAAAAAAAGACTACATGGTGTATAGTAGGCGGCAAATAAGTAGAACGTGGAGGGGATATGCACAGTATGAAAAACAACATCATTTTCATACTCCGCATATCCCCTCCACGTTTTACTTATTTGCCTCCTACTATACTGACATTGTAGCGAATTCGGAATAAAAAAGGGCTGTTTACTATTAAATTATTATTATCTAAAACCCAAACTAGCTGTTGAGCTGTCCGCGCTGGATCGAATTTTGTATCCCTGGTCACTATTTCACCAAAGCGACAATTGTTGGTGACATGTGACAATTCGTCAAGGCGAACTTATCCCTTAATAAGATCTCTTTCAAATGAAAGCTTACATAAAAAAACATAGCTCACTGATACTGTAAAATAACCATTATATTCATAGCATTTGCAGCAATTGCATCCACCAGCCTAGCATGACTAACAGCACTTTGGCATCGAGCTCTATTGTCATAACGTGTATGCTAGGGGCACTTACTATAATCAGTATTTTACCATAAAGTCCCACCATCTAATCTAACTAATATTATAAATGCGAAAGTATGGATGGATGGATGGATGTTTGTTTGTTACTCAATCACGCCAGAACGGCCCAACGGATCTGGATGAAATTCGGCATATAGATAGAGAAAAGTCTGGAATAGCACATAGGCTACTTTTTATCCTGGAAAATTGCGTAGTTCCCGCGGGATAGCGACAAACGAATTCTTTGCAGACGAAGTCAGCTACTTGATTAATAATTATTTGGGATTCGTATTTTATTGTAATGTATCATTATGCCCATGGAGGGAATTGACAACATTTTCATTTTTTTTACTAATCATTTTTGTTACAGTTAGAAAGAAAATAACATTTTAGGCGTCACATATTTTTTTATTTCAAAAAGCCATTTTAAAAGTTGCTCATTCTAAAAGGGCGTATGTGAAAAGTGACGTCATTTTAGTTTATACTGCGTTGCAAATTAAAAAAAAAAATTAAGGTCGAAACCCATACTACGAATAACTAGATATTTGTAGGACACAATACTTTCAAATCAACTTGCACTAGGAATAAAATGAAATAGTGAAAATAACAAAATATTTCACAAACAAAGTAGGTACTACCGTAAAAGCATACCTGTACTCGAGTACGCCAAAAACATAACAGTTTCATCGCGCTTCCTTGTTATTTCGCATAAAAACAAATTTCCCGAAACTCCTGCAGCACACATACTGAGGCTAGAATACTCTTGTAATATTGTGATACACCACTAAACCATGCACAGGCAATACGGGCGGGTTCCGCTGATATAATCTGATATGAAAACAGTATAGGAGCTTGGATTGGACAGGAGGTTCAATAGATTAGTAATTGGCGAGTGGTCGGACCTCATGCAAGGTCTGTCCGGATCGCTACTACTGTCTTACCCCCTCATTCATAAACGCTCTATAGACTTCTGCTAACTTAGTAATCGTTTGTCCTTATCTGAGAAAGGTAAATGTCAATGTGACAGATAAGGACAAACGGTTGTTAAGTTAGCAGATGCCTAGAGAGCGTTTATGAATACGGGGGATACTCGCCTACAGCCAAGTAGTGCTTGCGTTTGTGTAACATAAATCACTTTGTCCATTACGGGATACACACAACACAGCCTAAAGGTAACAAGACCTAAAGGTTGTTGGCGTACCTATAGGCGGATGGGGAATCAAAACAGTGATGAGTTGTTAGCATCGGCTATACAACAAGATTCCTACGATTTTTGCCGATTGCCTCGATGGTCTTTTTGCGCGGGAAGGCAACTTGTACATTTTCATGTTTTTTATTTGATTCCAGACCAGCTTGAAGTGTAAGGCAGCCGGTGGAATTACTAGCATTAGAGATATTCTACCTTAGGCCTCCCTTAGTGTTGATGGTCAACTTGCTTTGCTTTCTAAGTCGTATAAAAAAAAAGTGTGTGGTGGCACTGGCTAGCTGCGATATCATTTATTTACAAACTCAATACGAGTGATATTTTTTTTTGTTTAGCAGGCATCAAAAAGTATTGGACCCGTATTTTTTATTTTTTCATACATTTGAAATATCACAGAGATATTTTATGTTGAGTTTTCAATGATTCACGGTTAATAAAGGTAATCGCGGTTCATATCCCGTTTATAATATTTAGAATTTTATGTTGAGTTATAATGTCTGATATGAGTCTTAGTAAAAGTGACGTCACGAGCCCAAAGCTCGAGCTTCGACGTGCTGTATCCTTGTCATACTTTGTTTGATTGACGAAAGAAAAAATACGCGTCCAATATTTTTTAATAAACAAGCTCATGGTAAATATCAAACGTTATGGTTTAGCGAATTATTATGGTGGTGTCTCCTGATTTATATACTCCATGGTATGAAACATATTCGTGACTAATGTTCGTAACAACATTTGATATCTAACATCTGGAGTAAATTTATTGTGTTTGGTTGGTTTGGCAGCCAAACTGGTATTAATTAACAGTAATGACTGTCTACTTGCTCGATCGAATAGGTAGCATCACACAGCACGTATTACAAGAGACGGTGCCTACTGTACAAACTTTATTTAACTTTTTAATAATATATTTATTCAGTAATATTAATTTAAAAATTAAAAATATATTAAAAACTAACCTAAACCTAATCTTAAAATAAAAATAATTAAAAAAGGAGGGGCCCTTGTGGCATAGTACCACAGACGCTGGCAGCATTCCCCTTTGGGCAGCGATACTAATACGCTGTCCAATGAAGCTGCCAGCTCTGCGGTCACCCGTAGCGTCTATTAGCCTCTTCGAAACAGGCCCCTCTTCTCCACTGGGCACTATGGGCACGTGCCCAGGGCCCCGCGATCGAATGGGGCCCCCTAGTTCCTGCCAGATTACCAAATGATAACCGATATTTAGGTCATAGGGGCCCTATGATCCTAATATGCCCAGGGCCTCAAATAGTTTAAAGACGGCCCTGCTTCGAAACATCTTCGAAGAAGCTAATAGCGCTAGGACCCCACGGACCAAGGGTCTTAACACCGAAAGGAACAAAGTTAATTAACTTGCAATGTACGTACGTATGTAGTAATAATGTATGAATGTTTGTAAGTATATTTAACCGCTTGAGCTGAATTTTACATGATTGAGTATGTAGGATGACAATATAATAATCTGGATAGTGGAGTTCTGGTGTACCAGCCAGGATTGAACGGTTGGTCCGATTGACTTGGAATTTGGTACACAGTTTTGTCAAACGTATGACAACGCAAGTACAGTCAGAAAAAGTACCATCAGCAAAAAAGCTTGTATTACAAATGGAATGTCGCGGGACGGGATATTTAAACACAAAACACAGATGTGGATTGATTATCGATCACTTTGAATGAAGTACGTAGCGTATGTGAAATGAGCGGCTTATCTAATATATTTCGATTTTCAATCGTCTTTCACCTTTTTCGAGCTTGGCGATTAAACTCACCTTTCATTTTTGAAGTGAAAATTTCTTTAGCGGCGCTGAGCACATTTTGGGATGGGTAAAAAATGTTAAACTCGCGTCAGGCGGAAAACGAAGAGAAAACTTAAGTACTTACCAGGATATGTCAGGATCCTCTAAGAGTTTACTTTGAAATACGAATGAAGCTAGAGTCGCGTTCGATTTTTGAAGTGTACGTTGATTTCGTCGCTTTAACGTATGTGCGTTTGGCCTAGTGGTATAAGGTGTGGAATAACAGTGTGTTCTCTCAATTGACCGCAGTTCATATCTCGTGTATTTATTTCTTTTTTTTTCTTTTTGCCCGAGTGTGCGTGTGTGTAGTTTTCACTTCTGCTGACACTCCTGGTGTTTTTTTTTACATAGAATACCTAATGTAGTAAACGTCTATTGTGTGCGTATGGTCTTTGATACTAGAATCAAACATTTTCTTTTGACGTAGGGCAAAGCAAGCTAACTATATCATTTGACCAGACTAGTTTTACCTTAACTAAACTTAGACACCAGCCTGAGGAAGCGAGGGAGTTCCTCTTAACTTGGTTGTCGGCGACAATGACTTGAAGAATGCCTAAGTAGACGTACGAGCCAGGATAGATGTACCATCAGCCAAATGTATAGGGCTTACCACCTTAAGGTTAAAAATCCTTTGCAGGTCATAAAATATAATGTCGATAAGACCTGGCTGTCAACTGGAAAGTTCGACTTTAGCGACATTTTCATTTGATAGGAGGTTGGATGAAAAGTAATAGACCACCTATTTGGCCGACCGTACCTAACGAGTCAAGGTAAAGGGATTCAGTAGAGGGGAGGCATTGTCATCTCCTGTTGTCGATGCTACCGGGGTAATATGGTTAGGGGGAGAATTTCACACATTTCGCATGACATTGTCGTATCTGTCTACTCGTTTGATTGCAATTTCAACAACAATGTACGAATATGCAATAGCATTTGTATTAGATATGACACAAACGGTTCTCTATTGATTTGCCGAAAATTTTATTGCCGAATTTCACTTCCCAACCAACGTTTGGCCGAATTTCATTTTGCCGAATCATCATTATGGCAACTTGTTAAAATGATTAGTTTCATTTTCCAACCTCATGATTGCCAACTCAACGTTTTTTTTTTTTTACATGGACACTTATTAAAATGTCATTTTTTATATAGCCAAATGGTACTACATAACCATTAATAAAAAGTAAGACATTCTAAGGTAAAATAAAGACTGTTTAAAAATTAAAACAAACATGTTCGCGGTTAAGGGGTGGCCCTTGGGCCACCCCGCCGCACCTAAACCTAAATTAATCCAAATTAATCATAAGAGTTTTTCGGCCTAGTGTAACATTTGCCATATGAAAGATATTCCAAAAGTTTAAAATCAAAATGATATTCGTCTTCATGAAAATTCGGCCACATGAGAGGTTGGCATACAAAAATTTGCCAATTGTCTGTTGTCAAAGTGAACATTCGTTGAAATGTTGGTTGCCAAATGAAATTCGATCAAATAAAAACATTAAGAGATTAATTTGCCAAAGTTCAAATGAAATCTATGAACTAACATTCCTTAAGAATCTTTGTATTGTACGAAATTTTTTTACGGAAAAGTTCTGAATATGTCCTTCATTTCAGGAATTGAACTAAAGTGACACATTGAGGGACACATTTCTATTGTACGTACGAATACCCTTGTCAGAAGTATGAGGAACTTACTGCTTGAAAAACTTATATGCTTTTGAGGGACAGTGGAAATAAAAATCTTTCGCACTAAAATATTTTGCTTTGACTGTTTGACGCGACATTGCTCTCGCATTACGTATTTACTACTATTAAAAAGTCTGAAGCCAGCGACTTGGTTTGTGTGAATTTCACTTTTATGAGAGTTGCGAATTTCAAATTGTTTTTAAACATTGTTTTAAATATACAGTACGAGATGGCTTATAAATAGTTATTACGAAATAATTCAGCAGATGGTTGAGATACTTTGATCGATCAATTTGTAGGTACCTATACACATCATCGTCGTCCTCATTCAAAATGGCGGAGCGTAAAAGTAAAATCTTTGGCAATTTGTGTTTGTTACCTGTTAGCTGTATTTTTAGTCATGGAAAATTATAGGGCACGTATTTGAACATCGAAATTTAAAATATCTAAGGTTAAAAAGTCGACGGTCAAAATATCGAAAATTAAAATATCGAACGATCTAAATATCTACTATCATAATATCGACGTCTGAAATACCTAAAATTCAAATACCGAACGGCTAAAATATCGAAAGTTCAAAATATCTACAATCAAATGCTCGATATATGTTAAAATCGAAACACAAAAGATCTACCATCAAAAACCCAACGTATAAAATATCGAAAATTGAAATAGCGAACGATCTTAACATCTACTGCTATTATATTGACGTCTCACATTCCTACAGCTCAAATGCCGAATGGTTAAAATAGTTTAGCGCCGATAAACCAAAGCTTGAGATATCTATCTTCAAAATCTGCAAGAAAGCGCAGGCAATCGTAGGTTAGGTTAGGTTAGTATTGCGTCAAGGCGCGAAGCGCCTGAACTAGGCGGAATAGGAGCTCCGCGAAGCGGAGCTCCGTCGACTTTTCCTCGTAGCTATTCAATTCTCATACGACTAAATGTTTCGTATGACAAAGTAAAATGTGTGATTAACAAAAATAACTTTGAATAGCTACGAGAAAAGTCGACGGAGCTCCGCTTCGCGGAGCTCCTATTCCGCCTAGTTGAGGCGCTTCGCGCCTTGACGCAAAACTAACCTAACCTAACCTATGTTACCTGTGCATCAGATATATTCGATGGCGACTGCATCAGATATATTCGATAGTATAATTTCGATATTTTGAATTTCGACCTTATGATCGTTCGACACTCTGATTTTCGATATTTAAGCATTCGATAATTGTACCATTCGATAATATACACTTTCGAGGTTATGAATTTCGACTTTATGATCGTTCGATATTCAGATTTTCGAAATTTAAGCATTCGATAATTGTACCATTCGAGTATATAAACTTTCGACATTTTGAATTTCGACCTTATGATCGTTCGACATTCTGTTTTTCGATATTTTGACCGTCGACTTTTTAACTTTCGATATTTTAATTTTCGATATTCAAATACGTGCCCAAATTATACTGTTGATGTATCAGACTTGTTTTTCTTCTTTACAGTTAATGTTTACGCAGTCGGCTTTCCCGTTTTTTTTCCAGACATAACCAGTGACTCAAAATGCAACCACACCATACCAAAACTAGGGAGCGGATCAGAATTTATAAAGTTTAAAATGTATAATGCAATTTTCTGTGAAACTATTAGGTATATGAATTTTATTTATAGCATGATCTATAGATTGATTGGTTTAGGTTAGGTTAGGTTTAGTTTATATCAATTCTGTTAATTTGCAATTTTCTGAGAAAATCGCATTATATATTTTGAACGATTATGTAAGTATTTTAACCCGTTTTACATTTTAAACTTTATGGATTTTAATACGAACCCCCAAAACTAGTATGAAAGTAAAAAAACCCTCCTAAAATCCATCAGCTTTTAAATTAGACACAGTTTGGTGAGTTGTCACTCCCAACGCTAGTTCCTCAGGAAATGGATCGGTCGCGGCTGCCGGCGAGGAAATGACTCAATATTTCTTGCTGAAGTGCTTTGGGGACCGTATGCAAATCTTTACCCTATTTGTTTACGTCTTCGGTCCTATCTTTGACTTTTTGTTAAGAGATTGCAGCGGATTTCGTCTGTTTCGTGTCAATTCAGTTCAAACGGTTTACAGGGCGGTATTTAAAATACCTGCGGGTCTGTTTTACTGTCGCACTGACTATGGGTTTAATACTTGAATTTAACTGCAACCGTAACATTAACGTGGCTTACAAGCTCGCCGCACCAGGGTTTTTGGTTACCGTAACCTGTAGTAATAGTTAAGGTAACAGTTAGCTGATGAACCTGGCTTTAAACTTTGTAAGTCGTAAAAGTAAGAAGCACGGAGTATTATCTATCAGTCTGGCGTTCGTATTAACAAGATTTACGGTATTAAGAGCTCTGCTATTAAACCGAATAATGGCTTAAAATTACGATCCATAAAACATGTTCGCTGATTAGTACGTGGTTGCTAGAAAGAAGCACGTTTTGAAGTAGGGATCACCTTTTATTGCCTCCTTTGATCATGGTAATACAAGATCTGATCTAGTTTAGTTAGGTGTAAGGTTTATTGATCTGCATGCATGTTGACATTGCATAGATAGTATTTTCTTTTAACAGGTTCATTGACATTTTGACCAACGTACATAATTAACTTTTTGGAAAGTTATAAACCAACTTAAAATACTTGTGTGTGTGTTCGATTCATGAAACTTGGACTCGCAAACCAGCCAGTTCGCAAACCTGCCAGTACGTAAACTAGACTGACCTAACTCTATAAAAATGTACCGTATTTCGAGTTCTTTTCAGATCAAAATTTATTCCGTAATTAGATTTTACTTTTTAAACAGATTCAGCTTCTTCGATTCTTAAGGTACCTATATAGGTAGTTGCTTACCAAGTAGTTACTAAATTAGGGACGTTTTCACAAAAAGTCAGGCCAAGAGGGCCCTAAACCAATGAGCATGCATGAAGAGATTAATGTGGATGAAGCGAAAAAGGTGTGTCAGGTTTGCTACTTCAAGTGGAACAAAGTAGTCTCTGCCTACCCTTGTGGGAAAGAGGCGTGACGGCCAAGAAACACCAAGTTGGGTAAGCCTAGCGGTACTTCTAAGCTTTGGTACAGAAAGAATACGCTAACTTCATGCTTCGGTCCTTGCCAAGTTAATGTATTCAGAGGCCCCGACCTTCCAAATTTTCTAAGTCTCTTGTATTAAAATATTATAATTACGAACAGACTCGCGAACTCCGTCCTTGTTCGAAGTTAAAACCGGCGTTACCCAAACATGGTTTGCGTTAAAGTTTGGGATACTGTTTTTGATTTTATCTCATTAGGCCTCTTCGCGAAGTTGTAATTAGATGCTGTAGGCACCAATATTGACGTAATTAATGTTAGCGACGAGTAACACTTATGCCGTGTTCTGAAAATTGGCAATGAATTTAAAGTAAGGAAGAAATAAAGAAAAAGTTTATTCGTAAAAATACAAATTGATAAAAAAATAAGTTTCTGGCTAAAATTTCATTTTTAATACCAAACCAAGTACAAGTTTTATTTTGCGGATTGTATTTGCATTGTCATCCGTCCATATGTGTACCAAATTTCAAGTCAATCGGACCAATCGTTGAAGAGTTCCCGCCTCCTGCGGAGACGATCCTGGCTGGGTCACCAGAACTCCACTGCCAGATTATTTTATTGTCATCTGACTTAGAGATCCCCTTAAGCTGGCATTTATGCACAAACAAAGAAACTTGTTTTTCTGTCCCTGTTAAAGGAGGCTGAAAAGAAATGCGTGCAATAGCCACATTACGTAATGCCGACAAATTACGAGTAGTTTTTACAGACGCCTTTGTTTCTGTAGTGCTGGCCTGTGCGGCCGAATTCGGCAAAAGAGTGCCGAAAATAACGCATGACGTTTTGATTTTCAACTTTTCCATGAACTTCGAATTCATTAAAAACTAGGTGTTGCCCGCCCGCGACTCCGTTGTTAAAGAAGGCTGAAAAGAAATGCGTGCAATAACCACATTACGTAATGCCGACAAATTATGAGTAGTTTTTACAGATGCCTTTGTTTCTGTAGTGCTGGCCTGTGCGGCCGAATTCGGCTAAAGGCTACCGAAAATAACGCATGACGTTTTGATTTTCAACTTTTCCATCAACTTCGATTTTATTAAAAACTAGATGTTGCCCGCCTGCGACTCCGTCTGCGCAGAATTCATTTACCGCTATCCTGCGGAAACTATGCAATTTTCCGAGATACAAGCTATCTTTATGTCCTTTCCCGGGACTAAAGCTATCTCCGTACCAAGTTTCATTAAAATCGGTTCAGTGGTTTACGCCTGAAAGCGTAACAGACAGACAGACAAAGTTACTTTCGCATTTATAATATTAGTACGGATAATTTTGCTGATAATAACTCGCATAGTTAAGTAATCGACAATGTACCTACCAGTACCAAATTCCAAGTCAAACTGAGCACTTCAAGGATTCGTTTTTTTTTTTTGCAAATTTATCTATAAGTGGACAACATACGAACAGTACAGATTAAATAATTAAAAAAATAGTTACTCAGCTGCAAAAAAATGCAGCCCAGCTATTTACAATCTGTAATTTTGTATGAAAACTGGGCTAAACTTTCTGCTGCTGAGTACCTATATAAGACGCCTTTGTTTCTGTAGTGTCACAAAATTATTATTTTTCAATTTCGATCGAGTCGACGAGACAATTCGTCAAGAATTTTCTTTTTACTCATTAAGATTATTAAAGTCAGGACTCATGATCATTGTTTATTTAGTGCATAACTAAAATATCAGTTTCGGCCTGATGGCAATGAATACTAATTTCGGCTATTTAGTCCAACTATAATCACACGTATCTGTTATGAGCGCTATAATTTACGTCCTACGTAATATTATACTTCTTGTGCCGCTAATGTTATTAATATTTGGTTCTATAATAAATACATAACACTCATTATGTGTTACACAGATGCAGTTGTCTTTCCATGTATTTGACAAGTGATAATTCCATTTTGTTCATTGGTTTACATTATTTCCAATTGTTTTTAATTGAATTTACTGTTATTTTATTAAAAACTCACATTTATTGTGATTGTGGTTTAACTAAACCAAAAATGGATAATATATTTTTAATCAGTAATTACGATCCATCATGCTTTTAACAATAGGTAAAGGATTATTTCATTTGAAGTAATGATTATTAATTGTTTCATTAAAATAATCTAGAGCTCTTCAACGGTTGGCCCAATTTATTTGAAATTTGGTACCTTCACATAATTCAGAACGGATGTCAACGCAAGTACAATCAACAAAAACAGTCAGCAAAATGGCTTGTATCAAAAATGAAATTTTAAAGTCAGGTTTTCATTTCATCGGAGTTTTGAATTCAAAAATAAGTCACCCCTTTAACGCAGTACACTTTGAACATCGTCAAATGTAAGTATAACATTTATTTTATCAAGCACAATGGAGAAGTCTTGAAAATCATTTACAGGGCTGTTCAGAGAAGCTAACTGACGAATAATTCCGGAATAACTCTGAGGGACCTCTTATACCTATGTAAATAATAGAAAGCAATATTTGGCATTATCTGTCGCTCAAACTTCCAGTCAAACTGAACAAATGAACAACAAAAACAATCGAAAATCAATGTAGCCGAAAACAATTTCAAGCATTTCTAATAAAACGCTCCGTAATGATGTGACTCGTGAACGAAGTATTCCCATTAGGTAACAATATGAAATCCGCGTCGGGCTCATCCCAAATACTTCGAAACAAAAACGGAAAGGAACAGGCCGGAACGGCGGTCGATAGACACATAGTTTCACGTCATAATATTCCTTCATAACCCCCTGATTTGACCCCACGTCCCTTCGGAAGGGTATTAATATCTCCAGATTTATTTCTCTGCCCACAATCTTCTGACCGAACATAAATCACATGGTGGTCAGGGATGTAACCTTTTAAACTAAGTAAAAGTATTTGGTTGAAGTCACTAGTATTTTTTCACTGTTCTTAAAACACTCTGTTAGCTTTTAGATGACCGTGATTGATTTGTAACTCTAGGTCCTTTTATACAGACAAACTAAAAAGTGCATCAAATCGTATTCAGACCTAATATAACTTAGGCTCTATCTACCGCGTAAAGGATAAAGACGTGATTTATTTATAATAATTAGCATCAGCTGCCCGAAAGTGTGTCGGCAAAACTCTCAAAGTCGTTCGTCGCTGTTTTCCGCACTACTGCTCGTGGGACCACCGATACGAAACGATGTCTCAAAATATAAAATACATAAATCACGTCGTTATTTCTTACGGGATAGACAGACCCTAGGTAGCACGACCTAAAGGCCACGTTTAGCAATAGGTGAAAAGGGGGAATAAAAATAGGCTGCATCGCCTATGACCCATGGCCCGTTCCCTCGATAGGCTTTTACCAACTGCGCGGGCAGAGAAGCAACTGGTTAATTTAATGGTTTTTCTTTACTCCCAGACCAACATGGAACGAAAATATAGAAAATAGTCATAATTGTATCTAGGATATGAGAATAGCGTGAGTATGAGAACTAGTATAAAATACTAGGTAATTAACTCGCAGCACTATAAGCCAGGACTTTCCTCGCTCTGAGGACATCACGTGTAAATGTGAATTATAGTCCTTGTTATCTGATACGTTTCGGATTGGCTCTACTCGATGAACTAAAAGAAAATGGCCGCCTAGTACTGAAATAAAATATCTGATTGCAATGAAATGAGGGAAGATAAATGGCGTCGGAATTGGTGTTCTAGGTTTAGGGTGCGACCACACCGCCGCTTAAAAAACGGTTACGTTACGGAATCGCAACAAAATGTATGAAGAAACGGTGAGAAAACGTGACGCATACGACACGTCACTGCTTATACGCGGCGGTTTGGTCGCACCCTTACTCGACTACGCAAGCCAAAATAAGGTTATGATGTAGTGTATGTATTTGTCATTTATTGACGTCAGATCCATTGTAGCGCTGAAACTTTTCATCCGGTCTACTAAATGTCAAGCGATTTGTTATAATAGTCTAGGTGACTTTAGCTATTTATTATTAATTAGATAGGTCTTGAAATTGTACTATGTATTGTGGTTAGTAAAGAGCTATCTCTGAAAGTTCGTCATAATTATGTTCGTAATTAGATAGGTCTTGAAATTTTACTATGTTAAGCGAATAAATTAAGAGCTATGATCTCTGAAAGTTCGTCAAAATTATGCTCATTTTTTTCAGAACGCGGCCTGCCTTAAGTTTTATTAATATAATATACTTTGCCTACGGCGTTGCTAACAGGGACACGGATGTACTGAAGAGGACTGAAAAAAGAGGATGTAGGCACTTGTCTAAGGCAGGTGATATAAAGAACAAAGACGAAATTAAAATCACTTGAATCAAGGAGCACGCATAAAGGACGGGAAATAAGGGGAGAAACAGAAAATAGGTAGGTATCGTGTGATAACGTTCATGTTTTTTTTCTATAGTCAAACATTATTTAGGTACACAGACTATCTTACTAATATGCGAAAGTTTGCACGTATAGATGCTTGTTACCCTTTCACGCCAGTACGACTTAACGGATCTGGATGAAATTTGGAACAGAGATAGATTATGATCTGGAATAACACATAGGCTACTTTTTATCCCGGAAAATTTGCTTAGTTCCCGCAGGATAGCAATAAACGAATTCTTTACAGATAAAGTCGTGGGCAACATCAGTGCAAACTATAAAAAAACTGCACACTAACACACAAAAAGTGACTAATACTGCCAAAAGGGCCACATTCAGCATGATTTTGCGGCAAGTGACCCTTTACTTAGTTTGAGAATGGACTAAGGGATGGAGGGATGTAAGTCAAACATTGTACTAAACTTTGACTTCAAACAGTTACTCTTATTCGATATATTATGCCACCTAATTCGCGATGGCGTGTGGCTTAAAATACCTACATAAAGTTTGAAATGCTTAAAAGTTTCAAAACATTATACAAGGCAATTCTGTAAAACTATTCTAGACGATTTTTTTTTGTTTAAGTTTTAAGTTACTATGTTTATTTTATAACAATCCTTGTTAATTATCGAACATTACCAGAGAGAATAATAATCACTACCGTTTCCTTAAAAATTGCATTATAATTTTGATCAATCATGTATTTTAATATTATGTACCCTCTCGATGATACGACGATTAAATCAAAACTCATCGCCTTTAAGCTTTACAAAGCGACTCTTAGATAATTATGTTTAAAACTTGTACAGCTCCATCTATCGATGTATACCTGAACTATTCTATACACTATCAGTTGAACACCCTAGTTACCTAGAGTTCGTTCTACTATACAAACCTGCATAGGCGTTTCGCTGTTCCATGATCACTCGACGCCTTAAATTAGGTCAAGAAACAGGGCTAGCATGCGCGGCTAGTCGACGACTCTTTAAGAAATCTCACGCCAAATGAATGGGGGTGTGCTAGGCATTTCAGGGTTCCGCACCCACACTTTCCGATGTCTGTCCGTCCGCGTCCGATCTTCCAGCGGTTTCTTGAACTCTTTTGCACTGTTTAAAAATTTAAAAAAAATTGCGTAATGTGTCATCAAGAAACAGGGCTAGCATGCGCGGCTAGTCGACGACTCTTTGAGAAATCTCACGCCAAATGAATGAGGGTGTGCTAGGCATTTCAGGGTTCCGCACCCACACTCTCCGATGTAAGTCCGTCCGCGTCCGATCTTACAGCGGTTTCTTGAACTCTTTTGAACTGTTTAAAAATTAAAAATAAATTGCGTAATGTCTCACTCCGGCAATAAACGACATCTACCTAATAAAAACGCTTGGTGTAATTCGAAAAAATCCACAAGTTATTTACATTTTCAAAGAAACAAACATTAGCTAGTTTGTAGCACGGTACAGCGCCATCTAGTGATTAACAAAGTAAACTTGAATTTCATTCAATGCATTCCTGAAGTTACTACGGGAAACAAACGATACTAAGTTTGAATCCGCTAAAGCGACATCTAGCGGGAATTTTTGTAATCAACGGCTTCAACAGAGTAATTTCATAGAAATGAAAATAAAATAAAAGTGCCCATTTTTTGCAAACGAGTTTAGGATCCAGGATTATTGACTTAACCAGAATTAATTCCTATGCTGCAAGAGGCCCTAAGTAGGTAATTAGTAAACTCTAAAAGCAATTACATAATTTTAATTAACAAGCATGAAAATGTCACTTAATTAATTCCAGATACTTAGTGGAAATTATATGAAATTGAAATCTTTTTGACACAGATTTATTCCACTTCTTTTCCTGTTAAGTCGACTCTGTGTAGAAAGAAGGTTCTAAGTGAAATTAATTGGCATTTAGTATTGATGATCACTGTTTTGAATGAAAAATAAGGTTTTAAAATAAATAGGTACCCCGGGGCGTTGTTGATCAAAACAAAATTGTATAAAAAAGAATGTTATTTTTTCTCATTACCATATTTTGCTCTGTTATTACTACATAGTATAAAACAAAGTCGCTTTCCGCTGTCTGTCCCTATGTATGCTTAGATCTTTAAAACTGCGCAGCGGATTTTGATGCGGTTTTTTTAGTAAATAGAGTGATTCAAGAAGAAGATTTATATAGGTATGTATAATTCTACGCAGACGAAGTCGCGGGCAGAAGCTAGTAATTAAGTCAACAATTAATTCCCACGGGATACAGACAAAGTTGCGAGAAAATCGCTTGTATACATAAAAATTTAAGTCGTTATTGACTGACTCATCAACGCTCTGGCCGCCCCGCCCAAAATCTTCGAATCTAAAAAGGTAAAGCTTGACAGAAATCCCACGGGATAAGGAATTCTTCTAATACGCCTCCGTACCGTTATCGTGCAATCATCATCATCTCCAGCCTATATACGTCCCACTGCTGGGCACAGGCCTCGTCTCAGAACGAGAGGGCTTAGGGTATAGTTCCCACGCGGGCCCAGCGCGGACAGGAAACTTCACACACACCATTGAATTGCTTCGCAGATGTGAACAGGTATCCCCACGATGTTTTCCTTCACGGAAAAGCTCATGGTAAATTTCAAATGTAATTGTAATTTCGCACATAAATTCCGAAAAACTTGGAGGTGCGAGCCCGGGATTCGAACCCACGACCTTCTGCTTGAGAGGCCACAGGTCAAACCTACCATGCTACTTCGGCTAGGCTACCATGGCTTTTTTATCTTGCAATATAGTAAGTTAAGCCTCTGATCTGATTCCAATTCTTTCAGGTTCCCCTTACATCCAATTATAAGTAGGATATAGTATCTATCTATCTATATGTCGTTACAGAGCCGACGACAGGTAGGCATTATCTTTTCGAGGCGCACTCAGAGTGTTGGATATTAGCGGGGATTATAGGGATAGTGGTAACAATGACAGTAGATAAATAATTTATGAACTAAAGGTTATGAAAAAGCCGTGGTTGGTTGGCCTATGGCCTCTGAAACAGAAGGCCGTGTGTTCGAACCCAGGTTCGCTCGTGTAGTTTTTCGGAATTCATGTGCGAAATTACATTTAAAATTTACCATGAGCTTTTCGGTGAAGGAAAACATCGTGAGGGAACCCGACCAATCCCAATAAGGCTTAGTTACCCTTCTGGGTTGGAAGATCAGATGGCAGTCGCTTCTCTAAAAACTAGTGCCTACGCCAAATCTTGGGATTAGGTTGTCGAAGCGGACCCCAGGCTCACCAAGCTCACTTAGCCGTGGCAAATGCCGGGAAAAACGCTAGGATGATGATGAATGTGCGGAATCTTCTTTGAACGTTATCATGAGCTTTACGATGAAGAAAAAATCGTGAGGAAAATCTGCACACACTTGCAAATCAAACCGCGGTTCCTTTTCAAGCTGACCTTGAACAAACTGCATTCGATCGAAACATGTTGGTCAAGCCTCGACTAAAGTTACCTGTGAATTTAATCCAAAATAGTTTTTAAGCTTACTTTATTTAGTACTAGCTGTTGCCCGCGGCTTCGTGTACAAATTCATTTATCGTTATCTCGCGGGAACTGTGCAATTTTCCGCGATAAAAACTATCTTGTGGCCTTCCTCGGGACTGAAACTGTCTGTACATACCAAAGTCCATCTTAATCGGTCCAGCTGTTTAACATTTTCGCCGCCATGTCAAATACATGAGACGTCAGCCATACACCAGATTGCGATGACTTAAGTTGAACCTAAACCCAATTGAACAAAGGTTGCTTTTGCATTGAAGTAATGGACGTATGTTAGGTCGTTGATCTTCAACCTGCGGTGCTGATATGTGTCGTTGGCGACAGACAGACAGAGTTACATTTATAATATTAGTAGGGATTGTTATTTTTCTGACCACATAAAGTTTCATAACCACAAGTTGCCGATCCAATTAAGAAAGTTGAAAGAAAATACGCAAGAGAATTGAGACCTACGAGTACGATTTCTCGTTTATTTTCTTAGTGCTAACATATTTTCCCGGCGTGCCTACTGTTTGCAAATCCATTACGCGCTAGGCACGCGAAAGTGCCACTGTCAGCCCCGAACTCAAATTTGAAGGGAATCGGCTTGACGGCTTGCTTATGGAGCGAAGATGACATTTGCGACACAATGCCGGGAAAAATGTGGAGCAGGATTTTTGAAACACAACTTAGGCAATTATTTTAGACTAGCTGCTTTTTGGAATACAACTTGAATAGTTATTTTAGTCTATTTGTTGCTCACGACTGCCCGCGTGAACTACGCAATTTTCCGGGATAAAAAGTAGCCTGTGTTATATTCCAGGCTATAATTTATATCGGTGCCAAATATGATCATATGCCATGCCAGAATATGAACGTGAAAGACAAACATCCATGTTCACAAACTTTTGCATTTACAATATTAGTAAGACTGGTAAAACAAAACAATTTCAAGGTGCGACCACACCACCGCTTAAAAAACGGTGACGTTACGGAATCGCAACAAAATTTATGAAGAAACGGTGAGAAAACGTGACGCCTACGACACGTCACAACGTATACGCGGCGGTTTGGTCGCACCCTTAGGGCGGCAACATACACATAGGTACAGAATTTTCATACGGTTTCTGTACGAAATGACGTCGTCAATTCGTAGCCCTGTCCCGTTCCGTTATAATATAGCGATATCCCGTTGGCCGACGTCATTCCGTACGGAAACGGTATGAAAATTCCGTAAGTATGTTGTCGGCCTGAGTCGTACTCAAACTGATAACACGCAGCAGCGCGGACTCGATGACATGACTGGTAGTGATTATGATTATAGGTATTCTCTTTATGACTGATTTTCAATTGTTTTATTTCTGCCCTGCATGCATTTGAAATTTATTTTCGGCCAGTTTGATAAAACAGGTGAACTTACTAAAAAGGTTTTGACACGTAGGTACTTAATAGATGCTTCGCATTTTACTAGCTATTAGCTTTTACTTGTCCCGACACTTCTAACAGTTGTCGTTACATTTCCAATTGTTTGATCTATGTTTGAATATCATATTGGAATATAATTTGTAATTAAGTATATTCTTTTAACTTCGTGAATCACTCTATTGGTGAAATCTGTTCACATCCGTTCGTCACTTTTGACTTACAGAAAGAAAGAAAACAAGTTTATTTATGACATACACAATGAATAAAGAAACAAAAACAATTTAAAAAAAAACTACCTACAGATAAAAATAGCTAGTTACAAAAAGGTCCCGACTCGGCAGCATTTGCTGGCCTTACAGCCAGCGCTGGTCTTCCGTTGGGCCCTCAGGTGATTCAAACTTCGTTTTATAACGTAGTGGTAAACTATCTACGTTCTTTGGTATCAAATTAGATATTTACATTTGATTACTCAACCGTAGACGTTAACGAAAGAACTGTTCACCCCCAGTAAGCAAGGAAACACGCTTGCCGATTCCCACCGAAGTGTATTTCCTCCAATTCTCACATCTTCTTGGCTTACTGCCCAAGTTTCAGGGCGATAATTTACGCGTTTTCTTCGGTCACGATTACGCTATGAAATATATCAGTCTTAAAATGTTACTACATTTTTATTTGAAGAGAATCTGTTCGCTGAACTTAAATGCCGATTTATTGGTTACCATAGTCAAAACGGTAAAAACAGAACCCTTATAGTTTAGTAATGAGAGAGAGAGAGATAAAGAGAGCGAGAGAGAGAAACATTTATTTACACACATTCGGTACACGTTTCGTAATGGCCGTTTGTTCTTCTGTTTGTCCGCGGCATAGTTTAGACACCCTTAGTCACTACATAGTACAAAACAAAGTCGCTTTCAGCTATCTGTCTCTCCCTATGTATGCTTAATACTACGCAACGGATTTTGATGCGGTTTTTTTTAATAGATAGAGCAGTGATTCAGGAGGAAGGTTTATAATCTGTCCTTTTCACCCCTAATATGCTGCGCTCCATCGCTCTTTGGCAAACCTTAAGCCTAGACTATTTTGATTTCGATCAAACATAAAAATATATTTTACGTCACCCTTGGCCGTAATTGGGATTTTACGCCCGCTTCGCGGACAGAAAATCTCACTTCCTGGCCGAGGCAAGACGTAAAACTTTATACAAACCACGGGCGGTAATGTACTATTATAAAACATAAAAATAATAAATCCAGCCTATCTTTCTGACACTGTGTCATATCCCCGCACTATTCGAAGATTACGTTTTTTTCTGAAACAACGGCACGGAGGTCTACAAAAGAATTTTTCGAAGGTCTCAACCAAAGAGATTTCTCTCCCATTTCTCTAGTCATTCCTCGTGTTTTGTTTCATTTTAAATGAATGTTCTCGGCTTGATGTTATTGGAATGCCTACTTCTGGTCGGATCAGCGTAATGCGGCGGCAAATCTTTTTAAGGGAGTGATTTTTTGTACATTCGGAAGGAATGGAAGTGTCTATGGTGTTACACGTTGTTAATGTAGCACGGAATTTTCCAGTAAAGCCTTATTTATTTATTAACAAATGTGTCCTAACTGGGGAAATTGCTGTCGTGTTATTCGAGATGGTATGGTTCGAAAGCATTTTGCCTCCTGATCACTGCAATATGTTTATATAATTTTAATATCGCTTATTATAAAAAATAAAAAATAATTAAAAATATGTCCTAATTTTACCAAAACTACCACAGGATAGGTGAAACACCTTTGCTTTTTTCTCGAGAAAAAATAAGCGATCATAATTTTGTATTTTTGATAACTTCAAAGTACAAGGGGGGCAACTCTGAAATTCTATTTTCGAAGTTCGTTGCGTACCTTCTCTCTCACTCTCAAGATAATAACTATTTGTATGAGCGGAACAGCACGAAGCGAACCTCAAAAATCGAATATTGGAGAATAGGGCCTGACATTGACAATTTGAAATTAACGTCAGTTTTTTTTCTATAAGTAGAGAAAAGACAAAGGGATAAGTTTGTATTCTGTGATAGTATCGTAGTTACGCCCTTTTAGAATAAGCACAAATTAATAAATTAATTATAAATTAAATACAAGCCCTAGCGAAAAAAATAAACTGTCAGCATGTTCATCTTTTCAAACAAAATACAGAGAACCATTAATATTACAGGCTCATAAATATGAAAATGTTGTCAATTGCTCTTTTATTACAGTATTTTGACATTCTACATGGGTGCCCGTTTTTTTTTGCAAGTATGTGTATTAAATTAACCCTTTCTTGATTACCTATTATTGTTATTTTATTGTTTATAGGTCTGTAGTGACGATCCCTAGCGGATAATTAATTCAATTGAACTTAATTGTCTTATTAGTATCGGTTTTGATTTTGACATTTTTGTAATATTCAATTGATTTTTACTAAACATACTCTTAACGATTTCAATCTAAATACTCCTAGCAGTGCACAATTTTATGATTTCATTTGTACAAAAAAAGCAGTTCAATTATGTATGTGAAATTCAAGACTTTTAAAACTATAATACGCAATTAGCTGACCACGGACATTCTGCTATCCTGACCTAGACTGGCCCCACATTTATTGATCCTTTAATCGTAACCTAAACGCTAAAAGGGATGGCAGATTTTTCTGCTAACATGTAGGCACTAATTACTCATTCCTGTTACAGCCTAATCCGTTCCCTGGAGTCGGCGTGGGCTGATATACCTAATGTGTCCTCAAGGTGAAATAAATAAGACCCTGTGAACGTATGGATGTAATTTAGTAAAGGCAACGACTCTGGGTCTGACTAATTGATACCCACTTTATGTAGAACGTGGAAAAGTTGAAAAATTTGGCGATGACGAACAACAGTATATTTTCACACCTTTCATTCAGAAAAGTAAGCTTTGCTCCCTTGAGAGAGCGATAAAGTGCAACTTTTCTGTTCAAGGCTTTTCTAAATATTTTTTTGCAAATGCAATTTTTTGAAGTTGATAATTGTAAAGCCACGCCATTTTCTATGCTGGTAGCTCTTTAATTATTTATGTAGAATTATTTTTTCAAGTTTTTTAATGTTCGGTGTGAAAAGTTGTATGAGCCACTCGGGAGTAAAATATTTTATCTTGGGCGTTAACACTTGAATCCGTCATTACGCTCTGGATTCTACCTTAGAATCCCTCGCTATATGCTCAGGATTCTATTGTAGAATCATTCGCTACATTCTGGATTCAATGTAGCGCCCTCGCCGTAAATACATCATTTTGTTCCCTTGTGACACAAATAACTATTAGGTACTAGCAATTGCCCGCAACTCCGTTACGCAAGCGCTTATCCTTATCCCGCGGGAACTATGCCATTTTCCAGGATAAAAATAATCCTATGTAACATAAAGCCTCGGGTCAGAAACTTCTATAAATATACTTACTAAATTCTTTATATAACCAACTTTTTATACACCTACATACAAACATAAATCACGTATTTATCCCTTACGGGGTAGGCATAGCCAAAGGTAACAAGACCTACAGGCCACGTTTAGCAAAATTGTGGGCATATAAATGGAAAGGGAAATCAAAATAGTGATGGGTTGCTAGCCGCATCGCCTAGAACTTGAACTTGATTGCTAAGATCACACACATACATACAGAGAGAGAGAAAAAGAGAGAGACAGAGCTATAGATGTCAAACTTAAAACACCCCCGTTTTTACGAATTAATGTTGTCAAAAACAAAACCTTTAATCGACACAAACAAAATGGCGGAAAACTTTAACACAAGCTTCTTCCAACAGTTAAAATTGTTACTCAGCGAGACCACACTTACATAAAGTATTAAAAAAACTGTAAAACAGAAGCACTTTGCAGTCCCGCTTGAAGTCAAACGTCAGCGAAAAATAGAGGGCAGGAAAACATTAATGAAGTAATTTGTCTTGTCTCTGAGCTCGGGGTTGGAATTAACGGTTCTGAGGGCAGCACACAGAGTTTAACAGTACCTAGTCGACAATGAAAACAATTAGTATAAAACAAAGTCGCTTTCCCTGTCTGTCTGTTCCGCTGTCCTATATAAGCTTAGATATTTAGAAGTATGCAACGGACTTTTATGCGGTTTAATTTAATACCGACGAGCATGTATGAAGAGATTGATGAATGTGGATGAAGCGAAAGAGTTATGTCAGTATCGTAGCAAGTGGAACAAAGTAGTTTCATCTACCCCTGTGGGAAAGAGGCGTGACGGTATGTATGTATGTTCATTTAATAGATTGAGTGATTCAAGAGGGAAGGTCGCGTAGAATTCTACGCAAATGAAGTCGCGAGCAGAAGCTGGTGTTTAAATAAGAAAACAACAGTTCGATGTGTAAACATTATTACCTGTCATTTAAAAGTTTGAGCGTTTGGTACAACAAAAGAAAAGTGAGTTGTTTTATAGTATGGCGTAAAAAAATTTGGTTGTCATTAAAACAATCGTTTTTTTTAAGTCAGTGTGATTCAGATTAAATTAACAATTTGGGAAAGCGCCTCCCGCTCGCCATCTTTACATCTCTCTCTGTCTCTCTCACTCTCTCATTAAAACATAAGTTATGTTACATCATCCTCACCCCACATACCTACTGTTTTGAAAGTCTACTGTTGTCACTTGAAAAGGAATTAGTAGACTATAAGTAGCGACTGATTATACTTTAGACTTATTCTATAAATTGCTTTTACACTAAGCGCTAATAAGCTTACCACTTTGTAGTTAAACTCTTCTTGTTAACTAAAACTTAATATGTTAAATTATCTTTATCTGCCAATCTTGAGTTCTTTAACTGTTTATAAAGGAACAACTTATGATGCTAACTGTACCGAATTGTCATCAGAGCCCCCTAGTGTAAGTTTGTGACACGAAAAACGTATCGAACGCGTTCGCGTTAAGGCGGATGCTCGCGTTAGCTCATTGTAAAAGTCCCGTTAGATGGCGCTATAATCAATTTTGTTGGTTTTTTGTAGTTTTTAGAAGATTCTTAATACATTTATAGATTATCAATTAATTTGCGCACACAATTCAATACGGCCGATTTTTTGAGACTACACTCAAATGGTAACTATGCACCAATTCGGAGAATAGCTGCACAAACGCTGGTGTCATTAACGGCCTTATACAGATACTAGGTCTTACACACACATGCAAATGGGAGGCGCTAGCTGTTGGTGGAAAAATATTGCAACACCTTGCTAAGCTATTAGCGTAATTTTTCACGTTATATTTACGTTTTTATATCAACTTTACTTTTACCAGAAATTTTACAAATATATACGTGTACAAAAAGTAAGTCGTGTTATTTAACTATTGATAACTTTGGAATAGCTGCACGGATTTTTATGATTTTTAATTTGTTGGCTTTCTCTCTTCCACGAATAGCCGAATATGTAATCAAATATATGAAAAATGCACTAAAAAACTTTAATTTTTCGTATGCAGCGCCATCTCAGACAAAAACTGACTTTCGAATTTTTATTTGCCAGCTCAGCTAGTTATAAGTATTATATATGAGTCCAGCAAATGCAAATATGTGAATCAATGCCACCTTCAACCCTTTTTGAATACCAGGGAGTCGATTTTTTGTACTTTGTTAGAATGAGGGCTATCGTATTTGTACTCACTAGTTGGCGCCACTGTAGAGTAAGGTATATTTACATTATTCAGGATTTCTTTCAAATAATATTTAATAGCAAGCTATTTATTACCCAGTGTTGCACAGTCCCATTTATCTTTTAAATTAACTGCCATTTTATTTGCCTGCTTAATTTGGCTCCTAATTTTCAAAGCTCTTCTTTTATCTTTTAATAAACCTGTCGTATGCCTGCGATAATAATCGGAAACAATCTTAATAACACTAAAACTTCGTTATGCAAAGCCGGAATATGCAACTTGTAGGTACTACAAATTTTACGTTTCTGTATAATACCTCACGTTACAATAGCGCCTCTAGCGGCAAATTCATATGCCGTCATTGCTAGTATCTTCAAAAGCTAGTACCTATTAGTATTTAGGAACCTGCGATTCATATTTGATATTTGCTCACACGTAGAGACATCATCATCACCATCGTCTGACATTTTATTATGCATTATAACTTATAAGCGTTTCGTCTGGGGCATAGTCTAAACAGCTAGCGTCGTAAGGTAGGTATTGTCGTTTCGAGTCAGGCGCACCTTTCGTAAATAGGTAACTTGAGAATGAGCCTGGTTGCAGCGATGAGACGAAGTCACTCGTGCTAGCCATTCGGATCCTTTCACCAAAATGCATTGCAGTATAGGTTCAGATAAAGGAAAGAATTATGCATAGCGGGTAGGGACTACGTCTGAACGCTTCTTTGGTTAGATAATTTTGTTCCAGAGTTGTGAGCCGCCTTTTTTAAGTTAGGTCCTTATGTCATCATAATTCATATTTATAATAATTCATCGTATAGCGCATAAAAGGAAAAAATAATATTAGACAATTATGATGACTTTGCAATAGGTAGGTACGTCAAATAAAATAATGACAACTCCAAAACAAATCTAATCCATCTGAACTCACTTTTACTTACTATAATACTTACTTCCACAAAAGTCCAACTTCATCCGTCGATGGTTTTGATTAGCGTTACCTAGAGTGGGATAAAGCAGAATACTGCGGTGTCTAGTCCACACGCGAAAAAACAAACTTGCAGCTCGACGCGTATTATAATCAGCGCTTTCCTCATGAGCCTACTCTACATATTTATATATTACTAGCTGTTGCCAGCGACTTCGTCTGCAAGGAATTCGTTTATCGCTATCCCGCGGGAACTACGCAAATTTTCGGGATAAAAAGTAGCCTATGTGCTATTCCAGACTTTTCTCTATCTTTCTGCCGAATTTCATTTAGATCCGTTGGGCCGTTTTGGCGTGATTGAGTAACAAACAAACATACATCCATCCATCCATCCATCCATCTATCTTTCCATCCATACTTTCGCATTTATAATATTAGTTAGATTAGATGCGCAACTAGTTGTGCCATTAGGAATTTCGGGTCAATAAAAATAAGAATTCTCATTTGAGATAGTAAAATTAGGTTAGGTTCATTAGGTATTTTCAAATACCCGAAGGGCAAACTGAATAGAAATAGGAACCCCGCCGACGACCTTACGAAGGAGTGAAATTCCTAAAATCACAACTAGTTGTGCATAATATAGAGTAAGGGCCATGAGAAAAGCGTCATACATTTAGTCAAAAATCGTGTGCATAAAAATGAGATAAAATTTAGCTAGCGTCGTGCAGCTGTTGCGCCTGTACTGCGTGTCGACCAGTGAACCAGAACCATATCTTTTTCGATCTTTACCCTTGATCCACCTACAGGTTGTCCACCTGGTTTTTGATGGAGTTCCGCTCTTGGGCGGAGCTCCTTTTTTCTGGGTATTGGAAGCTGGGTATTGGTTTTCCGGGTGGACAAATTAGGTGGGCCACGGGTAAGTCCCTATATTTTTCTAATTGGTATAGTAGGTAGATGTAGATATTCGACTTTTTGTTTGATATCTTAAATCGAAAAAACGTGCACGCTGCCATAGTACCTATGGCGTAATGGCTACTACGAACGAAATCATTCGACTCATCATTGTTTATCAAAGGACTCATAAGGAAATGCGCCACGCAACATCTGGTATGCGCACACAAGGGCTAATTTATCAAAGCGTTGATAGTTAAAAAAGAAGATATATTTTTCAAATAAAACTTTCAATTTGATTTGATACCAAATACCAGTGAGATGTCACTTTTGAAATAATTTGTATCACTATTCTATTCAGTATTCATAAACATTTGACACGCTGTAACAGGTATCAGTGGCGTGGCGTCCATAGAACTCGATTCCCACCGGCTTGCCTAATTTAAAGCAGTTGGGCAATTTATTGTGCAGAATTAGAGGAAAAGGCTAGTTAAGTTCCCTTCGGCTTGCCTTCCTTGACGCCACGCCACTGACAGGTATACGAATAGTTTTATCCGTACTGTATGAGCGAGTGCTCATATATAGACGATGAGTTGGGCGGATGGGCAGAATGGGACTAATGGAAGATGGGCTTACTTGAGCTGGTTCCGTAGCGCCGCGAGACGTAGGCGATGAGCTGATGGGATGCCCCTTTTCTTAAGGACTGAGCTGAACTGTCACAGCACTACACTGTCAAATTAACACTGAATGTCTTCGGTGATGGGAAATCGTAGTGCGCGGGGCGAGCGAGATCTGGACGCGTCCACTCCTAATCGCGGTTGTAGGGCAACTGACTAGGGATGGGCTGAAAGCGCGGCGCGCGCGCACCCTGACACTAGGGATGTGACTCAAAAGAGCTTGACGTCACGCTTGGCGGGAACATCCTGGGGGGCCCGGGGATGAGCCTCGTCTTGAGTCTTCTTGAGCTGAATCCAGGGGTAGCCTGGCTATCTTGAGCACAGGCCTCCGTAGATGTCCATGTGCTGTGTCCAAATCCACAACTCGAATCACTCCATCCTTGCCGGGAATTGTGCGGGTAATTCGTCCAAGTTTCCATTTGAGCGGAGGCAAGTCATCTTCCTTGACGAGCACCAGTTCACCCACTTCAGGAGGTGAGGAAGGGGACAGCCATTTGGAGCGGGTTTGGAGGGTATGGAGGTAGGATTTGCTCCATAGTGTCCAGAAGCGTTGAGAAAGAGCTTGTATGAGCTGGAAGCGTTTAAGGGCAGACAGAGGTCTGTCATCAAAGGGCGGTTCGGGCAGAGCAGTGAGCGGACGGCCTATAATGAAGTGCTCGGCAGTTAGAGTTTCAAAGTCCGAGGGGTCAGACGAGAGTGGGCAGAGAGGTCTGGAATTGAGTACAGCCTCGATTCGTGTGAGAAGTGTGGAGAATTCTTCAAATGTAAGGTGTTGTTCACCAATCACACGGTAAAACAACTGTTTAGTAGATTTCACGTTAATTTCATGTAAAGAGCCGAACCAGGGTCCCTTAGGAGGGTTGAGCAGCCACGTAATGTGCTGGGTGGCGAGTTTGTGTGCGATTGCATCGTTGTTTTCGACAAGAAAGTTCTGAACTTCTATGAGCTGATTTCTAGCGCCTACGTAATTCGTACCGCAATCCGATCTTATAAGAACAGGTGTACCGCGTCGCGAGACGAATCGTTGTAGTGCCGCGAGAAAGGCTTCGGTAGTAAGGGCGGAGACGGCCTCCAGGTGAACCGCTTTCGTTGAGAGACATACAAATATACAGAAATATGCCTTTAAAAGTTTAGCGTTCCGTAACGTGCTAGATTTAATGAGAAATGGGCCGGCAAAGTCAGTTGTGACTTGGCTAAATACGGGCTGAGGTGTAACCCTGTCCGCTGGAAGATCAGCCATTAACGGGGCTTGAGGTTGAGCGCGGTATCGAAAACATCTAATGCATTTGAAAACCCGGCGTCTGATTGCACGGCGTGCGGATAATATCCAGTATTGCTGGCGTATAATAGCGTGTAAAGTGTCAGCGCCAGGATGGCAGTGTAATTTGTGGCAGTGATCAATTATGAGGTCTACAAGCGGGCTGGAGCTGGGTACAATGAGCGGGTGTTGAGCGTCGTACCGAATTGCAGCATGAGAGAGACGACCACCGACTCTCAAGAGATCATCTTTCAGGAATGGCGAGAGACGCTGGAGTCGGGCGGTGCAAAGCTTACTACTTGTAAGTCGATGAATGTCATCTGCAAATTCGTTTCGCTGAACAGAGCGGACCCAGAATAACAGAGCGTCCCTACGTTCACTAGCTATCAACGGACCAGAGCGCCGCAGGTTCGAACTGTGTTTGCAATTAAAAATAAAACGCCTGATACAAGCCGTTACACCAACAAGTTTGTCAGGAGAGCTGAAGCGAGTGAGCAGATCATGATCCAGGTCCGGAACTGCGATATGAGCCGGTACCATCCTTTGCTTAAGGCCTGGTAACGCGTGGTGACCCAAAGCGGGTGGCATCTTAGGCCACGTGTGAGGAGGCTCTTTGAGCCAGTTAGGAGACCACCAGAGGTCATGAGTTGACAGAGATTGGGCTGACATTCCCCTGCTTGCGCAGTCGGCAGGGTTGAGATTCGTGGGAACGTGTCTCCACATGGAGCTGGCAGAACTAGACATTATCTTGGCCACACGGTTGGCCTCAAATATTTGGAGCCGATGGGGGGGCGTGTTGAGCCACGCTAACACTATTGTGCTATCTGACCAGCAGTAATGTTGATCTATAGTAAGGTGAGTTGACAACTGAGTTGATACTCGAGTCATGAGCTGGGATAAAAGAGCTGCAGCTGATAGTTCCAGCTTGGGGATTGAGAGACGATTCTTGATGGGCGCGACCTTTGACTTGGCAATAACCAGGTTTATGTTGACATGTCCATTAGCATCGAGTTCATGGAGATAAATGACAGCACCAAATGCAGCTTCTGAGGCGTCTGCAAACCCGTGGAGCGAGTACGTGGACGTGGAATGATATTTACAAATGTGCCGAGGTAAACGTATATGTGAGAGCTGAGGAAGATCTTGAGAAATGTGCTGCCACTCTTTGAGAGCTTCATCGGGAGTGGGCTCATCCCATCCCAGTTTTAGAAGCCATAACTTCTGTAAAAGGAGCTTTGCGCGTAAGATGACGGGTGTCACCCAACCGTTAGGGTCATAGAGGGAAGCTACGGTGCTGAGAATGGATCGCTTTGTTACTTGACTGAGCGGGGGGAGAGAAATGCGATAAGTGAATTCATCTAATCGAGGAATCCATTGTATACCTAACACTTTGATGGAATTCGATTCTGGGCTGATGTTAAAGTCCTTAGGCATGTCGCACTGGTCATCTGGAAACCGGTCAAGGAGCTGGGGGGAGTTTGAGGTCCATTTACTGAGCTGAAAACCACCGAGGGCAAGTAGATCGATTAACTCGTTTTGGAGTGCCTGTGCAGACTCCACCGAGTCGTGACCACAGAGTATATCGTCGACGAAGATTGAATGGCGTAGGGCTTGAGCAGCTTGCGGGTAGCGATGACCTTCGTCATCCGCGAGTTGGAGTAGAGTGCGGATGGCATGGTAGGGACTGGACCGTAAGCCATACGTGACAGTATTTAGGGCATACGTGAGCAGAGGCTGGTCAGGTGACGACCGCCAGAGAATAAGTTGATACTGTCTTTGATCTGGGCGGATGAGTATGTTCCTGAACATCATTCTAATATCCGTACTGAAAACTACAGGATGTGTCCTAAAGGCCATAATAATGTCAACGATATCTTGTTGGAGAGCTGGACCTGTGTGCAGACAATCATTTAAGCTGACACCGTTTGAGCTTTTAGCGCTACCGTCGAATACAGTGCGTAGTTTGTCTGATTCCGCCTTGAAGACGGCATGATGAGGAATATAGAAGTGAGGCTTATCCGCAAATGTACTTGGGTGACGAGGCGACATGTGTCCCAATTTGAGATAATCATTCATAAAGTCAACATATTTAGAGCGGAGAGGCGGATTTGCTTGTAGCTTCCTTTCAAGATTGAGAAACCTACGTAGCGCAATAGCATGAGTGTTTCCTAAGGTTGGCGCATTTGGTACGAACGGCAATGTGACCATATAGCGACCTGACGATTCTCGAGTGGTTGTGGCGCGGAATATTTCCTCGCACTGCTCTTCCAATGGGCTGGTCTTTATATGAGGTTGGGGTTCTTCTGACTCCCAGAACCTCTCAAGGCTCTTGCAAATTTCTTGCGCAGAAACATCGGCTTCCGACTGTGAGCTGATAATGTGAGCTGAACTACACTGATTCGCGGGTGTTGCTTGTAATTCCTCAATGGGCCCTAACAATGCGAAATCAAAAATCGTGCCGAAGGCTGTGGGCTTCCCCCGGCCCAACGAGACCTTAGTCCCGTCCAGAACTTGACCGAGAACGTCAGAACCTAATATGAGATCGATGGGAGCTGGTGTATGGTATTCTTGATCAGCCAAAGGAATCGGTGGCTGACCTCTCATATGTGCGATGTGTGGGACCGTCTGTAACGGTAGATGGCCGGTAACATTGTTTAATATGTGCGCTGTAGCCGTAATTGTGGGTGTGTCATGATGTGTAGGTCTACATAATATCGTAACTGATGCCTTTGATTCCTGGCTGTGATTATTGCCCACTCCTGCAATCTTTAGTGTTGTTGAGTTGTGCGGTAACTTTAAAATTCGAGCCATGCGCTGAGTTATGAGCGTTAGCATGCTACCACAATCTAACAGAGCTCGGGCTGAGTGAAATTGACCATGTACGTCTGCTATTTTTAGAGAAACTGTGGGTAATAAAATTGGTATATTAGCGGCGTGTTCTTCACGTTGCGCAGGATTACATAAATAATAATTTTTTGTTTGAGCTGACATTGTGGAGCGGGCTTGTGATGTCTGTGTGTGGGCTGAGTGTGTGTGTGCTGAGTGTGTGTGCGCTGAGTGTGATTGTGTGTGCTGATTTTCATCATGTTCTGTTATTGTATCTAGTCATTGTTGACCACCCGTACGTGACCCACTGGGCGAGCGTGAATGATTTGGCGGGTTGTTTTGTAGGTTGGGTATCGCATGTGAGGCGTGTGCAGACGCATGTTGTTGTTCATGAGCTGGGCGCTGCCTGGGCTGATCTCTGAGGTGCGGAGGTAGAAGATGAGCGGACGAGTGAGTTGGTGAGAAAGCATTGGGCCGATGAAGAGATGTGTGGTGGTTATCTTTCCCACATTCCTTGCAAGTCCGCGTGGACTTGCACTCGCTATCATAGTGCGGGCCTAGGCAGCGGCGGCAGCGGTTGCGAGCTTTGATAAAGTCCCACCGGCCTTGGATCGGTTGGTCGTTGTACTGCGGGCAGGCGATGAGCTTGTGGCCTCGATCGCGACAAAATGGGCATGGCATGACATTGGAGGTGGGGGCGGCATGAGCGAATGTTTGAGCTGAGTAAACTGGCCTTGGCTGGATTGGGGGTGGAGTGCGGTAGTCTGGCCGACTCCTAACCGGGGCTACGGGACGATATTCCTGATAGGCAGTGTGCCGAGGTGGGCTTCTAGGGGGCGTAGCTGGAGATTGTCTGCGATATTGGGCAGGCTGTGGCGAGGGCTGACTAACTCGTGAGGTGCCTGGGCTGGCCCACTCGGTCTCTACACAACGGGCATGCTCTTCAAGAAACGTTATCAAATTTTTAAGGGTGGGCAGGGTTTGGCGCGACCCATACTTGCGCTCGAAGAGGGTCCGGAGTTCCCCTTTTAGCTTTCGTACTACTATGGACACGAACACGTAGTCGCAGTCCTTCATGTGCAGATCTAGGTTATTAAGCGCACATTGTGCGGAAATGAGCGGGGTTAGGAAGAGCGTGCGGATGTCTGAGCGCGTATGAATGTGTGGTAGCCCCAGGATAATATCTACAAAACGGTCGATGAGTACGCGACGGTTTTCGTAGCGCCTGGTGAGTATGTCCATGGCCACGGCGTAATTTTCATTGGTGGGCTGAAGGTGCGACACCATACTGCGTGCTTCGCCTGAGAGGCACGAGAGAAGATAATGGAGCTTGACTGCATCCGAAATGGTGGTCATGTCATCGGTGAGGCTCCTGAAAATGGCTACGAAGGATGGCCAATCTTCGACCTTTGAGCTGAATTTAGGGAGCGCTATCTTGGGTAGAACCGTTGCAGGGGTGGTTGAGGTGGAGGGGTGAGAAGTCTCCGGAAGAGCTGAGGCCACACTTAACTTCTCAAATGCTACTAATATGTCGTTGTAGTCCGCAGTCGCGCTTTCATAACTCTTTGTATAAGCGGCCTCAACCTCGTCAGAGAGATCTTCGTCATCTATGATTTCATGGTAGACGTCCTCCAACTTGGTCTTGTATAGATCGAGCTTTGCGTACCTAGCGGTGAAATCAGCTGATGTGTACTTCTGTGTATCCTTGGCGAGCACCGCCACCGATATCTCTTTGAGCAGAGTGATTGATTTCAATGCCTCTCGGAAAATAGCAGCTTGGGATTTGGTAGGCATTGTGTGTTTTGTGTATATGTGTGGGTTGCGAAAGTAATTGAAAAAAGAAATGTTTATGGTTTTCTTTGTTAAGTTTAATGTTTAAAACAAATGAGCTTGAGCTGAGTTATGTACGTTATTTCGTGTAAGCTGTCGGATGTAAGCTTTAGATGTTGTATGGTAATAAATTGTACTGTAGAATAGAGTTGAGTAGACCGTGATAAAAATGTTTAAAAAAAAAAAACAATTTTTTTTTTTAATCAACCTGTATATAGGTGTTGGTATTGCTGAGCAGCCTGTGTAGGTACAGTATGGAAGTGACGAGAGAATTATATATTTTTTAATTAAAAAAAAATATTTTTGAAGGTTAATATGTAAGTATGTATATTCTATAACACCCTGTAAATGAATCAAGCAACGTTTCTGAGCAGAATGTGTTATGTTAATAAGAGTAATGAGCGGTTTGTATTTGTTTTTACTAAAATTAATTTTAAATTTAATATGTTGAGTTTTTTTTTTGTTACACCCTGTACCCTATATAAGTAATACCTGTGTAATGTATTGGGCTGATTTTTTAATTATGTGTGTGACACCGATTAATAAAGTAAACAAATAAAATGAGAATGTTGAAATTGTGAAAGAAATGTTGGTCTTGGCACCTTAGGCTCTGTCTACCCCGTGAGGGACAAAGACGTGACCCGTGTATGTATGTATGTAAAGTGGTGTGTAGTAATATTTGTCAACCTGGCTGTAGGTAATTATCTTAATTTGGCAAATGAAGTTATTATGAATATATAATGAGCCGGTAATGTAATGTAACCAACTACCTACTGAATTTATTTTATCAACTTGTAGGCCTATACTTATATTATAATGTGTTGAGCAGATTTAATAAACAAGTACTCTGTAAATTATTGTTACTAAGCGAAACGTTAATTAATAAGCAAAAGGATTTGATGATCAAAACTTAACCGGAATGTTCTAGCTAGCGTAAGCTACGAAAGAACCTACTTATTTTAAATGGAATCGGGCGGCTATTGTGCGGATTGGCTATCAAGTATTTTATGGGAAGTTTTACTTTACGTCGATTATTATTTAAGTCTTAGCAGTTTTTAATTATGTAAACAACACTTGTATTGTGATTGAGATCGGGCCGACTTATACCTACCTGCGCGGTAACGGCTGTGATCGCGTGTTATGATGCTTATATTCTAATATGGAACTAAATAGGTATTGTTATTCGAACTCCGAACAATCCTGTCGAAACAATCTGAATAATGTGTTGCGGCTCGATACTTGAAATAAGTACTTAAGTTGAGGTTTGTATTTTTTTGAACTATAAATTTAAATTTACACGAGCGTTTCCAAAAAAGTTTGTACATTTGGCGGACAGCATAGGCTAATTTGAAATTAATACTTTTCGATATTATTTTAAGCGCATATTATTACCTGGTTCTTAAAGATTCTAGATAATGTATTTTTTTAGAGATTCGAACTACAAAATAAGCTGTAAAGTTAAATCTACTGAGTCGGGGCAGTCGATAATTCCTATTTTGTTACTAAGATTCAATTAAGTAAATAGAAACCACACACATTATTTAGTTGGTTTTATTGAAGAAATAAGGTAGCAATAATAAAACTGTGTACGTTTTTAATGCTAATTCTTTACTCTTTTAAGGTAATCACAAAATAATAAAGATATTAACTCCTTTTTGTTACCATTTGGTCAAACGTACCCTGAAATTTTACAATATAATGCTTATTTATAAAGTTACGTTAATAATTTTTGGAAATTATCATAATTAAATTGCTAAATATTCGTCTGGAATATTAAAAATATATATATTTTAACAAATATAAACAAAAATCAACAAAACTTCGTATTTTTTTACGGGACAGTAACAATAAGAGGAACATTGGTAACAAATTAGGAACTCTTAGGCACAGTATTCATTAGTCAGGTTTCAATATTATAATCACTACATACATTTTTTAAAAGATAGAGTGATTAAATACCATAAATTTTTGATATCTACGTTTATATTAAATATCTACGTTAAATAAATACACAAATACTGTCAAATAAAAATAAAAATACCTCTCATGTATATAAATAAAGTCATTTTCCAATAGTCTACACTCTGCCTTAGGAATTCTTTTTTGTTACTCCCATTTCCTAGCCATACGTTACCATTAAAAAGTAACAAAAAAGGAAGTAACCAATGGTGGAAAATATGGTGCCCGGCACATTTAAAAAATTCGTGAAACCAAATATATCGTACTATTTGAACGAAGAATTTAAGAATATGAATCTTGATAAAGTGTTTATAAATAGAATTTAGTTCAAAGTAATAAAAAAACAAAATTTACCCAGGTTTTTCCAGTAACAAAGGAGGACTTTTATTTCAGGTTTGACCATCGACGCACTTTATCAACTCGCAGTTTTGATTTTTGAAAGGTGACTGTTTATTATTAAGGTGGCTATATGATGCTAGTGTTACCAGCATCCTATAAAGAATCTACAATTTTTTGTAAGAAATACCTTTTGGGACGAAAATGCGGTAACAAAAACTGGAATCAAAATTGGAACTTTTTCTAGGACAAACTTTAATCGTTAATTTTAAATATTATTTCTTAGACAAGGATATGAAAACAATGTAGAAATGAATTGCTTGAGCCTATAATAAGTTAATAAAACACACCACGGAATTGAGAACCTAAAACTGATTACAAAAATCGATATTTTAGGTTCGAAATTTACAATGGGACATTTACCTTTTCATACAAACTTTACTGAACGATAATTTTAAAAAAATATTTTTTAAATGATCAAATACATATACATTTAAGACAGTTAATTTATATTTAAGATAATGAAACGAATTTTATGCTCAATAACTCAAATAAAATACACAGTGGCCTGGTGATTAAAGAAAATAATAAATCTGCACAGGACACCTACGAACGACAAATGTACAAACTTTTTTAGAAACGCTCACACACACTAGCTAAATAACACTTCGCACACAAATCTTACGCTTAAATTAAATAGCAAATGTGATTTTACGAGGGGCAGGTGAGAGTAATACCTGAATAGGTTAGGTAGGTATTTTTTGGGAGTGACGAATGGAATTTTTTGAGATGAAGTAATGATACTTTATAGATAGGTACGTTAGGTAAAATACTTGCCTTAAACAAGTATTTGTGGATTTTATGGGCTGAGAATAATGTACCTAAGTGGTACTTTAACGTATCTATACGGGCAGAATATTCGAGGTGTCGTTTTTTTTTTTTACGTGGGTAGATTTTTCCAATAGTGGGCGAAAGTGGGCTTGTAAAATGGGTTCAAGGGGCGAAGTACCACCAGGATTATATGAGCGGGAGCCTATTATGAGAATACGAGAATAAAAGATGTATTTTTTTTGCTAAGTGGATGTGAAAGAATTTATACGGGTGAAATTTTTATGGTGAGAAGGGGAGCTGTTACCACAGGACTATGGTTCAAAAGGGAGGATCGAAGGACCAGAAATATGTATGAGCGAGTGCTCATATATAGACGATGAGTTGGGCGGATGGGCAGAATGGGACTAATGGAAGATGGGCTTACTTGAGCTGGTTCCGTAGCGCCGCGAGACGTAGGCGATGAGCTGATGGGATGCCCCTTTTCTTAAGGACTGAGCTGAACTGTCACAGCACTACACTGTCAAATTAACACTGAATGTCTTCGGTGATGGGAAATCGTAGTGCGCGGGGCGAGCGAGATCTGGACGCGTCCACTCCTAATCGCGGTTGTAGGGCAACTGACTAGGGATGGGCTGAAAGCGCGGCGCGCGCGCACCCTGACACTAGGGATGTGACTCAAAAGAGCTTGACGTCACGCTTGGCGGGAACACGTACTATGTACTTATTCCTGGGTAGTGACAAATCAAGTCCTGACACATTGTTGAACTTTTTCACAGCAAATGTCTTAGTGAAGTTTCATTTTGATTGAACTGACAAGAAAATTCACTGTGCGGTTGACCGCGTTGATCGTGAAAACGTTCTACTGTAGGTTAGAAATATAGGAACCCGACCCGGAGCAAACTTGGAGTAAAAGCGTTTTCAGTCAAATTTCACGAAATTTTAGTTTGATGGAGATTCAAGTCTCTTGATACCTATTTTTTTCATTTGGGCATAACTCCCTCAGAATTACATGCTTCCAGTAATGATCAAATTTATATTTTTCTATTTCTATTATCTAACTAATATTATAAATGCGAAAGTATGGATGGATGGATGTATGGATGGATGGATGGATGTTTGTTTGTTACTCAATCACGCCTGAACGGCTCCACAGATCTAGATGAAATTTGGCACATAGATAGAGAAAAGTCTGGAATAGCACATAGGCTACTTTTTATCCCGGAAAATTGCGTAGTTCCCGCGGGATAGCGATAAACGAATTTTTTGCAGACGAAGTCGCTGGCAACAGCTAGTGTTTTCTAAATGCGATAAGTTCTTTGAAATAACACACACTGACTAGGTATTGATAATTATGCCTAACTAATTATAATTCTGAGAGAGTTATGCTCATACAAAAACCATACCAAGATACTGAAAATTCATACTAAAATTTTGTGAGAAGTACCTACTGAAACTACTTTTTCCTCAAGTTTTCCTGCAGGGCTCTTTTATTGATAGTACATACATACATACTTAAATCACGTCCTTATCCCTTACGGTGTAGACAAAGCCTAAGGTAACAAGACCCAAAGGCCACGTTTAGTATGATTGTGGGCGTATAGGTGGAATGGAGAATCAAAATGAGTGATGGGTTGCTAGCCTGTAGATTGATAGTATATACATATACCTATGTACAAATGATCAAACTATTGCTAGAAGGTACGAAATGGGACCCGTTGTATAGGCAGTCCCACGTATAGTCAATACCTAGGGAAATAAGATGAAAAATACAAGCATTTCCAAATACACGAGTCTGTCAATACGAAACTGAAAATATTTAATAATTTATTAAAAGATGTCACGAAATTGTAGTTTGTTCACGTAACATATTCAATAAATAAAATTTTACATGACAGATTATTCATAAGTTTCATACCTGAAATGCATGTGATGGAAATTTATTATTAATTTATTTATAAGCCTTTTTTATTCCGGATTCGCTACAATTTCAGTAAGTACATGTTTTTGTTGTTATTGTCGTTTATTTGAAATGGAATGGAATTTGTGTATAATGGAAATTTACCACTTATTATTTATTGTTCACAAAATAATATTTTTTACATGCATAAAAAACAATCATAACTTATTTTCCTACTTGGCATTATATAGGCTGACTTTTTTTATCGCCGTCGAAAGCAACAACACGACAAATACAAGCATTATTTTTCAGTTTGGTATTAAAATATTGCAAATAGTATCATTAAATGATACCTGTCATCATTATCATCATCATCATCATCATCATCATCATCATCATATCAGCTGTATCACGTCCACTGTTGGCCATAGGCCTCCTTCATAAAGCTCCAGTTGCCTCGGTTGGAAGCGGCTTACATCCACCGTGAAACTGCGACTTACGGTAGGTACCTATACGATTGCGTATGATACCTACGTAAAAAACTACGTAAAAACTTGGACGGTGATATTAATATCACCCTGTATCATACAGTTTCCTTTTGCTTTACTGGTCATAGGTAATGAGAACATGAAAGACGGACGAAAATTCTTCAAGTCTTCAGAACAGGGTTGACAAAACTCCGCTGTTGGACATCTGGCATTTCACGGTCTTGATATTTTCCCTAGTTATTTTTATCTCATTATGTTATGTTATTACAAATTACGCCAATAAAAATCTACAGAATGTTTCATGTGTTTTTAAACAATTTTTTTTTATCATCACACCAGCAGTAAACTTTTTGCTCTTCTTGCACAATAATAGCAAGTAAGATACACTCGCGTCCAGTGGAAGTTTGCTTCACTTATTTCCTGTTACTGGAGACAAAAATTACCTTCCGAATCCAATGTGAATCTGAAAAATTAACGTACAGTCAGTACTACAAAAGGATACAGACGGATGGGCAGACGAATGGATGAATAATATTCATAATGACAGACAAACAGACAGAAAGACGGACGCACAGACAGACGGACAAACAGAAAGACAAACGGACGAACGGAGAGTCGGTCGTACGCACAGATAAACAGACAGCCAGACGGACGGACGGACGGATGGACGGACGGATGAACGGACGGTTGTTCGGATGCACAGACAACAGACAGATGGACAGACGGACGGTCAAATGGACCGCTGGATGGATAGTCGGACGCATAGACAGATAGTCAAATGAACGGATGGACTGCCGGATGGATGATTGGACAAACAGACAAACAGACAGACATGCATACATACAGACAAACAGATAGACAAGCAGACAGAAAGAAATAAAGAAAAAGTTTATTTATGACAATCACAAAAGTAGTTAAAAAACAAAAGTAGGAATATAAACATACAAAGCTAAAAATATAAAACCTACAGATAAATAAATTGTCACAAAATGGTCCAGAACAATGGACAGACGGAAAAATAGACAGACAAAATAAGTCCTTCTATGCTGGTTCCTTTTTTCTATTTGTTTATTTTACTTACCTCTCTTATACCTTTCTAAATGTATACAACGTACGTATAGTTTTTAATTATCATTTTGATGGCAAATTCGGTATTTGGACGCCGGTCGGATACTCTGTAAAATATGTACATACATACACAAATCACGTTATCTCTTACGAGGTAGACAGAGCCTAAGGTCACGAAACCCTAAGTTCACCAAGAACAAGCATGATTGTGGGCATATAGGTGAAAAGCGGAATCAAACTAGTGATGGACTGCCGTATCGCCTATAATAATGATTCCTAAGATTTTTGCATTTACCATTTTGCGCGGGAAGCGAAGCAACTGGTACATTCTATGTTTTTTCTTTGCTTCCAGACCAGCATGAAAATGAGTAAAATATAGCTACCTATCTAATATGGGTAAAAAAAACTATAAAGTTAGGACAGACGGACAGATAGACAGACATAGACGGACGAATTTGAACAATGTGGCCATAAAATAAACCACGATACAGCAGTAATAGATAAGCTCCTTTGTGTTCCGAACACCAAAGACTGGCCAAGTGTGGGTCGGACTCGCGTACCGAGGTTTTCGTACAAATTCGGCAAGTAAATATAAAATCCACTGTTAGCAGAGCCCTGCCTCCTAACCGGTATGAGGTAATTTTATATTTGTTATTGACATACTTAATTAGGCTCACAAAATATTCTGTTTTTAGTATTTGATGTTAGAGCGGCAACAGAGAAACGTCATTTGTGAAAATTACAGCTGGTGCTAAACAACCATGATAGCTGATAGCCATATCACGGTTCATGAGATACAGCTTGGTGACAGACAGACAGACAGACAGACATACAGACATACGGACAGTGGCTTCTAAGTAAAATCTAAGCAGTGTGAGGTCATTTTACATTGGTTACTTACATAGACAGATGGACAAAAATATTCTGTTTAAGTATTTGTTGTTATAGCGGCCACAGAAATACATGTCATCATCTGTGAAAATTTCATCTATCACGGTTCATGAGATACAGCCTGGTGACAGACAGACAGACAAACAGACATACAGACAGACAGACGGACAGTGGAATCTTAGTAATTAGATTCCCGTTTTCACCCTTTGGATACGGAACTCTAAAAAAGCTGGTCAATAGTAAGTTCGATTCGAGCACTACAGATTCCTCTAAGTTCTAAAAGTTATAATTAGACGTAAACGTATTAGTATGGATGGTTGTTACTCTTTTTTTTGATGAGTTTCCAACTGCGAAAGCGACCCTGGCTGGGCCACCAGAATTTCACTTCAAGATCACTGTAGAACAGAGGTTCCCAAACTCTTTTGTTCCATAGACCACTTTCAAAATTTTGCTGGATCCGGTGGACCCCCTGCAGCTACATTACCACTAATTTCTAAACTAAATCTCGAAAAAAAAATTAAGATTAGCTCTATCTATTGAAATTTGCGTTGTTGCTGATTTTCAACGATAAATATTAACAGTTTTCGAAAAAATAGGTTAGAATTGATTGCTTGATAGGGTTAATTATTTGAAAATAAAGTCGACTAAACAAATTTTCAATTAAATTCAATTTTTGTGCTGCGAGTGACTCCATCCTACTTTACTTTTTTGAAATCTACAATGACTCACAGCACAAGAACCAATCAATTCTCACAAATTTTATTCAGAAAACAAATATAGTAGTATTTTTCCTTGTGTTGTAGGTTCAAGTGTACAGGAGAAGTCAAGCCAACATTTTAGTTCTTCACTATCGACCAAATTAATTTTCATGCACCCCCGTTTGCGATTGTGGACCCCCATTTTTGGTCACGCCCAACGTAGACACCCTTCGAGTCTTCCGTGGACCCCTGGTGGTCCACCTGGACCACTTTGGGAACTACTGCTGTAGAACTTCTTACAAGTCTGACTTACAAGTACCTACTTATGCCAGATTTCACGTCAATCTGATCAATTAGAAGTGGGTCAAAATTCACTTCCAAGATTTGATTACATGCAGACACCGGAACTGTGCACTTCAATTGCGTTTACAAAATATTTTCTACCAATCTGACACAAACCTTGAAATATTGTATCTTAAAAAATATTATGATTAATCGATAAGTAGGTACATACCTGTAAGTAAGTCCAAATGAATGCCTACGCTGCGTCCAATATCGTAGCTTGTAACGTCTTTTACTTCCAATTGACTTCAATTTATTCCGCATAAAATGATTATTTTTATTTTGAGACACCACGTTCAATCATTAGTTTATGACAATTTCATGTCATTGTTTTTTTAATTAGTACCCGTCTAGCCAGGTTTTTGACTCGCATGTTTTTTTTTAATGTTCTATAATTGAGAAAACCTATTTACTCGGCCTATTTTGTATTTAGCACCTGTCGGATTTTAAAATCATTGCCGTGGTGTATGGCTGTGATTTGATGCAGAGGTTTAGGGTTCGATTCTCGTGAGAAGCATTCGTGTAATTAACTAGAAGAACTTTTTTATTTTAATAGGTGTAATTTCCGTAGTTGAGTACCTTTTTTAGTACATAATGTTATAAGGTGGCAATGTGACTGCAGGGCGCCACCATCTATGCCAAAGTAATAAGCACGTGTGATCCTGATACTAGAGCACTTACTACAAGTTTAGGTCTGACAATGGGCATAAATTGCCCTAAATCAACCCGTTAAGTTTGTGGTTGTTTTAAAACCACCACTTCTTTGATTTGGTTTGACAAGAAAAATATTGAATTTAACTTAAAGTTTCCTACATCTCAATGAGATGGTCTTACTCACTTTAAATTTGTAAATTATTAAAAAAAATGTTTAGAAAATATAAAAATATCAAATGCGGCCCCGGGATTTGAACTTGGTCACTGACTATTCAGTTCTTTGAGTCATAACCACTGAGCCACATTAGTGGTCACGTGACTGCTCGAAATAGTCGATTGGTTTTTACAACTATTTTCATTTGACACTAGCTACTCACACTATTGTAAAATGCATCGAAATTTACTGCATCGTACTGCAATTTAGGTATGATAAATGCACACCTTTTTGTAATTTGCGCACACAATTTATCCATATCTAACTATCCTCAAAAAACCGCATTAAAATTAAGCCTGTGGACGAAATGCAGCTGCACGGAAGATTTGTATGGAAGAGCAACCCCCTTAAACGTCTCAATTAGGTACTATGGGATAATTGACAGCGCCGCTAGCGGAACGAAACGGCAACAAACAGTTCTCATAGTATTTGACAGCTTAAGGGTGCGACCACACCGCCGCTTAAAAAACGGTGACGTTACGGAATCGCAACAAAATGTATGAAGAAACGGTGAGAAAAACGTGACGCATACGACACGTCACTGCGTATACGCGGCGGTTTGGTCGCACCCTAACGCAAACGTGATCAAGCCGTATTTTGCCATCGTAAACTTACACTAAGTACTTATACTGTTGGAGCAAAATTCCAAGTAAATCCAAACGAGAAGTAATAGAAAAACAGTTTGCGAACTTTGAAGTACCTATTTAAACGTTTTTTTTTTCTAAAAAGAAACATCATCTTCTACCTTGAGTCTTGTTTTTAGGGTTCCGTACCCAAAGGGTAAAAACGGAAACCCTAATCGTGTGGCTCCGCTGTCCGTCCGTCTGTCACCAGGCTGTATCTCCTGAACCGTTATAGCTAGACAGTTGAAATTTTCACAGATGATGTATTTCTGTTGCCGCTATAACAACAAATACTAAAAAAAACAGTATATATAATGACCAATATAAAGTGACCCCACACTGCGCACATTTTGATTTGGAGCAGGCTCTGCTTACACTGGTTTTTAGATAACTATAGATAATGGTACGGAACCCTTCGTGCGCGAGTCCGACTCGCACTTGGCCGGTTTTAGCTAAACATTTCCAGGATTCCGAGAATATCGTTATACAATTGTCTGTTACGGAAATTTATCTGCAGGAACTTCATTTGACGATAATAATACGAGTAAGTAGTTCTGGGAAAATGATTTTTCAACATCAATTTCTCGAAATGAACGCCATTGTCCAATCACTGTCTTGGAAACTTTTTATTGTAGGAGAAAATGTTCATTTGGAAGCGAAGGAAGTTCGCTTTTTCAGTGATAATAGAAGGAGCTTTAAACATCTGTATTGAGTTTGTGCTAATACATACACAAAAATCACGTACGAGATTGATAGAGCCTTTTTTTATGGTGTAGAAAATACGCCTTATGCATCTGCCCGGTACGGGATTACTGGGGATATGTGAGGCTCTCCCGCGACGGTAGTCATACCCACTAAAAACCACACGTATTCCCTATTCGGTCGTATGTGAGGCGTTACGGGAGCACACGGTGTCACCGCGACACCCCACGACCACTCCGGGATGGGGTTCCCTCTTCGCGGCACCTGTGCAATGCAGGTTTGGGAATTCCCGCCCTCCCCACTGGTGCCGCTTGGATCTTTTATAGCGGTTGTCTCCTCGTGACCGCCGTTTTGAAAAAGACAGCGGCTCACGTTCCCGGCGCTAGGGTTGATAGAGCTTAAGGTAACAAGACCTGAAGGCCACGTCTAGCATTATTTTGGGTGTATACGTGAAAAGAAGAAGCTGCAAGTTACACAGAGAGCAATGGAGCGGAAGCTGGTTGGAGTCACAAGGAGGGACAGGAAAACCAATAAATGGCTCAGGAAACACAGCATAGTCGCCGACATCAGCAGAAGGATGGCGAAGCTCAAGTGGCAATGGGCGGGACACATAGCCAGAAAAACTGATTCGTGGTGCAGAGCTGTTCTGGATTGGAGGCCATGGGAATGTAAAAGACCAGTCGGTAGACCACAGATGAGATGGAAAGACGACATTAAAAGAGTAGCGGGCAGCAACTGGACTCTCACTGCACAAAATAGATCGGAATGGAAGCGGTTGAAGGAGGCCTACACCAAGCACTTGGTAGAGAAAGGCTAAGAAGAAGGAGAAGAAGAAGACGTGAAAAGAGGAATTAAAATAATGATGCCTCCTCGCTGCCTAGCCCATTGGGCTTTTACCATTTGCGAGGAAGAAAGAACTGGTAGTTGCATTATAATGTTATTTATTTGTTCCCAGACCAGCATAGAACCAGCAAGTTTGTGATAAGCATGCAATTATCTCTTGTTTATTTCTTGTTTGTTTATTTTACTTGTTAAATTCGCAATGTCACAGCATTCACTAGTACTTGCGATCGGATTACCTATTTGAAATTTGGTACGCAAATTTAATCAAGTACTACCCTCATCGGTACAATTTTATTGTATTGCTTGGTTAAGGCGAAGGGATAGGCAAATGACCTTGCCCGTTTGTGTCGTGGCAAGCAGTCCGATCAACGCGACATCTGTTAAATAATCGACGCGTGAACTCGATGCGAATGGGCGCGGGCTGATGTATTGAAATATTGCACTGTGATGTTAGTAGATGGCGCTTGCTTTAGTTTTCCGATTGCCTACACAGACACAGCATAATGTTCAAATCAGATTTTGCAAAAATAATAAAAAAAAAAACACATTTCGGCATTCGTAACGTGGCCTTTAAGGTCTTGTTACCTTGGGCTCTGTCTGCTCCGCAAGGGATAGAGACGTTATTTATGTATGTATGTATGTGATATAATACATGAGAAAGTTTGTGACGATGTGAGTGAGTGTGTATGTATGTTTGTTTCTTCTTCAAGCTACAACAACTGGACGGATTTGGATGAAATTTGGAACGAAGACAGTTGGTACCCTAGATTAAAGCAGGCTACTTTTTATCCCAGAAAATTGCAGTTTCCGCGGGATAGTGATGAACGTGACGTCAAAGGTGTCCAGAGTCTTGTCTAAAATCGCAACGTAATAGTACATTACTGCAGAGGCCGTGAAGTAAGGGATTGCAGGACGAGATTGGGGTACACGGCCGAGTCGTAGACGAGGCCGGATAAAGCGAGTCCTGCAATCCCTGTTTCCGGCCGAGGATTGTATAGTGCTTTTCTCAAGCAATGCGAGGAAATCAAGTAAAAATTGTTTAATTAGCCGCTTTTTTAATTTTTGAAACATGGCATTTGAACAAACTATTGCTCGCGCCATGTTTAACCGCACACCCGCCACCGCGCCGCCGCGCCGCGCCTACCGCACCCGCCGACCGCACCACATTACTTCTTGGCCTAGGCCGTAAATGTAAAACTTCTTGGCTTCATTTCGACCGCACCACATTACTTCTTGGCCAAGGCCGTAAATGTGAAACTTCTTGGCTTCATTTCGCGACATTAACGCGTACATTTCCGAGCATGCTTGAGAAAATTATTATTGCAGAATAAAGTAAAACTTGAACGTGTGCGGGAAAGGTACAGAATAAGGTATGGTTTTTCCAATGATTATTTTCAAAACCGATATCTGAGGGTCCGAGAGGTCCCCAAACATAAATCCGTTATCAAAAACGAAAAAGGTGGCCGCCATTTTGAATTCTTTAAGTTTTGGACCGATTATTTTCAAAATCGATATCTGAGGATCCGAGTGGTCGTCAAACACAAATCTGCTATCGAAAACGAAAAAACTGGCCGCCATTTTGAATTCTTTACTTTTTGAACCGATTGTTTTCAAATTCGATATCTGAGGATCCGAGTGGTCCCCAAACATGAATCCGTTTTTAAAAATGAAAAAAGTAGCCGCCATTTTGAAAACTTTTGTTTTTGGACTGATTGTTTTCAAAATCGATATCTGACGATCCGAGTGATTCCCAAACACGTATCCGTTATATAAAATGAAAAAAGTGACCGCCATTTTGAAATCTCTTGTTTTTGAACCGATTGTTTTCAAAATCGATATCTGAGGATCCGAGTGGTCCCCAAACATGAATCCGTTATCAAAAATGAAAAAGTGCCCGCCATTTTGAAATCTATAGTTTTTGGACCGATTGTTTTCAAAATCGATATCTGACGATCCGAGTGGTTCCCAAACACGAATCCGTTATATAAAATGGAAAAAGTGACCGCCATTTTGAAATCTTTACTTTTTGAACCGATTGTTTTAAAATTCGATATCTGAGGATCCGAGTGGTCCCCAAACATGAATCCGTTATCAACAATGAAAAAAGTGCCCGCCATTTAGAAAACTTTAGTTTTTAGATGGATAGATTTCAAAATCGATATCTGAGGATCCGAGTGGTCCCCAAATATAAACCCGTTATCAAAAATGGAAAGTGGCCGCCAGCTCAGATATCGATTTTGAAAACAATCTGTTCAAAAACTAAACATTTTAAAATGGTGATGACTTTTCTATTTTGTATAACGGATTCGTGTTTGGGAACCACTCAGATCGTAAGATATCGATTTTGAAAACAATCGGTACAAAAACTAGTTTTTAAAATGGTGCCCTTTTTTTCATTTTTAAAAACGGATTCTTGTTTGGGGACCACTTGAATCCTCAAATATCGATTTTGAAAACATTTGGTCCAAAAAGTACAGAATTCAAAATGGCGGCCAGTTTTTTTATTTTCGATAGCAGATTTGTGTTTGATGACCACTCGGACCCTCAGATATCGATCTTAAAAATAATCGGTCCAAAACTTAAAGATTTCAAAATAGCGGCCACTTTTTTCATTTTTAAAAACGGATTTATGTTTGGGGACCTCTCGGACCCTCATCAGTTTTGAAAATAATCGGTCCGAAAACTAAACATTTCAAAATGGCGGCCACTTTTGTCATTTTTGATAACGCATACGTGTTTGGAGACAACTCGGATCCTCAGATATCGATTTTGAAATCAATCGGTCGGAGAACTAAAGATTTCAAAATGTCGGCCAGTTTTTTCATTTTTGATAGCAGATTTGTGTTTCACGACCACTCGGACGATTAGATATCGATTTTGAAAAAATTAGGACCAAAACTTAAAGATTTCAAAATGGCGCCCATTTTTTTCATTTTTAAAAACGGATACATGTTTGGGGACCAGACTCGGACCTTCAGACATCGATTTTAAAAACAATTAGTCTAGAAAGTAAAGAATTCAAAATGGTGGCCAGTTTTTTCATTTTCGGTAGCAGATTTGTGTTTGACAACCATTCGGACCCTCAGATATCGATTTTGAAAATAATCGGCCCAAAACTTAAAGCTTTCAAAATAGCGGCCACTTTTTTCATTTTTGATAACGGATTTATGTTTGGGGACCTTTCGGACCCTCAGATATCGGTTTTGAAAATAATCGGTCCAAAAACTAAAGATTTCAAAATGGCGGCCACTTTTGTCATTTTTGATAATGGATACGTGTTTGGAGAAAACTCGGATTCTCAGATATTGATTTTGAAATCAATCGGTCGGTAAACTAAAGATTTCAAAATGGCGGCCAGTTTTTTCATTTTTGATAGCAGATTTGTGTTTCACGACCACTCGGATCCTTAGATATCGATTTTGAAAATATTCGGTCCAAAACTTAAAGATTTCAAAATGGCGGCCACTTTTTTCATTTTTAAAAACGGATTCATGTTTGGGGACCACTCGGATCCTCAGATATCTATTTTGAAAACAATTGGTCTAGAAAGTAAAGAATTCAAAATGGTGGCCAGTTTTTTCATTTTCGGTAGCAGATTTGTGTTTGACAACCACTCGGACCCTCAGATATCGATTTTAAAAGTAATCGGCCCAAAACTTAAAGATTTCAAAATGGCGGCCTTTTTTTTCATTTTTGATAACGGATTTATGTTTGGGGACCTCTCGGACCTTCAGATATCGGTTTTGAAAATAATCGGTCCAAAAACTAAAGATTTCAAAATGGCGACCACTTTTGTCATTTTTGATAACGGATACGTGTTTGGAAACAACTCGGATTCTCAGATATCGATTTTGAAATCAATGAAATGAAAAATGAAATGAAATGAAATGAGTTTCGAATCGGTCGGTAAACTAAAGATTTCAAAATGGCGGCCACTTTTTTCATTTTTAAAAACTCATTCATGTTTGGAGACAACTCGGATTCTCAGATATCGATTTTGAAAATAATCGGCCCAAAACTTAAAGATTTCAAAATGGCGGCCACTTTTTTTCATTTTTGATAACGGATTTATGTTTGGGGACCTCTCGGACCCTCAGATATCGGCTTTGAAAATAATCGGTCCAAAAACTAAAGATTTCAAAATGGCGGCCATTTTTGTCATTTTTGATAACCGATACGTGTTTGGAGACAACTCGGATTCTCAGATATCGATTTTGAAATCAATCGGTCGGTAAACTAAAGATATCAAAATGGCGGCCAAATTTCTCATTTTTTATAGCAGATTTGTGTTTCACGACTTCTCGGACCCTTAGATATCGATTTTGAAAATATTCGGTCCAAAACTTAAAGATTTCAAAATGGCGCCCACTTTTTTTATTTTTAAAAACGGATTCATGTTTGGGGACCAATTGGATCCTCAGATATCGATTTTGAAAACAATTGGTCTAGAAAGTAAAGAATTCAAAATGGTGGCCAGTTTTTCATTTTCGGTAGCAGATTTGTGTTTGACAACCACTCGGACCCTCAGATATCGATTTTGAAAATAATCGGCCCAAAACTTAAAGATTTCAAAATGGTGGCCACTTTTTTCATTTTTGATAACGGATTTATGTTTGGGGACCTCTCGGACCCTCAGATATCGGTTTTGAAAATAATCGGTCCAAAAACTAAAGATTTCAAAATGGCGGCCACTTTTTTCATTTTTGATAACGGATACGTGTTTGGAGACAACTCGGATTCTCAGATATCGATTTTGAAATCAATCGGTCGGTAAACTAAAGATTTCAAAATGGCGGCCAGTTTTTTCATTTTTGATAGCAGATTTGTGTTTCACGACCACTCGGACCCTTAGATATCGATTTTGAAAATACTCGGTCCAAAACTTAAAGATTTCAAAATGGCGGCCACTTTTTTCATTTTTAAAAACTGATTCATGTTTGGAGACAACTCGGATTCTCAGATATCGATTTTGAAATCAATCGGTCGGTAAACTAAAATTTCAAAATGGCGGCCAGTTTTTTATTTTCGATAGCAGATTTGTGTTTCACGAGCACTCGGACCCTTAGATATCGATTTTGAAAATATTCGGTCCAAAACTTAAAGATTTCAAAATGGCGCCCACTTTTTTCATTTCTAAAAACGGATTCATGTTTGGGGACCACTCGGATCCTCAGATATCGATTTTGAAAACAATTGGTCTAGAAAGTAAAGAATTCAAAATGGTGGCCAGTTTTTCATTTTCGGTAGCAGATTTGTGTTTGACAACCACTCGGACCCTCAGATATCGATTTTGAAAATAATCGGCCCAAAACTTAAAGATTTCAAAATGGCGGCCACTTTTTTCATTTTTGATAACGGATTTATGTTTGGGGACCTCTCGGACCCTCAGATATCGGTTTTGAAAATAATTGGTCCAAAAACTAAAGATTTCAAAATGGCGGCCACTTTTTTCATTTTTGATAACGGATTTATGTTTGGGGACCTTTCGGACCCTCAGATATCAGTTTTGAAAATAATCGGCCTAAAACTTAAAGATTTCAAAATGGCGGCCACTTTTTTCATTTTTGATAACGGATTTATGTTTGGGGAGCTCTCAGACCCTCAGATATTGGTTTTGAAAATAATCGGTCCAAAAACTAAAGATTTCAAAATGGCGGCCACTTTTGTCATTTTTGATAACGGATACGTGTTTGGAGACAACTCGGATTCTCAGATATCGATTTTGAAATCAATCGGTCGGTAAACTAAAGATTTCAAAATGGCGGCCAGTTTTTTCATTTTTGATAGCAGATTTGTGTTTCACGACCACTCGGACCCTTAGATATCGATTTTGAAAATACTCGGTCCAAAACTTAAAGATTTCAAAATGGCGGCCACTTTTTTCATTTTTAAAAACTGATTCATGTTTGGAGACAACTCGGATTCTCAGATATCGATTTTGAAATCAATCGGTCGGTAAACTAAAATTTCAAAATGGCGGCCAGTTTTTTATTTTCGATAGCAGATTTGTGTTTCACGAGCACTCGGACCCTTAGATATCGATTTTGAAAATATTCGGTCCAAAACTTAAAGATTTCAAAATGGCGCCCACTTTTTTCATTTTTAAAAACGGATTCATGTTTGGGGACCACTCGGATCCTCAGATATCGATTTTGAAAACAATTGGTCCAAAGAGTAAAGAATTCAAAATGGCGGCCAGTTTTTTCATTTTCGGTAGCAGATTTGTGTTTGACGACCACTCGGACCCTCAGATATCGATTTTGAAAATAATCGGCCCACAACTTAAAGATTTCAAAATGGCGGCCACTTTTGTCATTTTTGATAACGGATACGTGTTTGGAGACAACTCGGATTCTCAGATATCGATTTTGAAATTAATCGGTCGAAAAACTAAAGATTTCAATATGGCGGTCTTTTTTATTTTGATAACGGATCCATGTTTGGGGACCACTTCGACCTTCAGATATCTTTTTTTTTCTTCTTTCTAATGATAGACTATAATTGGAGTTGGAGTACTACTAGCTTAAATATCAAAACTTTTCATGCAGTAATTCCTACCAAAATCCTATTTCCCATGCCTGTTCGCTATGTCAGCAAGTACTCGTAAGTATCAAACCAACCTGCCACTCCAAATTTCCAAAAAAAACGGATTGAAAATAATCACTTTTAAGTTTAATCACTGTTAAGGAATTATACGTGCGACTCGAACGAGTACGACTTTTTGAAGCACTGTTTCGCGCCTATTCTGTGACTCAAACAACATGCTTAGCCAAACCAATATGAAAAAACGCAACGAAACGAATTTTGGCAACGTCGCGTCGCTTACGCACTGCCGCCACCGAGCGAACATGCAACGTTGCTTTTTTCTTATTATTTTCATACATCTTATCCAAATTATTTTTTTATTTATTTATCTATTATTTTTTTATTTTTTTTTATTAACATTTTTGTTTTTATCTTAATAATTTATTTCATTGTATTATCTTTTTAACATTTTTTTGGTTTACGAATTTTTTTGTACATTGAAAAGCGCCTGATTGAATGTGCGGGCAAATATTGCGTTCGCCCCTTTCATAGGCTCTGGGCAGTACTACTCTCTAAAGCCTTATTTGTTGGCTAATTGAAGCAAACGCACCGCGGAATTTTAATTATGAGTTACTAGAGTAACCTCGTCGAGATTGGTAGCAAACAGATTTGTTTCACCCGAGCAAAACGTGTACAAAATATTTTCGAGACTCTTAGGGCAAACAAATTTTTGTACTAACTACGACATAAAGGAATATGTTTTCGCCGGTGAATTCTAAGTCAAGACATGTTTTATAGAATGTGCAGTTTTCAAAACCCCAAATTGTGTATTATCGCCATAAAACATGCACAAAAACAACCAATTTATGAGCTTTTGCCTATCCCTTCGCCTTAATATTTAACAAGAAAACAACTGTTAAAATTGATTTTAACGTTTACTGTACCACTTATAGGACGTTTCTTCAACAACCAACCAATTTCAACTTACGTAACTAAAAGGTAATCTTCAAAGTTTTCGAGTAAAAGAAACAAAGAGCTTTTACCTGGAGGACGGATTTATCTCGTAAAAATGTCTTAATCTTTTTATGTGTGTGCTTAAATACGTATAAATTAAATCTTTGGAATATTAATACGTTTTCCTCCTGAGTTCAGTAGTATTAGAGTAGTTCATTCAAAAAAATAAATAAGTAAGTAGGTACAAGTTTTTCTGATAGTATTTTTCATACTAGCATTGTTGTGAATTCTTCATCAATAGCACCAAACATCAAGTCCATTACAATAATTTATGTTGCAGCTTAAATGAATGATGGTAATATAAAAAAAAAAAACATTTTTAGCATTTTTATTTTCCAGTTACACAATCAGTAAAAAATTCCAGTTTTCTATTAATCGAAGTGGCAACACCAATCCTAGAGAAAGTTTTAAGTGCGGTCCGCAAACTAGAAATTTTGTTAATTAAATGCCTAACAAGTAATCTGGATTTGAATAAACCCAGTCGGTCTAGTTTTATTTAAAAGTTGGGTTGATTTTAATTCAGATTCAATAGTTTGAAATTGATTGCTTTTGGAGTAGCAAAGAAGTTGTGCCTTTACAAATTGAGCATTTGAAAACTCTATAAAATAACTTTATAACCATGATAAAGATATTGGGAAGATAAATATATCGAAAACCGGACACCTTTAAAAGTACTTGCATTGCTTATAGCTAAAATACAAAAAAGCATAACAACTCTAGCACAAAGTAACAAACGATTTTGTACTCGTATGTATGTACATATAACTCTTTTTTATTGTACATGAAACAAATCAATTTTACAATTAGTAAGAATTTAATAATGCTTTCTTCTTAAGGTCTTGTTACCATAGGCTCTGTATACCCCGTAAAGGACAAAGACGTGATTTATGTATGTATGTATTTCTTCTTAATGCCGACGGTGTTAACAAGCTCACAATTATTTTTATGTTTTTTTTTTTTTTTTTTTTTATGTGAATAGGAAGGCAAACGAGCATGTCTATTAAATAACAACTTCATAGAACATAAGTAATTATAATCTATCAAGAAGTCATATAATCTTAAGCTATCTAATGTCAACAACTTCATCTGCATCCCACGGGAATCTGGCACTTACGAATCGATTGCAACTAAATTTATGTTTTGTCTGTGTTTGACGAAGGTAAACGTCAATGTGACAGATAAGGACAAACTAATGTTGAACTAAGATGCTTCACAAGTGTTTACAAATAAGGGTCTAAGTCGCTGCACACTTGACAGGCCGTGATCAACGTTGATCCAAACCTAACGATGACTTTTTTGTGAAAGTAGAGTACTTAAGAGTAGAGTACCTTTAAGTACCTACTTTTTGTTCGCGGCAGTAGCAGGGCTAAGAACTCGTAGAGCCTGAAATTGACGATATTTAAAAAAATTGAATTTCCTGAAATCAAAAACCATTTCGAGAGAAACGCTTGTAGAACACTGTACAAAAAAATCCGAAAATATTTGGAAAAAATTGCAAAATACCTATGTAAAACGGGAAATGACGCCCAATGGCCGGTCCAATACTGCCATTTTAAAAAACCTTGTCTTTCGGGTTTTCGTTTGACATTTACAACTTTCACAACACAACACTAACTTACTGACAGCTGACGGTTAATTCATTCGCACATCACTCGGCTTTGTTGCTATTCGGGAACACTAGATAACTTTACTGTTTGCCGGGCAATATTAATGTGTTTTTACAAGTTTTCATTTAAAATCATATTTTGTGTGAGGTATTCTGTTTGAGTTTGTCAGCTCGTTTTGACGTTCATTGACATTGACAACTACATTCACTGTCAAACTATTTAAGCACAGGATTTATCCGTCAATTAATGTACTTATTTCAAACACCGAAACACGGCAGTGACGTCATTACGCTGAATACTTGACGTTTTGTAACATACGCCCTTTCTGCTCGAGCAACGATTTAAATGGATTTTTCCACGAAAACACAAGATTTTCACAATTATTAAATATATGGATGTCTTAAAATTGTGCGCTTTTCTGAACCAGACACTAAAAAGTAGCACTAAAAAAATATAAATAATATTGTCCATTGTCCAACGGCCAGGGCAATAGCGCTATCAAATGTGTTTCAGTCCAGGATCCAGGATGCTGATGTGTTCGCTGATCGTTGGGTGATACTTCTGTCTAGAATTATTTTATTTTTAGCAAACTTGTCATAAAATCCGTAATAGCTAGACAGTTGAAATTTTCACAGAATAATAATTAAGGGGGGCTCCCATACAAAAAACGTGATATTTTAGCCCTTTTTCATGGCTACAACAACAAAATAAATACTAAAATCAAAATAATAATAATAATTAAGGGGGGTTCCCATACAACAGAGTAGTCAAAATTTAAACTCAATAAAACAAGTGTTTAATGGCACCAGCTTTTAGCCTTTTTTCTGGTACGGAACCCTTCGTGCGCGAGTCCGACTCGCACTGGGCCGGTTTTTTTAAATTATATTCATTCATTCATTCATTTATTTAATGCAATTCACATGTCATAGGTACAACAAAATGATGGCAATATACACATTAAAACATATGAAACCCTGTTGGGCGCAGCATTTTAGAGAGGGAGGGATAGGCCGAAGTTACATAACAGAAATGAGTTGAATAATATATATTATGTGAAACTAGACTACAATAATTGATAAATTGGATTTCATTGAAGATTATAAAAATAGATTAAAAAGATAAAAATAGACTATAAAATAAACTATTACGGTCCTACAATATTATTACATTACAATGTCATTATTCTTAGCACAAAATTTAGTCAATAGAATTAAATTCATGAATATATCCGGTTTAGGCATGTCAAATATTACAATTACATTGTCAAGAATCCTAAATTAAAGCATAAGATTGAAATAATTAAATATGTCAGTATATTATTTCAGAATGAGAAAAATGGCACCAGTTTCTGAATTCTGAATGATGTCATCCTGCAGTTCGCTTATCATTCATAATAACTCCTGTAATAAAGCTTGGATTTTACGAGCTCTGCAGTAACAGATGGGTCCTCGATAAATGTTTTATTATAGTTGTGAATGAACACGTTCATAATACTTATTACCGTACAGGTTTATTATCAATAAAATTAAATGAATTATAATAATATGAGTAAACAGACAGATTTCGTCGAACAAAGTTTTTGGTACGAGCGATCCCGCCTTGCACAAAGACTTGCACGCTCTTCTCCGAATCTGCACAGTCACTTTTTTGTTTCACATTTTTGGGCGATCCAAATGACAATTATTGTATAAATAATATCGTAACATTTTTTTTTTAATAAAAAATAAAGCCGCCTTAAAAGTACCGCTCAAAGGAAAAAAATACCACAGATTATTTCGTGTGCGCTACCTCCTGATTTGTTGTATTTGTTGGCAACAAAATGTCTATCATATTTATTTTTTCCTTTTTAACGGTTATTTTTTTGAAGGCGGTTTTATTTTTCATTAAGTAGGTACATTTTTTCACGCTTTTTGTGAATCGTTTTCTTTGTAATACACAACTCAGCATTAAAATCTGTTAGCGAACAATCAATCAGCCCCTGCTTTCCCTTAGGGCTGGATTTTTATTTTCAAACTTATATGGAACCTCCTTCAGGATACGATATATTGAGGACCTCCCCCGTTTTTTTTCCTCGGTTAAAAAATGCCTTCCGCTATTGACGTAACATAATTTTATCGATATCAAGTATTTGCTTCGCGTATTATGTAATTATGTTAGGCAAACGTATAAGTTTTTGCCTGACGCTTATCATGTATCGCAAGGTTCAAGGATTTTGGTACATTTAACAACACACGGTAACGTCGCTTAGTACAGTCAAAGATGGAAAACATGCATCACTTTTAACTCTTTTTTTGCCATACTGTGTAAAAGCGGTTGATGTGTACAGCGATGAAATATTTTGTTTTGTTTCTCCCATCGGTCACTAGATGTCGCTGTATCGGGCAGTCCCAATTCTAAATCGCGCTGTTGAGATTTTCGCGAGAAACTATATTAGGGCGCATCATTATAAACTTTGTAGTATAAAATAAATGTCATCTAATCTTCAGTTGCAATACCTATATTTGACATCTTAATTTTTATAATGACTGAAATGAAAAGAAAAATGATAATGCGTCTAACACCTGTTTCTGGTTCTGATTATCATAATAATTTATAAATAAATAAATAAATATTTGGGAACAATTCACACAAATTGACCTAGTCCCAAAGTAAGCGCAAGTAAGGCTTGTGTTATGGGTACTAGACAACGATATACATACTTATATAGAGAAATACATACTTATATAGATACAAACATCCATAACTCAGGAACAAATATTCGTGCTCATCACACAAATATATGCCCTTACCAGGATTCGAACCCAGGACGCTTGCTTCGCAGGCAGGGTCACTACCAACTAGGCCAACCGCGTCGTTAATTATGAATGATTCAAATTAATATTTAATATTTCAGTCTTACTGTACAAAGTTTAACTTACATGTAACACGAAGTTAAAGGAGGCTGTTCCTTGTATAGTGGTTACAAGACCGGTTCGTGTTGCCTTGTTAATGTATGGCAAGTTTTAATAACCCTGATTGGATTAGGAGTTTAAGATGCTGCTGATGTTACATATTACACCGGTTGTAATAAATAGATAGAGAAATTCCTTTAAGGGACACACAATTATAATATTTAAACACAGAGCCATTTTTCAAGGTTTCATACTAAATTTTATCGCGGTTGAGTATTTCACAGACAGTTTTCAGTAACAGAGCGTTTTCCAAAAAAAAGTACTATATTTTTTCCACAATTTCACTATTTTGGGTTTTTCTTACTCAGAATCGTTTAATTCTATCGATTGTTATACAAGAATAAGTGTGTCCCAAAATTTCCATTCCAGTTCGACACTTTTTTTGTTCGTCGTTTTTTTTATATTTATGGAAGTATGGAACGTGACGTAAAGGAATAAAAATCCATAGTAAAATCAGGGACTCATTTTTTCTTGTATGAGAATGGATAGGGTATACGATTCTGAGTAAGAAAAAAGCGAAATAGCTAAATTCTGGGAAAATTGATTTCAAATAAACATATTCACACATTCGTATTTATACTATTACTTAGGAAGTAAGATTCTAGTTAAATTCATGCCGCACCCTTTAGCTTATCGACATTTCCTTACATTATCTTTACCCGTTGTGCGCACACCCGTGCACATAGAACGCTCGACGTGTTAAAACAAATACTACATTAGCTATAACTTAGTACAGCTACACCTAGAAATAACTTAATAATTGTTAGTTAAGTGCAATCCCTATCTCGAAGTCATACGCGACACTCGCGACCCAATTTAGAGTCACATAATACGTGACTCCGACCCAACCCCGGTTGTGAAGTGATTCAAGGCGGACGTGCGGCACGCTTTATTTTACTGAGGCATTTTAACTTCTTCAGTTGGTGGCTATCTTTGGGATTAGTTTGTTCTAATCCATGTTCTGCAGGAGGTTGTGATGTAGGATTTGAATTTCAAACTAAGTAACCAAGGCACCCACCAACGACACACATATCAGGGGCCTTACCATGACGCCTTAATGCGTTTCAGTTAAGGTGCGCTCGCTGTCAGATTCATACTAAAAGTGACAGCTAAAACTTGAACTGCGTCGAAATTAGGACGTCATGGTAAGGCCCCAGCACTGCAGGTTGAACGCCAACGGTGTATATACACGTCCATTACTTCAATCAAAAGCAACCTTCTTTCTATTGGGTGTAGGTTGAATTTAAGGTATCGCAATAAAGAAGTCTATAAAGAAGTATAGGTGACGTCTCTTGTATTTGACGTGGCGGCGGAAAGATTAAAAGATTTTACTTAAACTTAGAATATAGACCAGCTAGCTTATTACGTAACTCGCTCGCAATCGCCATCGTGTTCATTTTGACAGTTCTTGTATGAATGGGACAGCTAGCTGATTCCGATGCCAATTGTCAGCCCATACATGAACTCTCAAAACGAAGACGATGGCAATCGCGAGCGAGTGAGGCAATAAGCCTACAGGATTACCTTTAACGAGCCCCCGATATTTCGACGCAGTTGCATACATTAGGATCACTGATAGACATAACAAACTGTTAATGTTAATCGCAGTCTATTCTTTGGCTTTGCTTGTACTCGTTCAAATAGGTACTAGCCTATTTCCAGCCTCTGCGCGTTGAGCACTTTTTGGGATGGGTAAAAAATTTTAAACTCGCGTCAGGCGTAAGACGGAGGGAGAGTTTAAGTACCAGAAAATCAAGATTCTCTAAGAGCTTATTTTGAAATACGGAATAAATCGCGTTCGATTTTTGAAGTGTTTTTGTTGAGTCGTGGAGCAAAAGTACTAGGGCATCAGCACATTGTTAGAGGTCTGTCAATATAGATAATACGTACGATTTTTTATGTAAGCTGCCAGTACGGTACACGTCTTGAGCGTGATGAAGGTTACAACATTGAAGTCGAATCTAAGCTGCTGTTTTCACTTCTGCCGGCACTCCCGGAGTGCTATCCATCGCTTTTTTTTTAACTCAGCTTAGGCCAGGCAGTTATGTCACCCGTCTATTGTCATTGTCATTCACGTTGATAGCCAAATGACATCCGACAAACGGTTTGGTGATCCACTTAGTCACCGTTGACAATATTGGCCATTTGCCATCGGTTCACTTCGCCAATATTGTCGTATCTCTTTTACAAGTTTGCATTTAGTTTCACATACCCCACCGTCTACGGGTTCGTGGGTGTTATTCCAGTGGTTGGATTTTTTTTTATGTTTAACGTTAGCCGCTACAGCTCCTTCAAGACTAAACTTTTGTTTCTTAATTCCGAACCCTGTATTTTTTTCTTTCTGTTTACCTAATTTAACGTGCCGCGTATTCCAAATGAACCAAACGTACGTGACTAAAGAGATTTGGGGAAACAATTAAATTACATTAGAGACTAGGCATCGTAAAATTTTATTTAATGCGAGAGCAATGACCTCGAATGCTAATTTAGGAGGTGTTTTTAGGGGTTCCGCACCTCGAAAGAGAAAAAAACTTTTATAAAATCACTTCGTTGTCATCTGTTAAGACTTTTTTCAGGAAAAATATAATAAAAATACTGTTTATTGAACACCATAAATCAGTACAAAACAATAAACAGAGAACAAAGTCGACAATAGGCGGTCTTATCGCTTAATAGCGATCTCCAGCCAACCAATAAGACACAGAAATGAGTTAGAGACAGTTTAAGTAGGTGGCGGAAACAAATAGACAGGAGAAACGCAGAACCCATGGGCATCAAATTAAAAAATAATTAAGGTCTTGCGATCACTTTTAAAAAATAAAATAATAATGATAACTTTATTCCAGACCGAGATCCATAATGAAAATGTTAGTTACATACATTGCCTTAACCTAAGTATTGTTAGTTGTTTTATTTGTAATGAAATAATTTAGTTTTTAAAACACAATACAATAAAACGATTTACTAAAACAAACAAAATTGCTAGGAAGAGCCAAGTTATTTTTGCACGTATAACATATTAAATTTTAAAATTATGTTTCAGGGTTTAAGTTGTACGGAACCCTCGGCGCGCGTGACCGACTCGCACTTGGTCGGCTTTTTTCCAATAACAGTTAGCCTTAATGTTGCTTCTAAGCATTTATCTGAAAACCTTTTTACACAAATAGCCTAGTCTGTGAGAAGAGAGAAAAGAGCCTAATAAAAAAAAAACCAATTGAAAAAATAATTATAGAGACGTCGCTACGCTCGCTTCGTTAAGGCAAGCGGCACGTCTGTTTACTATTGGATTTAAAAAAGTTATGCGTTTATGTAACTAATGGTATTTGGTAATATTTACGAATAAATGAGTATTCCTGGTAATACGTCATGAAGGCTTGACGTATTACCTGTTGAGTACCTACTTACTTTTATAAACTTGATTACTTGGAGTAGTATTCGAGTTGTAAAGGCTGATCGTGGCTAAATGATGATTGAATAATAATTGCCGTCTTTCAGTATGGCAGGTAGCTTTAGATTAAAAACTAAATGTTTTTGTTCCTATTATGTTCAGAGGTGTACGGTACGCTACTGAAAATGGCTCTCTTACTTTCCACGCCGGAACACAACTTAGGTGGTAGGTCTTAGCACTGCTGCTAAGACATGCAATCTTTATTGCTTTCTATTTGCAAACCTAAATAAGATTTCAAATAACCCAAATCTTTAAGTGAAAAATGTTTTGACAGATCATTTTTGACACTCTCAAATATCTTGTCAGATGAATAATAGACAATCAGGTCATCTACATAGATACCTAGAATACAAAGTTCCTTGTCAAAAAGTTTTGTATACACGCAAGGTTCAGATGGTGTTCCAATAAAACCTATTTTCAGAAGTGTATCACTTAACTTTTTATTCCAAGCACGTGGAGCCTGTTTAAGACCATAAAGGGATTTTCTTAATAAGCAAACCTTATTTTCTTGACCTTTTTCTGCAAAACCAAGAGGTTGCTCCATGTAGACCTCCTCTTGTAAGTCGCCGTTAAGGAATGCAGTATCCACATCCATATGCCTCATCTTTAAACCAAGTTCTGCAGCTAATGCAAATAAGGTTCGTAGGGAAGAATGACGTATTACAGGTGCAAAAGTCTCATGATAGTCAACACCTTTAGTTTGACTATAACCTTTTACAACGAGTCTTGCCTTATATTTTGTAATATTGCCGTAAGCATCTTTCTTCACTTTGTATATCCACTTGCAAGGTATAACCTTTTTGTTTGCTCTATCCACTAGCTCCCAGGTATGAAATTTCATCAAAGAATTATGCTCATCATTCATGGCTACCTGCCACTTTGCAGCATCATCTGAATGAATAGCTTCATAATAACTGGTTGGTTCATCCACATCGTTAATTGACACTTGATAAGTAAGATAATCAGGTCGTTTCCGATTCCTTGAGGGATATCTCGACTCACATGGAACTTCTGGATGTTCCACATTTACTGCATCTGTCTCCATACTCACTGGAACGTTCTCAGTCTCGGTGTCGATTGTCACTGGATTTACAGGAACAGACGATTCAGCAGCTGAACTAGAGCTGTCAATACAGTCGAAATATTGAGATCCTCCTTCATCAGATCGTCCTTCATCTGTGTCAAATAATAAAATTGGACTGGATTCAACCTGTGAATGTGATTCTTTTTGCTTAAGGGATGTAAAACGATTCTCAAAAAAAATTGCATCTCTAGATTTTAATAATCTTCTTGGATTTTCAGGATCACGGAATAAATAAGTATTTGGATCCTCTGAATATCCAACAAATATAGCTTCTTCAGCTTTCAAATCTAGTTTCTTTCTGAGACATGCGGGTATATGAACAAGAGCTCTGCATCCGAATACTCTTAGATGACTTAAGTCACTTTTACGACCACACCATCTATCATACGGTATTTGTCCATTTAAAGCTCTATGAGGGGACCTATTTTTCAAGTATACAGCTGCGGTGAATGCATCTTGCCAGTATGCTTTAGGCAACGAGCTCTCAGCTAACATCGATCTTGCCTTCTCTACTATTGAGCGAAAAGTGCGCTCCGCGGTCCCATTTTGAGATGGACTGTACCTCATAGTAGTTTGATGCTGGATCCCTTTAGAAGCGAGATAATCAGCAAACTCTTTATTTACATATTCTTTGCCGCCATCTGTTCTAATAGCCTTTATATGAGAGCCTAACTGTTTTTCAACAAAAGCTTGAAATAAACAGAACTTGTTCCTTACCTCTGTCTTAGAATTAATAAAATAAGCAAAAATCTTTCGTGTATAGTCATCTACAAAAATTAAAACGTATTTGTTTCCTTGAAAGGATGACGTGGCCATTGGTCCGCAAAGATCACTATGGACCAATTCCAAAGGTGAAGATGCCTTATTATATGATATCTTCTTAAAAGGTTTTCTAGCTTGTTTACCTTCTACGCAAGCGATGCAGTTACTTTTGTCTACCTCAGTAAAGTTTATACCTACCTGATGATTCTTCAAACCAGTCATGCCAATACGACATAAGTGCCCTAACCGTTTATGCCAGAGTTTGTAGTTACTCAGACCGTCAGAGTGCTCATGTTGTGTTGCATTTGCCCGGGGTATATTAACAGTACAATCTAGAGTGTACAAACCACCACAAGGCGAAGCATGTAGAACCGAATCACCTGTAACATAAAAATTCGCATCATTTTTGTAAAAAGTACAACCATTAATATCAAAAATACATATAAAACCTTTTTGAACTGCTTTCTGGACTGATAACAAGTTAGCTTTTAATTCTGGTACAAAAGCAACATCACGTATCATGTCTACAGTTTTATCTGGTGTATTTATAGATATATTTCCAACTCCACAACATTTGATTTGTTCACCATTCGCGACAGTAACGTTTCCATTATCTAAATTTGTAAGATTTTGGAACCAATCTCGTCTAGATGTCATGTGCTTAGTCGCACCCGAATCAACGTACCATAAATCAGTACCGGAACCAGAAGTATTCAGAGCTGTAAAAGATGTCCCTTGACCTTCTTCGTTTGCTACATTAGCCTTCTTTCTTAAAGGACAATCGGGTCTTTTATGCCCTGGTACTTTACAATCGTAACATACAATCACATTTTTCTTCTTCTTCTGCTTTGTATTTACTTTGGTTTGGAAAACTGTATTTACTGGTATAGCTTCATTTTTCGACATCTCATTTAAAAGTTTCGCTTTTACCAAATCAGTTGTAACAGGTTTGTCACAATTCTCAATAGCCATAACCAGAGGTTCGTATTTTGGTGTTAAACCTCCTAGAAGGATAGCTGCAATTGACTCATCGTCTATCTCCTTTTCAATATCTGCCAGGTCTTGTGCGGTTGAAAGAACTGCATTAATATACACCTCGATATTGTTGTCAAAGTCTGAAAGACTTAACCTGTATAGTTTACGCTCTAAAGCAAGTCTACGTCCCATTCCCTTATCCTCGTAGGCTTTCTGCAAAGACTTCCACGCTTCGGCTGCAGTTTTGGCTCGTTTTACGTGAGTTATAGCTGCACCATCTACTGTTAAGCATATCTTGGCCAATGCCTTACTATCATTTCTTACCTTTTGAGATATTGATGTGTTATCGGCTTCAGGATAACCACTTATGGTACACCATAAATCCTCATGGATAAGAAAATTACTCATTTTAAATTTCCATGTCGGATATCCATCTTTACTTCTTAGGCAAAATGAGGGAACTGCTGACTGCTGTTTGTAAACATTACAATCTCCACTTTCATGTGACATTTTTCACAGAACTTTTATTTTTCCGATCACACAAAAATAAAACACATTTAAAAATATTACTGCACAAATAAACGCTTTCTCTTCTATTGCTCTTCGTGCTGATAACGTGTTGGGATTCCTATGAGCTTTATATAGCGTTATTTTGTAAATAAACAGTAAAAGATGATGTGTTTGTATAGAGATTTTAATAAGGAGTGACAAAGTCAAACGAACACAATAGGAAACTCAAATATTCAAACTTCAATAAAAATAATATTGATTAGCCAGTTACAACACAAACTTAAACCAGTTTCAACGCTGATATTTATTTCTATAAGGTAGTATTTTATCAAAACATTAAACGGTTAAGAAACCTAAAACTATCTTCAAGTACCTTTTATTTTTTTATGTGAATAGGAAGGCAAACGAGCAAGTGGGTCACCTGATGGTAAGCGATCACCACTGCCCATAGACACCCGCAACCCCGGAGGGGTTGCAGAGGCGTTGCCAACCTAGAGGACTTAGATGAAATGCCTCTTGTGCCCGTAATTTCCCCGGCTGTCTTACTCTTCACACCGGAACACAGCAGTGCAAGCACTGCTGCTTAGCGGCAGGATTAGCGAGTAAGATGGTGGTAGCGATCCGGACGGACCTTGCACAAGGCCCTACCACCCGCAACCTGAAACCAACAAACACCAATAATAGAAGTATAATATCAAATCACATAATGCCTCAAAGCCTATGAAACGTACAGACCTACTCAATATTTATCCATCTCTGATCTAGAAAAGATTTTGCGGCGCTAACATTAATATCGAATTCGGTATTTATCCTTGATACATATATATTCTTGTATTCCCCGGCCGCTGACCGTGAGGAAATAAAACACTTCGGAGCCTTTCATATAATATTACATCATCAATATATAAAATGGAGTCTGCTTTTTAGGGTTTTGCTTATTTATAAAGGGTTGACGACGTGGTTGGCTTTGTTGGTAGTGACCCTGCCTGCGAAGCAAGCGTCCCGGGTTTGAATCCTGGTAAGGACATATTTGTGTGATGAGCACGAATATTTGTTCCTGAGTCATGGATGTTTCTATCTATTTATGTATTTTAACGCGGGGAAGCGGCGAAGGAGGCGAAGAAGTAAACACACTTCGTATGTTACGGTTATTTTATTCTAACTTTAACTAGGTAACAAATGACACTTAAACGTCTCAACAGGGTGAAATCGTAAAGCGTGCATGTGTTAGTCCCTACTGGAATGAATACATTGCAAACATACATCGAAGGTCAATGATTCAGGGGAAATTACAAACGTTAGCGCCATCTAATTTGCCTTGTGGCGCCCTCTTGGCGCCGCCGTGAACTATTATCTTCGTTCGTTTGTTGTTCGCCCGTGTATGCTGTTTTTGTAGTGTCAATGAATGTTTACGGTGTTACAGTATAAATTTCTCTATATTTATAAGTATTGTACTTATATTGTTGCCTAGTACCCATAGTACAAGCCTTACTAGCGCTTACTTTACTAGGTAAATTTTGGTGTCTTAAGTAAAATTTACTGTTCAACTGTTTCATTTAATGAAACAGTTGAACTTTTATCGAAAACTAATGAAGTGATGACAGTTTCTCACGGAGAACAGCTGATCGTTGGGGCCCAAAGGTTCTCGAGTGGATACCGCGTATCGGCAAGCGCAGTATAGGACGTCCAGCAACGAGATGGAAGAACGACCTGGTTAAAGAAAATAAATTATTTAATTTCATTTCAAAGTCGCGGGTTCACGGTGGATGCAAGCCGCTTCCAACCAAGGCTACTGAAGGTCTGGGGGAGGCCTTTGTCCAACAGTAGACGTTAAGGATGATAATGATGAAAGATTCTCAGAACATCACACAATAGACCCTGTAATAAATAATATCAGGACAAACAGTGACGCTGGAGGCAAAGGCTTGTTAAGTTTATCAGTATCGATTGGGCCTCATTCGATTTAGCGTGGTTGGTTAGAGGAACGGGGAGTTCATATTTTGTCACCCCTAATTCGATTTGGAAATGTTTCTGGCCCTAAATGTTTTGCAGTCGACTTTCAGTTGTAGGTAGTAAGAATTTTATTATAGTAATTCGTCGAAATAGCGGGACAAGCGTAGGTCGCCGGCTAAAAGATGATTTTATAAAGGTTAGACGTCGATGTCTGTGTTTATGTGTGTATGACTGTTCAAATAACCGACCGGGCATATTATTTGCAATCCACGTACAATATTCAATTGATGGGTTATTCACCCCAGTACCCTGTCAAGTCTTTGTGATGGAGGGTTTTATAAGGAAACGCTCATTGAATATTCCAATTCGTAGGGTTTTGTTACATTGTAACTGGTAATAAGGCTAATAATATGGTGGAATTGAAATGATTTAGCTGAAACTTTATTTTATCAACCCGTTAGCCTCCAATAGACCGGATAGCTACCACCATCTTGCTTACTAATACTTCCGCCACACAGCAGTGCTTGTGCTGCTATGTTCCGGCAAGAAGAGTAAGACAGCGGGTGAAATTACTATCACAAGACACGAGGTATTTCATCTTAGATCTCTACGCTGGCAACTGTAAACCCAAACTTTATCCATCTCATCAATACATCAATACATAGTATAAAGTCGCTTTCCGCTGTCTGTCTGTCTGTTTGTCCCTATGTTTGATTAAATCTTTAAAACTACGCAACGGATGTAATTTTTTTTAATAGATAAAGTGATGCAAGAGGAAGGTTTACCTATATTTTACCTTCTACGCAGACAAAATCGTAGACCGAAGCTAGTAAATAATATAACAATACAATACAATACAATACAAATACTCTTTATTGAACACCACAAATCAGTACAAAACAATACAGAAACAAAGAAGAAAGTATACAATAATAGGCGGTCTTATCGCTTAATAGCGATCTCTACCAGACAACCATTAAGACCTGAATAATTCATTTTTAATTTCAATTCAATTGGATAAACCGTTGAAGAGTTTCCTTCTGCGGAGACGGTCCTAGCTGTGTCACCAGAAATTCACTTCAAGATTATGGTATTGTCACCAGTAGGCTTATTGTCTAACTCGCTCGCAATCGCCATCGTGTTCATTTTGACAGTCACATCGGACAGTGACATCGGAATCAGCTAGCTGTCACATTCATACAAGATCTGTCAAAATGAACACGATGGCGATTGCAAGTGAGTTAAACAATAATAACACATACATACATATAAGTATGCCACGACGTCAATCCGACCACTGGTTGTAGGTCAAATTTAATTTGCAAGATTTTATGAAATACAGCGATACCCTAGTTCACACTCGTACTAATTACAAAAAAATTTTTTTTTACTTTTTTATTGCCATGTATATGAAATAAAATTCTGCCTCGTTTGCTTTTATCCGAAATCTGAAAAGCCTTCTCCTTCTATTAAAAACAACGTGACACAATAATACTAAGTGCGACGGATGCGTGTAATATTACACTAAACGCCCATATTTTTAGAAAAAGTCATGTACATATACTTTAAGTGCTTTAAGGTTGATAGGTTTAAATACTTTAAATTCAAAGACATTGTACATTCATTCTAAGAACACTTAATTCCATCGACAAGTTAACTTTTTTGTCTGCGATTATGAATTAAGTAGTTTTAGTACAAAAAATTGTAACACGTTTGTCATAAGTGCTTTTAATTGACATCGAAGCAGAAACTTTTTAATATGTTAAGCTATTTTAATACAATTTGTTTTGAAATGTATTGAAGATACAATTGTGTTTAGTGTTGATAATTCAATTGTATCCATTATTTTTTACTAAGCTTTTATGCGTTTATGGGTTTTAATACGATTTCGTCCAATATAGTAACATTTTGTGAGGATTATTTTCTTGCTAAAATGTATTTTTGACACGTCATTATTCTTTACTGAATCATACCTACCTAGGTATAGTGTTAATCTACCTAACTGAGGGCGCGGGCGCAGCGGCACGCGCTGCCGCCGGCTTCAAGCAGCACACGGTGACTTTAATATTATCTGTCTTTGTCGGACACTCCGTCCGTAGGAGCATATTACTATAGATAGACCACCGCACCTCTCTCGGTCCCCTTTGTCGTCCTACCCCGCGTCGGTCTATAACTCCCGTCATTGAGCCGAATGAGCCCATCGCAGGCAACAATGTGGTCCGTCTTTTTAATGGAGAAAATTTCTAAGTAGTATGTTAAAATGTTTAGTAAAGGCCGAAAGTTAGTCAATTTAGTGAAGCAGAAAGATCAACAACGCGAAACATCTTCATGCAGTGCTATCAAGCAAGCAAGAGCAAGATCGACGTTGGCTAAGATTTCTTCACAAAACCCGGATGAAAGTAAGTGGAACGTTTATTTGATAATAATATGTAAAATTATCTGCTGTAAAGTTAATTAAATTATGTGTGTATAATTTTGAAGCCTACAAACTGCAAGCTGCCTTTGGAAACTGCACGTTGGTACTGTTTAGTGATGCTACACATACGGTTAATATAGTTGTGCAAGAACATTTTAATGTTTCTATAAGAATTATTTTGTGCTAACAGTACTTAGTATCTTTGTACACATCACTGAAAGTGATGTTCACATTAGTTTATTTCAGAATTTTTAAGTTTCAGTTTCTCTCTGTTTTTATATTTTAACAGCAATAAAACTATTTCATACAACTGCGTCTTCAATTTATTTTTCCTGATTAAAAAAATATTTTTGAAATAGAACAAATTATAGTCACGAATGTCTTAACTGCATTGATTTCGTAGAATTGATGTGCACACTTGTATTAACTGAGGGGTCGGGCTACTTAAAGGCCAAATTTCACTATCAAGATTTTATAATTTGTAAATAAATATTTGAAATACATAATCTCAAAGACCTATTCTAAGATAAAAATCCATAAATTGTCATTTTTCCCCCACTGTCGAAAAGTTATTCACATGCAAACATTAAAAATGCTCTCCTGTAAAATTAGTAAAACTGTAATTAGTACAAGTGTGAACTAAGGTGTCGACAGATAAACATCAGGACAGGTGAAACTAAATAAAGGCTTGTAAAAACCGGCCAAGTTCTGTACGAATTTAGATTTCTAGGACCACTGGAAGTAGCTTTTAGGTTTTCATGAAGGCAAGAAACACCCTTTCTAATGATGATAGGCAATGTAGTTTAATTAAATGATTTATTTTTGTTTCGTTGTTTTCGTTTCGTTTTTATTTTAATTAATAACTAGTTTGGTTCTCAGTGTATTGGTGTAAAACTGTAATGCCGTGTACACCATATACCTACAAAAAAAAATAAAAAAATAAGTTGAGTTGAGACCAAGTTGGTATTCATACGAGATTTCATATTAAGTATGTCATCACTGGCAACATTACTGTGGCAACACATAGCAAACACTTATTTGTTAAATAATGACACATTACCTATCTCGTATGGAATACCTACTTGGTCTCAACTTAACAAACTTTAATACCTGGCTCCCCTGGCTCAAGTTAAAATGGCTAGTTCTAATCTGAATATAATTTAATTTTAACAGTGCAACCTGTGAAAGTTTTAATTAATTTGTGTGGGTGTATTGCGTTGCGGAAAGTTTGGTAACTCTAATACATGGAGAAAATAACCAGTTAGAGTGAAAATAAGGGCAACACATCAGTTTTCTTCGACTTACACCAAAATAACACTTATTTTTCGCAATTGTTTTACTTTATCTTCTACACGGAACAAAGTCACTGAAGTAATTAGAATTTCTTTTTGGTATATAAAATTTATCGAGCTTCACTCACTACGCCACAACGACTAAATATTAACTGTCCATAACATTTGCTTGCTCAACTCTAGCACCTTCGGTTGACCAAACAGAATGCAGTAATCGCTTTCGGCTTGGCTTAATATTATCTCATGTTATGAATTAAAAAAACATAACATCTCTCTATTTACTCTATGCTCTAGTACGGGGCTATACGCGTTGCGTTTCATTTCACGAGTTAGCAACGATTCTACTTTCGAAAGATAGTTCAGACAGAAATTTGTTGTTTGTAACAAACAAATTGTAAATGAGATAATTTGCTTGTGTTATTTTACCTTTCTTACAGTACAAGCTATCATTTAATTTAAGTGAGTTGATTAAGGTAAAATCTTGCAAATATATTTTAGCACTATGTCATTGACTTGCAATTCGAGGTATATAAATTGTTAACGAAAAATAGAGTACCTAGCAAAAAAACAGGTTTTTTTTCAAATTATTAACGCGTTTACTTACAGCTCTCTGCTGAGGCTTGAAAGTTCAGGCGCAAAAGCGCAAAAGTGTGGTACCTAGCGAAAAGAAACGAGAACGTGATAACATGCGATGAATGCGGCAATTGATTTGTGAAATTGCTAAAAAATCCTAAAATAATAGGTACTAAATCGATTAGTCAATTATCGTAATCATTCGACTTAGTCGACTATTCTGAAAATCATTCGAATATTTATTAGTACTCAAAATCCACTCCATCCAGTCCAGTCGAATTGACAGCTGTATAGATGATGCTGTTCTTAACGGTAGGTAATTCTACTAGCCGCCGATTAGTTACTAATATTAGTAGTCGTTATTCGATTATCGGCATTAGTATATTACTAATTTCAAATTCGAATTATGATATTAGTAATCTATAATCATTCGAATCAGCAAATTAGTCAAGTCGCCCATCATCACTAGAACATCCTCCTTCTGATGATAGTTTTTGACGGTACTTATCAGATTACTGATTACGCGTAAATGAAAATTGAATGAAATATCCAATACCAACGCTTACACTGCCCAATGGGCCTATTTGATCCGTTTGGACGTTAAACTAATACGAAGTCAATCCAAATGTCATCAATGTTAGTGACGCTTAGGCACATTCGATTTATCTGAAGCGCTTCGGGATAAAATGGACGATGTGACCTTTATCTAACGTATGTATTATTGATAGTGACAATACTAGAATTTACTTGAGACTTAGTTATAACCGCTGCAAAGTTCACAATCAGTTTTTTTTACATGGAAGAATATTTAAATACAAGAGTTTTTTGAGTGGACTGGCGTTGTCATACTCCTACTATATTATACTCCTGCGCCGAGCAGTCAGGTAATTAAAGTGACTTGAAATCTCAAATCTCTAGTGTTTTCAGACCAGGATAACAGATGAAACTCGTTTTATATCGTGGGATGAATAATGCCACTGTCACCATTGTTTACGCCCCGTTATTAATGGGGGTGCCACGAGTGATAAAAAAGCCCTGTGTGCTAACAAAAAGGATTAATATCCACGTAACTTAAAAACTGCTAGTACCAGTTGGCTTTTTGGATGAGAGAAATTTGATGATTATAAATGTCATGTGTGAAACGGTTGCGAAAGATTCAAATATTTAATGTGCTGTACAGTCAGGATTTGTAGCTAAAAATTTGACAGTTGACAAACTGAGTGTATCGTCACTAGTCTAACCACGTTGAGAGGTTTTATCGGGAGCATATCACTTACAAAATCAGAAAGAAATAGGACGCCATTTTGATCAGCTACCGCAACGAGATGTTAATCATGATTCCTTTGTCATGCTAAAAAACATTTAACTAAAGTACTTTAAAAAGAAAACATGCAAACCGTCACGCTTCTTTTCTACAGGGGTAGGCAAATACTACTTTGTTCCACTTGCTGCGATTCTGACGTACCTCTTTCACATCATCCACATCAATCCTTATGTCGAAACGTCCCAAATTTGGTCACGGAACGAACGCCCGTCTAGGCATTCCCCTTCCAACATACCCATTTACCCTTTGCCATACAAATTTGTTTAGTTAAGCTTGTTCAAAAAAATACTTTAGTAGCTAATACAATTTCTTTAAGTTTGGGTGGTAAACTACTTCGTTTTTGATCTAGCTTAGCCATAATAAACTCCATTTCATTTTTTCATTTCATTTTCAAAAAAATAAATGAAGCGAAATAGGTTTTTCTCGACGTCTATTAATAAATGTATGTGTGAAATGAAATATTCACGGCAACACTGAGCTGTGAAAAATCCTTTACCTGATAAATATTTCACATTTGCACTCCGTATTTTTTAGGCTGAAACGTGTCATTTTAGCTTTTTCACGTTTGGGGATTAGGCACTCTTGAATAATTATTGAGAAAGGTTTTTTACCCACGAAAAAAAAACGGAGGAGGTTCTCGATTCGATGCGTATAATTTATGTTTTTTCATGTATCACGCATAACTTTTTACAGAGTACCTACCCAGTCAAATTTTGAGAATTATTTTTTTATTGGAAGGTTAATATCTCGAGGGCGGTTCCATATAAATTTTAGGAAAAATCTAACCCTAAGGTTAAGAAAACAGGGAATGATTGATTATTCGCTCACAGATTCACAGAGAGTTGTGTATACGAATTAAACGATTCACTAAAAAGCGTATTTTTTTTCAAAAACAATAAAATACCGCATTCAAAAAAATAACCAATAAAAAGTGAAGCCTATTGGGTTGGCACTATTTAGATCTGAGGCACCGACTTCAAACAAAATCAATAGGCAGCGTACACGAAATGTCTGTGGTATTTTTCACTTCTTAAGGATTTCTTTTTAAATAAAAAAAACCTAAAAAGGTAAAGGTTTTTTAAAGTACCTACTTAAAATAAAATCGACCAAGCGTGTGTCAGATTCGCGCAACAATATTCGACAAATGAATAAAAAATCCAGGCGCTCAGGAATCCGGCCAGGAAAATTTATTTTTCCGAGCTCTGTATTCACCGAGCTAGGCTCGCATTAACAGTCCACTAGTTCCTAGAATGACGTTCGGGTTTCGTGTACCGTCAGCCGATTCAAGTGTCAAACCCATAAGAGTGAGTGAGACAGCAAGACAGATTAGGGATGGTTGGCATTAGGTAGAATTACATTACATAATGAAATAAACGTTCTAAATTAGTGATTTTGACAAATTTTAACACGCTTTGATGTGTGCGATCCAAATTCAAATTAAAGCGAAAGTCTATTAATTTAACAAAGTTCCGTAAGCCGAATTAGTAGCTAAAGACAAACTTAAACTAAAAGACGAGTGGGCGAAATACTTAACTACTTACGCAATTTAAACTTGGCCAAGAATTTCGTTGATAGAACTTGTATTTTAAAGTAATAGCGAGGATGCAAATAATGGTACGTTGTTAATATAAAGTCAAAAATGCAGATGACATAACTTGCTTCTATAAGAACCTTCTGACGTTAATTTTTGTTTTTTTAACTGAAAACTTCTTTAGCGGAGTTGAGCGCTGTTTGGGATGGATAAAAAATGTGAAACTTAAGTCAGGCGTAAGACGGAGAGAGAGTTTAAAAAACAATCAGGATATCAGATCCTCAAGGAGATTATTTTGAAATACGAATGAAGCTAGAGTCGCGTTCGATTTTTGAAGTGTACGTTGATTTCGGCGCTTTAACGTAAGTATGTGCGTTTAACCTAGTGATAACCGTGGTAGCCTAGTGGTTTGACCTGTGGCCTCTCAAGCAGAGCGTCGTGGGTTCAAATCCCGGGCTCGCACCTCTGAGTTTTTCGGTATATAAGTGCGAAAATTACATTTGTAATTTGCCATGAGCTTTTCGGTGAAGGAAAAACATCGTGATTAAACCTGCACACATCTGCGAAGAAATTCAATGGTGTGTGTTAAGTTCCCAATCCGCACTGGGCGCGCGTGGGAACTATAGCCCAAGCCCTCCAATACACGGAGGAGGTCTATGCCATGAGGCACGCCGAATTTCGCGACAATTTAATAAATAAAAATAAACGACAATAACAACAACAACAACATGTACTTACTGAAATTGTAGCGAATTCGGAATAAAAAGGCTTATAAAAACCTAGTGATATAAGGTGTGGAATAACAGTGTGTTCTCTCAGGTAACCGCAGTTCAAATCTCGTGTATTTTTTTTTCTTTTTGGGCGAGTGTGCGTATGTGTAGTTTTCAATTCTGCCGGCACTCCCGGAGTGCTACCCGGTGTTTTTTTCACTTCGCTTCATTGTTAGTTTTTTTTTTTTTTTTTATATTAAAACCGACAAACGGGCATGCGGTGCACCTGATGGTAAGTGATCACCGCCGCCCATGGACAACCGCAGCACCATTGGGACTGCTAGCGCGTTGCCGGCCATGCAAGAAGTGGTACACTCGCCTCTTAAAGGTACCCATGTCGTAGCCAGTTGGAAAAACCCCAGCCGCCAGCCCATTCCAAATTTTACACGTACGGGGCAAGAAAGACCGTTTAAATCGTAGGTACGGTGTTGGAGCACCATCCATCGAGGTGATGTCGATGGAAACTACTTTTGAATCGAGTAGTACGGTGATGGAACTTGGCAGCTGGAACAAGGTTAAAAAGTTCTTCGGAGCACTCCCCATTATAGATCCTGTAGAACACGCAAAGAGAACTTACGTCTCTGCGAAGAGGAAGAGGGTCAAGTTTCACAGAGAGCATAGGGTCACCAATGATGCGCATGCCCTGCGTTGTTCTTCTTGCGCGTGTCACCTTATGTGTTGTTCTTTTTACACCCCCGATGCAAAAAAAGTGGTGTTATAACTTTGACGTCGATGCATGTGTGTGTGTCTACGCCATCAAAGATGGACCGATTTCAATGCGGTTTTTTTCATTCGAAAGCCAGTTTCCTTGCGCCAGTTCTTAGCCATGTTTAGTAAAAATCGGTCCAGCAATTTGAAGAGTATTCGCTTCCAAAATGATATTAAGCTTTTTTGGAATAAAATTGAATTTTTAAAATGAAACTATATTTTAAAAGTTTCATTTAATTTTATGTGCATTTACTATCATAATAACCATTTCAATCCATTTTCTTCAATCCCGTTTGCATGGGCATGGAAATCCTTAAATAACTAGTAAGACACAATAGAAAAGTTATTCCGATTTTTCCCATATTTTTCTTCCTGTATTTCTTTGCTGTATTCATATTAAAGAATGTACCGTATGTTCAAGAAATAAACGTATGATTTTTCGTTTCAGTCTCCTGGCAAAGGAAAACAGGAACTTAAATAAGTTTTGTATTAAATTATAGCTTAGGGTAGCTTTGTCTTCGCGGAAGAGTAAAACAAGCTATAGACCGACCTTTTGAGTGAGTCTTCGCCCGCGTGGTACAGGACCACGGGGTAGGACGACGAAGGGGTCCGAGAGGGGTGCGGGTGGGTAGTGCGCCTGCCGCCCGCACCTCTCTCGGTCCCCTTTGTCGTCCCACGGTCGGTCTATAGTTCCCTATCTCATTAGGAATTTTGGTATTTTTTTCTTATGCAGCTCTATATTTAATACTCTTGCAATCCATCCATCTCTATCTCCATAACCCGTCTACTTATGTTCCACTGCTGGGCAAGTAGGCTCAAGCCTCCTCTCACATTGAGAGGGCTTGGGCTAAAGTTCCGACGCGGGTCCAGTTGCGATTGCGAACTTCATACACATTGCATGGCCTTTGTATGTGAATCAAGCAATATCCTTGCCTCAACCCCTTATTCATAAACGCTCTGCTAACTTCAATCGTTCGTCCTTATCTTTGAAAGGCAAATATCAAAGTGACAGAAAAGGATAAACGATTACTACACTCGGTTTCAATAAGGAAGGGTTGTATGTGACATTAACATTGACAAATCTAGAGGTGAGGCTTCCTTGTGACACCTTTCACATGAAACGATTATCGATTATATCTTAGTACTAGTAACAATCGATTCCATATTAATAACGACTGCATATTTAATTCATAAATAAATGCTATTTCGATAAAATAATATTCAAGTCAATATCCTAAGATGTAATAATTATAATTCCTATTTTACGCTTTTTGCCAAGTTGTGTTTTTTCAACAAAATAGGTTGAATAAAATATTATGTAACTTCATTATGTAATTGAAGTTCTGAGGAATCTGTTAATTACCAATAAAATCGATTGGTATTGTGTGGTATGTAAAATACTCACTTCGTAATTTTTGTAGGCTGTCTTTGGATTTTCGATTATGCGCGATTTTAACCGATTACCCAATTATACATAGTCACTTCTCTAGTTTTAATGACCATAGAACGTAACCTAGCAACGTCTCGTCAATAGTGACATATATTGAAAATTTATACGTGAAAATTATGTAAACGCAAAAAACATCGCCGTGATTCTTTTTAGAACGTAATTAATGTACAGTACCAAGTATTGATTTATTTCTAAGTAATTCAATTTAGTATTTATTTTGCTGTCAAAACTTTCGTGAACGCTAACAGTTACATACTATGGATCTGTCACACAACCCTTCCTTATTGAAACCGACCGTAAGTCAGTAGAAGCCTATAGAGCGTTTATGAATAAGGGGGTAAATCTCTATTTTAATTGTTTTGGCTGTGTGTTGAGTGTCAATTAGTTTAAACGTACCTAGGAAGAAGGGTGGTATTTTGCATGAAACTAAATATAAATAAATATCATGGGACAAATTACACCAATTGGCCCAGTCCCAATTTAAGCAGAGCTTGTGCTATGGGTACCACGCAATGGATAAATATGCTTATAATAATGTAGATAAATACATACTTAAATACATACGACATCCATGACTTGGGCATAAACATTCGTCTTCATCATACAAATGCCTGCCCCTACCGGGATTCGAACCCGAGACCTCTAACTTTATAGTCAGGGTCGCTAACCACCAGGCTATCCGGTCGTTATATATGTCGCACAGACGTACCTGCTTTGCATGTGTTACTGCAGTAACAAATGTGTAAGTTAAGGACTCTTTGAGTAATTTTAAAAAGATAGCACATAACATCAGTTTTTGTAATAAACACATTTTCCTTCAAACCTAAAACCTGTGCTAAAACCACGTCACAACATAAAAAGACACACCAACCTAAATCCACGCACTCTATATTCAGCGTTCCATATTTACGCTTATTAAATTTACAACCCCCTTCCTACAAGAAGGCTCTTTTTTGTCGTAAATCTTGAATTTAACACGGATCATAGAAAAGAATATGTACCTACTAACGAAGCGTGTCGCGCCAGATGCTACCTTATTTTATAAGCCCATTTCTGAGCTGGGTCGCAGATTATTCATTCAACAGCGAATGCATTTAGAACAATTAACCGCTGGCTCAGTTTCAATTTAATTAGGCAGCGTCATGTCTAGAGAAAGGGCATAGCAGTTCCCGATATAATCATTATGTTTTTATTTTATTTACAACTAGCTGTTGCCCGCGACTTCGTCTACATGTTCATCGAAAGAATTCATGTGGAAAAATTTTCCTAATCGGTTCAGTAGTATCGGAGTCTATTCAATGCAAACAATCAAATGTTTCCCCTTTATATAATACTAGCTGTTGCCAGCGAATTCGTCTGCAAAGAATTTGTTTATCGCTAAACACAAACACTCCATACCTTCAGACGTTAATTCAGTGTACTTACTTTAAAATTCGACAGCGGTTTTTTTTGTGCATAGTCAACAATCTTGAACTATGTACTTTACAAATCACCTACATAAGAACACGGGGAAGTTATGTCTTATGTACCGACAAGCGGAAAATCACAAAGAAATGTGTTTGGTAACAAAGAACTATTTCAATCTAATATTTCCTTTACGCAGCTGTGATTTTATTTGTTCCGATGGAGTCATATAAAACATTTTTTTTTCTTTTTCCTTCAGTTGTATTTCAATGCTAATTTTGTAGGGAATCTCATGTTATATTCGTTATCGATTGTATCGTGTGGTGAGTTTGATGGTCTCGTTTCTTCCGTTTAATGTAAAGAACAATAAAATAAAAAAATTACCGCGGGTTAGCGATAAAAGTGTATTCTGCGCAGACGGAGTCACGGGCAACAGCTAGTATCTTCAATAACCTTTAATAACCTTTATTACGCGTGAAACTGGGGTATTCGGGTAATAAGTCAGCCGGTGAAATTTTGGACTGATAATCGCAACTGAAGTCCGCTAGCGTTATGAGTGCCTACCCAGGTACCTATTCACTGTGGCAATCACTCAGGCATGAGTGGGACGACCATTAAAAAAAAAAACAAAACAGCCTAGACTGGCTAACCTCAATGTAAAGATAAATCACATGCGTCGTTTCTTTTATACCCTACGTGTCATACGCAGAAAATAACTGGCTGTCAATACAACGCCAGCCATTGTTTTTTTCTCAAATTTGCCAGCCAGTTTGAAAGAACGCAAACGCCAACTTACTCCACGTAATAATGAATTTATTGATTTTGTTTTAGGGTTGATTTTTGAATACCAGTTATTGAGAATTACGTGTAACATTGATATCTTAGTGCGTTTAATCAGCCTTTGTCATGACGGCGTTGTTTAAAATTCGAATCACAATTTTTTATAATTGATTGAATAGCTGTCTTTGCATTCTAGGATTTATAGTAGATCTGGTGTATTTAAGTTTAACTAATTAGTAATATTATTGATCGTGACAGAATGTGAGATTATGATTGCGGGTGAGAAAGTAGAACAGGTAAAAGAGTTTGTGTATCTGGGCTCGGCTTTTACGACAGATGGAAAGTGTGAAAGAGATATTGAAAGAAGAGTGAATGCAGGAAACATGGTCAATGGAGCGCTGCGCGCCTTTGTGAGCAGTGAGAAGGTGTCAAAGAAGGCGCGTCTGGCTGTTCACAGAGGGGTGCTCGTTCCAACACTAATGTACGGTAGCGAAAGTTGGGTATGGCAAAAGAAGCATGAAAGTAGAATAAATGCGGTAGAAATGAGAGCGTTAAGAAGTATGGAAGGTGTATCACTGAAAGATAGAATAAGGAATAGTGTGATAAGGGAACGTGCTGGTGTGAAAGAAGATATAGTGACTAGGATAGAAAAAAGTATGCTTAGTTGGTTTGGTCACGTAGAGAGGATGGATGAAAGAAGATTAACTAAACAGATTTATACGGCGAGTGTGAATGGGTGCGGTGGGAGGGGAAGGCCTAGGCGGACGTTCCATGATCAAATTAGGGACGTTTTGGAAAAAGGCCAGGTCAAGAGTACCCGAAACCGACGAGCATGTATGAAGAGATTGATGAATGTGGACGAAGCGAAAGAGGTATGTCAGGATCGTAGCAAGTGGAACAAAGTAGTCTCTGCCTACCCCTGTGGGAAAGAGGCGTGACGATATGTATGTATGTATGTATGTATTGATCGTTATTTTTTTATTGCTCTAATTTTAATTATTTCAATTGTTCGTATACCTCTATTGTTGTTATTTGAATTATGACCTTATTTTATTTGTAATAATTGTGGACCACTGTTGTTCTTGAATAAAAATTTTATTATTATTATTATTATTGTCACTGGTAGTAATGCTTTAATCGAAAGCACTCAGGTTTCCATATAATCGAAAATGAACGATTTTGAAAACGTGAACGATTATAATCCGAAATAACCTCATTACGAAAGATACTACGCTTTGTAGGCTACAAAAATATGCAGCTATTTAAACAGACTCGGGCTAAAGTAATATCTTTCCAAAATTCAGAAGTTCAAGCAACCCTTAAATGACCCTAAAATGTCGGCCACAGATTAAAATCGCCTCAATACTGATTCTACGGAGAGATAATCGAGGATAAAGCAAAGGTCGTCATCAAGCCGTTCCGGATAAACTGCCGGATAAGCCAATCTACCCGGCGATCCGGTGTTGCCAGCCCTGTGATTACGGACCGCTACCCTTCTCTTTCTAATGAGAGTATTAGTGAGAGATGGCACGACACGGTGGTTGATGCGGTCACGTCGATTTGGGAGCAGGGTTGCCAAAATGCTAGGTATCGGATGATGTAGTTTATTTTACATCATGGATGGCAGTTAGGTTGAAATTACATTATTTTTCAATTATTAATTCTTTAACGTTAAAAGAAAATGTGTCCAGTGACACAAATACATTAAACGATTGATTGAAACAAATAAGTCTAGTTGCAGAAAGTATTTTTCTTTATCTTAATTTGCTTAATTAGCATGTTTTTTTTTTGGTCTATACTTAGTACTGTTATAATAACAAGAGTTCGAAGCGATTATTTTTTACTATTAGCTATTACCCGCTACTTCATCTGCGCAGAATCGCTACGGAACTATGCAGTTTTCCGGGATAAAACTGTTCTATGTCTTTCCCGAGATTCAATCTATCTGTATAGGTACCAAATTTCAACTTAATTGATATCTTTGCGACCACCGTCATCACATTGACTTTCAGCGCTGACGGTTGGAAACGGCTGCCGTTTACCTCTGTTGTCACCAGCAACAGTAAGCGCACAGACGTTTAAACATGTTCCAAACACGACAATCGCTAATTGATATCTCAGCAACCACCGTCAACGCGTTGACTTTTCATTGACGGTTGGGAACGGCCTCCGGTTTGCCTCTTTTGTCACCAGCAACAGTAAGCGCAAGACGTTTAATGTTCCAAACACGACAATCGCTAATTGACTCAGTGACCACCGTCAACGCGTTGACTTTACATTGACGGTTAGGAACGGCCGCCGGTTTGCCTCTGTTGTCACCAGCAACAGTAAGCGCACAGACGTTTAAATATGTTCCAAACAAGACAATCGCTAATGATATCTCAGCGACCACCGTCAACGCGTTGACTTTTCATTGACGGTTGGGAACGGCCGCCGGTTTGCCTCTGTCGTCACCAGCAACAGTAAGATCACAGGCGTTTAAATATGTTCCAAACACGACAATCGCTAATGATATCTCAGCGACCACCGTCAACGCGTTGACTTTCAGCACTGACTGTTGGGAACGGCTGCCGTTTGTTGTTGTTATCAGCAACAGTAAGCGCACTGACGTTTAAACGTGTCCCAAACTCTTGTTTGCATTTATAAAGTGCTCAAAACCCTACGTAGTGCGGTATCGAGTAGCCCCCTTGATCAGCAGTTGCTTCACGTCCTCGATAGCCGAGCGAACGGGCGCCCTGAGTGCCGCTACGTGCCGCCTCCCTGATGAATATTTTACAACAAGCCCTTTGTTTTTTTGACAAAAAAATAGATTTCTGTGTCGCGTTGATGGGCCGCGCGTGACGTGGCGGTGGCGGTTGAATTAAAATGACGTATTAATGGGCAATATACGTTGATATCGGCGCTGTCTACGGCAATATAAGTTTTAATACAACAAATTAATTGATACATACAAATATAACTTATTAAAGGATACATACATGAACCATGTATTTAGGTTTTACTGCCCTTAATGACTGAGATACCAACGCAAACGCATTTAAAAAGCATTTTATTGTATTATTTCCTTCGAAAAAACATAGAATGTACCAGTTGCTTCTCTTCCCGTGCAAACGGCTGGTGGTAGGGCCTTGTGCAAGGTCCGTCCGGATCGCCACCACCATCTTACTCGCTAATCCTGCCGCTAAGCTGCAGTGCTTGCACTGCTGTGTTCCGGTGTGGAGAGTAAGACAGCCGGGGAAATTACGGGCACAAGAGGCATTTCATCTAAGTCCTCTAGGTTGGCAACGCATCTGCAATCCCTCCGGGGTTGCGGGTGTCTATGGGCAGTGGTGATCGCTTACCATCAGGTGACCCACTTGCTCGTTTTCCTTCCTATTCACATAAAAAAAAAACGGTAAAATTCCATTGAGGGAATGGGCGAAAATCTTAGGAATCATGTTATAGGCGATGCGGCTGGCAACCCATCACTATTTCGATTCCCCTGTCCACCTATATGCCCACAATCATGCTAAGCGTGGCCTTTAAATCAAAGCAAGGGTGAAAGCCATAATTTAAAAAAAAAAAAAAAAAGCGTGGCCTTTAGGTTTTGTTGCCTTGGGCTCTGTACCCCGTAAGCAATAAAGACGTGATTTGTGTATGTGTGTTAAAAAATACCCATATTTTTTTTTCAATTAAAAATTAAAAAAAAATCTTACCATAAAACTCCTAAACACACGTTTAAAGGTAATCCTTGTTAAACTTTGTACCTAACTATGAGAAAAGCTTTTCTCTGGTATAATTTTCCCTCTCCATGAACAAACTAATTTAAGATCACGCATGCTGAAAGAATAATGATAAAAGTCCTGAAAAACTAACTCGGTTTCATAAGATTTCAAAATTTATTACCTAGGACCAAGAATAAAAGGAGCTTTTACATAAAAGCGCTGAAGCAACAATTCATGCTTTTGTGCAAACGGCCGCTACAAAATGAAAGTTTTTTCTTTCGTCTCTAAAGTTTGGACTAAGGCTAGTCATTAAACGCTTTTAAAGTTACAAAAACTTCTAAGAAATCCTTCGCCGATCGTTTAGGATTGTTATTTCAATTTGTATACCTCTAAATTGGACTTTCTCGCTGTATCTCTAATACCTTTAAACGAGCAATTGTATATATATTATGTATATAATCTGGATCTCGATTTTCATGAAATTTAGTATGCAGGGGGTTTCAGGGACGATAAATCGATCTGGCTAGGATTCATAAAAAAAAATAGTTTTAACCGTGTTTTTAGGCAATGCAAAACTGCTAGAAAATCATTAGAATACAAAGGTAAATTTCACCTCATCTACTAAGGTTACAATAGCTCACGTGGGAGATCGGGCGGTCGCGAAACCAGCCAGATGACCCCGGTTCGATCCCAGGTGAAAAAGTGTCTTGAATCTTTTTTTTTTTCAAGTTTCTTTTTTTGTGGGAATATTATTGATTGCTTTATCAGCGCAACCAATAAATAATATAATCTCCAAAAAACACGATATGCAAGAAATAAAACCGTGCAAAGCTCGGTCGCCCAGGGACTACAAGTTAAATTGTTAAAGTAAGGCGGCTCGTTAACAGAGCGTTTTTCAAAAAAAGTCTACATGGACATCATCATCATCATCTCCAGCCTATATACGTCCCACTGCTGGGCACAGGCCTCCTCTCAGAATGAGAGGGCTTGGGCTATAGTTCCCACGCAGGCCCAGTGCGGATTGGGAACTTCTCACACACCATTGAATTGCTCCGCAGTTGTGTGCAGGTTTCCTCACGATGTTTTACCTTCACCGAAAAGCTCATGGTAAATTTCAAATGAGATATCGCACATAAATTCCGAAAAACTCAGAGGTGTGAGCCCGGGATTCGAACCCACGACCCTCTGCTTGAGAGGCCACAGATCAAACCACTAGACTACCACGGCTTTTTTTACATGGCTACATGGACATAACCCCATCAATTCCCAAGAAAAAATATGTCCCAGTTAGGGCTTGTTTCATCACACTCTGTTAAGTTCTAGTTATCTTAAGTGTCACTTATCTATGATTCCGTCTCTATTTATTACTATGAAACAGACAGAGACGTGATCATAGACAACTTATATCTAAGATTCTAAGATAATTGGAACTCAACACAAAGTGGTGAGACAGGCTCTTAGTCTATTTAATAGAGCAGGAGATATTTTCGAAATGTTAAAAAACTATCACTTAACGGGACTTTACCAGTAGCTTAATCTATACAGATTTTTTCTGTCATTTCTCAAATCTTTCCAGCCGTTTAGACATGAAGCAGACAGACGTATTCACAAATTTACATTTATACTATTTGTACTACTACCAGGACGCAAAATTAAAGCCAACGTGACGCACAGACATAGCTGTTTTTAAAGTGTGATCCCAGGGGAGCAAGGTATTTTTATTTTATTTTATGAAGTACCTCAGCAAAGTAACGCCTGCGCTTTATTCAATAATTGGCGTTTATTTGTCAGTCTTGTCTAGTACTGATGTATCACCTAAGTTAGATACAAATACCTCTAGTCAGCATATTCCTATCACGACATGAGTTATAACTATCGAAACAACGCCAATAACCTTCCTTGGAACACTTACCACAGGAGTTACCTTTGCCTTATTTATTTTGCCTTTGCGTTTTTTCCGATCATATCTTGTGAGACAAAAAAAAACACCGGGTAGCACTCCGAGAGCGCCGGCAGAAGTGAAAACTACACACACGCAAAAATAAAATAAAAAATAAAAAAATACACGAGATTCGGTCACCTGAACACACTGTTATTTCACCTTACACCGAGGCCAAACGCACATACGCTAAAGCGACGAAATCAACGTACACTTCAAAAATCGAACGCGACTAGCTTCATTTGTATTTCAAAATAAGCTCTTAGAGGATCCTGATATCCTGGTACTCAAACTCCCTCCTTCTTACGTCTGACGCGAGTTTAACCCATCCCAAAAAGTGCTTAACGCCGCCTAAAGAAGTTTTAACTAACCTGTTCAATTCTATGGGATTTTGGTCCTGAAATAAAATGATTTTTATTTTATTTATTTATTATTTATTTAACTTCAAAAATGGTCATTGTCATCTCCCGTTGTAAGTACTCTGTGCTTCAGAGCCACCAAGCAATTAAGCTCACGCCTCAGGAGAAAACCATCGCTACCTAGGATTGGCTAGGCATTAGTAAGAAATTGGAGATCATGACTTGCATTTCACATGCGGCTAAGATCACTTGCGTTGGGATAAACAAGCAAAATGACGGTAGATTAAAATACTGAAAACATTCTATATTAAAAACGAAGTGCACTACAGACGCACATTTGAAACTTTCATTCAATTTCCGTGAAATAATCGTAAAAAACCGGCCAAGTGCGAGTCGGACTCGCGCACAAAGGGTTCCGCACCAGAAATACTCCGTTGTATGGGAGCCTCCCTTAATTATTATTATTATTTTGATTTTAGTATTTGTTGTTGTAGTCACAATAAAAATACATAATCTATGCAAATTTCAACTGTCTAGCTATTACGGTTCTTGAGATCTAGCTCGGCGAGTGGTAGCCTTGAAAAAGGGCTAAAATATCACGTTTTTTGTATGGGAGCCCCCCTTAATTATTATTATTATTTTGCTTTTAGTATTTGTTCTTATAGCGGCAACAGAAATACACAATCTGTGAAAATTTCAACTGTCTAGCTATTACGGTTGTTGAGATACATTCTGGTGACAGACGAACGGACGAACGGACAGACAGCGAAGCCTTAGTAAATAGGGTCCCGTTTTTACGTTTTGGTTACGGAACCCTAAAAAGCATCAAAAATAACGTTGCCAGCTCAGTAGGGATAAACGCTCTTAAGTTTCAAGTGTTGTGCAATATACGCTTACGTTGAGGTAGTAGTAACTATTGTAATCTGTGGTTGAGGCAACACTGATCGACTGACCGTTGAAGCGGGTGCTGAGCATGCCTCGGAAAAAGGTGAAACACGTGTCCCGATTATTAATAATTATGGCAACTTGGCAAAGCTCTTAATGAAGATGATGACATCAGTGTCATTTAACCCAGACATATGTATGTATGTATGTATAACTCTTTATTGTACATAAAACACATGAAAAACAACATAAACAATACCAATAACAATATGATTCATATGTTTCATAAATCATATGAAATATACGGCAAGATCTAAGAATAACAATAAAGTCAGTTATACAAACGTTTCGTACAATGTGTATCACTGAAAGAAGAATAAAGAATAGTGTGATAGAGAACGTGCTGGTGCGAAAGAAGACTATAGTGACTAGGATAGAAAAAGTATGCTAAGTTGGTTTGGTTACGTAGAGAGGATGGATGAAAGAAAATTAACTAAACAGAAACCGACGAGCATGTATGAAGAGATTGATGAATGTGGTTGAAGCGAAAGAGGTATGTCAGGATCGTAGCAAGTGGAACAAAGTAGTGTCTGCCTCCCCCCGTGGGAAAGAGGCGTGACGGTATGTATGTACCTATGTATATACCTACGAACGTTTCGTTGAACAACGGATAAGCAGCGCATTCACCTCAATGAATTCATCATAGAAATTGTACTGCTTCTGTGGAGCTTGAGGCCCTTAGAGTATTAAACCAACCGGAGGAGTTCAGGGCCTTTCATTTTGAATGTTCCGTACCCGAAGGGTAAAAACGGAACCCTATTAGTAAGACTTCGCTGTCCGTCCGTCTGTCTGTCCATCTGTCACCAGGCTGCATATTTACCATGACGTCTGAATGCGATTCAATTGCGACTCTGATCAGGTTTTAGCTGTCATTTGTAGTATGGATCTGACAGCGAGCGAACCTTAACTGATTTGCCTTCCCTGTTGTATAAAAACAGTACTACTCCTAAAGTCCTATTAATAATACGAAAGTTTTTGAAGATGTTTGGTTACTATAACGCCACAACGGCTGAACAGATCTAGATATTTTTTTTTTAGGGATAGAACGCGTAGCTTAGACAGTAAAAATAGTAAAAAATAATAATAGTAAAAAGTCGTAGTCGATGTTGGGATCTAAACATGAACCTCTACAATACAATACAATACAATACAATAACTCTTTATTTAACACCACTCTACTGTAAGTTTTCGCATATAAAAACGTCTCGAACGCGTTCACGTAAACGTCTCAATTACTATGGAATAACTGGCAGCGCCACTTGCGGATCTAAACGGCAACAAACTGTTCTCATAGTATTTGACATTTTAACGATAACGCGTAGCGGGAGTTGGTTTTCGTTCTCCTTCTGGTATTGTAGTCTTTTGAAGATCTCCTCTGTATCTTGAGTTTCAGATAAATATGAACCTGGCATGCTCTGATATGTTAAATTCACAATTTTGTTCACCGACGAGTTTAATGAAGGCACGTTGATGTTGTATCTTGACTCTGCTATTGTATTCATTGTGAGAATTAATAGTTAGGTAATTAGATTGCAGCACGCACCCCTGGGCTAAAGTTACTAGCCCTGAAGAATTCATTGTGTATGACGTAACGTCATTCTCGCATATTGTGCGCAGTGTGCAAATTTCACAGCACACTGCAAGCCAAGCGTTTGGCGAATGCAACTCGAACCAAGCTTCTTTGCATGACGTTGTCGTGACGTCACATGGTGACGTCGCGCGATGACTTAATAGTTTCGCCTCGCACGGGATATTGCTGTTGTGTAGGTTAAAGACTGGTAAATTCTTGTTACATATGAAGTTTCCGGGCTTCATTTGAACACATTGTTTCAGGTCGTCCTTCAGCAATGAAACATATGTATTTTTCTGAAAGTTCACAGCGATGTATGTCGAACTTGTTTGCACGATGGTAAACCCTGAGTTGGTTTTGATGGGTAACGGGATGACACGATGCAGTGAAAAGTCTTCGTCCGAAGTCAATGGTATATGAAGTTCAAAGAGGAAAAAGTCATCTGTTGCTCTAGCTTTGATGTATAATAGTTTGTAGAGATCCTTAACATCTTCTCGGATGCTGTCAATAGGCAGAGATAGGGTTTTCGGCAATTTTCCAGAGATTTCGCTCAGTTGTTTGACTAGGTTGACTGGTGTGACCAGGTGTACGTCTATGTGTCCCTTATAGACGTCAGTTAAGGAATTGAACAGCATCTCTTGTACTGTTTTCAAGTTGTTTATCAGTAGATATGCGGATAATGCCGCCGAATTGAAATAGCTGGTGGCCATGACTATTTCCATCTCCGTCTCGATTTTTGCAAAGTTGACATTGGTTTTGTTCATGAAGTTTTCTATGACATCAAATTGCCTCTTGATATTGTCCTCATGTCTTTTCAAAACGCTGTTTTCCAGTTCTACTATCGTTGTTTGATTTTTAATTAGTTCCAGTAAATGATTTTCGTTGTTTTGGACTGCTTTAATATCTTTCTTATATTTTTCCGCGAACCGTTGATCCAGGATACCAAATAAGCTGTTTGTTAAGTAGCCCACTCCGTCTACGAGTCCACGTCTTTTTCGACTCGTTAGATGTTTGTGTGGGGCCAACAGAATAGTGTTGTAGTACTCGATTAGTTTCATCTCGTGGTGTAACTGCTCAAGTGTGGTTTTACAATATCTGGGATCAGTCTTCTGGCACCAGTCGTCTATTCCAAAAAGGTAAGTTTCAATACGACGAATCCCGTCCCAGTAGTTTGTTAAATTATAATACATAAGTAGAGTCCATTCGTTGTGTATCATTTGTATTTTGCCCACAGAGTCATAGTAAATCGGCCGCTCGGGTTCGAGAGAGGTAATTTGAGCCATCGATGTGTAGCCGGCGGCGTGTGACCCATTTGCCAGTGCGCACATGGTTATGAGTGTTGTAAACAATGTCATTAAGCATTGTTTTTTAGTTACGTTTCTGGGCGCAGAACGTGCAGGTTTCTTCGCGTTGGTTTCAATTTCTTTGTGATCTGGCTTAGGCGTTAGTTGATTGTCTTCGGTGTAGTGGTTGGGATCTACTGGTAACGGAGCTAGTTTTACGATAGGGCGCTTGATGGTGCTGTTTTGAGTTTTAACTGTGGTAACTCTTACGTAACCGTCTGCCCCGGGGTGAAGTTTCAGTATACGACCCAGAGCCCATTTTCCCGGGGGCAAGTTATCTTCTTTCACCAACACGATATCGCCTTCTTTGATGTTTTTCGTTGGTTTGTTCCACTTGCTTCGTTTTTGTAATTGAGACAAATAATCACTTGACCAATGCTTCCAAAATTGTTGCATCATGTGTTCAGTTAGTTGCCATCGCCGACGTAGGTCGATGCTTCTTACGTCACCGTGATCAGAAAGTGGCAATGCTAATATAGGAGACCCGGTCAGGAAATGGCCTGGAGTTAGATAGTGGTAAAATTCGTCTGGGTCTTCAGTGAGGGGGCAGAGTGGTCGTGAGTTCATGCAAGCTTCGATCTTGGACAGCAGTGTTGTAAATTCCTCGTATGTTAGTTTCTGGTCTCCCAGGACTCGTTTGAGGTGATATTTCAGGGTCTTGACTGCGGATTCCCACGCCCCGCCAGCACTTGGCCAGGCAGGAACGTTGAGGTGCCATTCGACCTCCAGCTTCCCAATCTCGTCAAAAAAGCTTGTTGACAAAATTTGTTTAAATTTCTCAAACTCGTTTCGCAGGACTTTAGATGCGCCAACAAAGTTAGTCCCGCAATCTGAATACATATGTTTGGGTGTTCCACGCCGAGCACACATGCGCTGGAATGCTGCGATGAAAGTTTCTGTGCTCATGTCAGATACTAGCTCGATGTGCACAGCCTTTGTGGTCATACATATAAACACTGCTATGTATCCCTTAGAGGTTTTCACACCTCTACCCTTGTTAAGTTTGACCTCCACGTGACCGGTAAAATCTACTCCGGTGTGAGTAAACGGCCTTGAAGGGTTAGTTCTCTGCGGGGGCAAGTCAGCCATTAGTTGGTAGTTGTCCATCGGTTTGAAGCGGAGACAGCGTACGCAGTGACGCAGCTGATCCTTGACGGCTCTGTTTCCGCCGACGATCCAGTAACGCTGCCTTATGTATGCCAAGGTTTGTCGAGGTCCACCGTGTAGAGTCTGTAAGTGTCCATGATGAATGATGAGTCGAGTTAGTGGCCCTTTTTTTTGTAAAATTGCCGGATTCTTCATTCCTGGTGGCAAAGTTGATTTGTTTAGACGTCCGCCGACACGAATAATACCCTTTTTATCTAGATAAGGGTTCAACTTGTACATACAACTGTTTTTGTTGACTGTTTTGTTCTTCGTCAACAGTTTATACTCATGCGCAAACTCTACTTTTTGCGCGCATCGAATCACGTGTTCGGTTGCAGCCGTCAGTTCGCCTGTCGTTAGGTAGCCGGCGTCAAATTTCTTGTTGTTGCGTGCATTTGCACCGAACCGCACTATCCATGCAGTAATTCTAATTACTCGTATCAATGAGCTATGTTTTTGCAGTAATGTTGTTATAAAGTTTTCCGTTTGTTCGGTAGCTAGGGTTGCCTGCATTTTGTTTGAAGTCCCCACATCCGTTGTAAAGAGACAAGTTAAGTTGAAGGGTTTTTTCTTGTATTCGTTACTTTTGAGAAACGTAGGACCTTGCCACCAGAGGTCAAAGTTAGTTAGCTTGCTCGGATGTAGCCCTCTTGAAGCACAGTCAGCTGGGTTTTGTTCTGACTTTATATATTGCCAATTCTGAGCGGGTATTGTCTGTTTGATTGTCGCGACTCGGTTGGCTACGTATTTCTCCCATCTTGACATATCTCCTTGCAGCCATGCCAGGACCACCTGGGAGTCACACCATGCTTGTATAGTTATGTCGTAATCCTTGTATGCTGCCATTACTTTTTTCATAAGTTTGGACAGCAGTAGAGCGCCACACAATTCCAGTCTCGGTAAAGTTATTTTTTGCGCTAGCGGGGCAACCCTGGTTTTGGCTGTTAATAAAGTTATAGTTGGCTTGCCATTTACGTTCTTTGTGCGAGTGTATATGACACAAGAGAATGCCTTTTCACTAGCATCACAGAAGCCTAAAAGTTCGATCTTTTTGTCTGAGGTTCCAATCCATCGATTTAACTTCATGTTGTTTACTAGTGGTAGTTCGTTTTTTAGTTTCAGCCATTCTTCTTTGATGTCGACGGGTAGGACTTCATCCCAGGCAAGTTTGCTGACCCAGACCTTTTGAAACAAAAGTTTTGCTATAATGGTCACTGGAGACATCCAACCCAAAGGATCATATAATTTGGATATCTCAGAGAGTAGAACTCTTTTCGTTATTGGAACTCTTTCCTTCTTGTTCGCGTTCCAGTTAAAAATAAACGTGTCATGTTTAGGGTTCCATCTAAGGCCTAGAGTTTTCATAGCTTCCTCGTGTTTGAAGTCAAATGTTGTTGTAGTTGATTTTTGTTCTTCAGTGAGGTTTTCGAGTAACGCTGGGTGATTTGCCAACCATTTTCGCAGGTTCATGCCACCACCTTGAAGTAAGTTAGTAAGTGACTGCTGTAGTAGTTTAGCTTCGTCAATTGAGTTGTGACCGCTTACAAGGTCATCGACATAGAACTCGTTTTGAAGAATTTTGGCAGCTTCTGGATGCTTGTGGCCATCATCAATAGCTAGCTGTTTTAGCGTTCTCATGGCGAGCCAAGGTGCACATTTAGTTCCGTACGTAACGGTGCAAAGCTGATATTCTTGCAGCATCTCAGACGGTGAATTTCGCCAGATAATCTTCTGAAGTGATTGTTGCTCTGCAGACAACCAAATGCACCGATACATTTTCTCTATATCGGCGGTGAATGCGTATTTATAGGACCGCCATTTGATTATTAAGGCTTGAATGTCCTTTTGTAGGTTAGGACCCTTTTCTTGTAAGCTATTCAAGCTGTGGACACTTGAAGTTTTTTGGGAAGCATTAAAAACAACCCGTAGTTTGGTGGAAATAGCTTCTTCTCTTAACACGCCGTGGTGAGGTAAATAGCAGTCTTGAGTTGAAGTCGATGTTGAAACTCTCATGTGTTGTAAATCCGCGTACTCGTTGATAAAGTCTTTGTACATCTGTGCTAGTTTTTTCTGTCTTCCCAATCTCCTTTCAAGTTGAAGAAATTGAGAAATTGCAATTTGTTTGGATTTACCGAGGTTTTCTTCAAAGTTAGCGGCTAAAGGCATTTTTACGATGTACTTTCCGTTCTCATCTCGTTGAGTTGTTTGGTTATAATATAGCTCGCATTGCTCGTCCTTGGAAATATCGCCGCTGTTTTGTGCTATGTCTTCATTTTCCCAAAATTGAGTGATCTCATTTATGTCTATTAGAGTTGCATGGCAATTGAAGGTCATTAATTTTCCGCACAGAATCCAACCTAACTGCGTTTGCTGGGCCACAGGAGACTGTTGGTCGCCTTTCAATACTCCGTCCATGATAATGTTGGCGTAGACGTCCGCCCCGAGCAGGAGATCCACAGGGCGGGACACGTTGAAATCTGTATCGGCAAGTTTTAAGTTGTTGAGATGAGGCCAAGTGGTTTTCTCAAATGTTGCGTTGGGTAAGTTGTTGGTAAGTTTCTTTATGATCATAGCTTCTGTTTCAAATGTAAAATCCGAGTACAAGGACTTGCATGTAAGTTCTAGTTTTCCTTTGGAGTTTCCGGAAAGGTTTCCTATTCCAGATATCGTGGCGTTCAGTTTCTTCCTAGGTAATCTCAGTAGTTGTGCGGCGTTCTCAGTTATTAAATTCACCTGCGAGCCTTGATCGAGTAGAGCTCGCAGTGTGATAAAAGTTCCATCTAGTGCCTGCAGCTTCAGGTTAACTGTAGTTAGCAGCACCTCCATTTCCTTTGTTGCCACGTGGTGATTAGAAGAGGGCTGTGGTTGATTTGAAGGCCGTTGACCCGAGTTATTACTTCCCAAGTTAGTTACAGAAATATTTTTCTTTGTCGTGTTGTGCAATAATGAATGGTGCTTCATATTACATTCTTTGCACGTTTTGTTAGATTTGCATTCCTTGTCGCCGTGGCTAAACAAGCAGTTTTTGCAAAGCTGCAATTTTGCAACTGTGTTATTTCGTTGCGACACATCTAGGGCGATAAACTTCTGGCATTGCATCAACACGTGTTTTCCATCGCAGAAAGGACATTGTCCATAAACGGCAAGATAAGTTTTCGGATAAGTTTTGTTATAGTTGAATTGATATTTCTTCGCTGCATGCTCCTTGTTGAAGGGTTTGACGAGTGGTGCTCTTTGCGGGACGACGACGTCTTTTATGGGGCGTCTCATGGTTTCGTACGCCATAAACTTGCTCTCCAGGAAGAATAAAAAGTCGTGCAAAGCTGGGACCTCCCTATGGTCCCGAAGTTCCTTCATGTACTCGTTGTGGGTAGCCGAGTCTAATTTTTGTGTCATTAAATACACAATAATTGGATCCCACGTAGATGTATCGAGGCCAATGTTGGATAACCCGCTTAAACATTCCGTTATAACATCGTGCATCTTCTTAAGATTGTAGGCGTCAGGTTGCTGTATGATCGGAAGCTGTAGTAAAGTGTTCATGAAAGAGATGAATTGAAGGCGTCGATTATCGTAGCGCTGGTTAAGTATATCCCAACATGAGACGTAATTTTCAGCGCTGATGGTAAGGTGCTGGACCAATCTTTCCGCTTCTCCTTTCAGCTTAGTTTTGAGGTGCTGCATTTTTTGAGCCTTGTTAATAGTTGGATTGTTGTGAACGGCTTCTATGAATAGATCCTTGAATGAGATCCACTGATTGTAATTTCCTGAAAATTCAGGAATCTCAATCCTCGGCGCAGATTGCTGATAATGTGCAGTTGACCAAATCTTGCTGCTTAGTTCCTTGCGCATATGATCGTACTGGCTTTCGATGTCAACAAAGATTCTGTAGTAGTCCTCGTTAGCGCCCCTAAGGAAACTGTCTATCTCCCAGTGAAGTTTATCAATAGGCACCCACTTTGATTTCAAGATGTTAAGATTGTCTTCCAATTCCCATTTTTCATCGGTGCTTGAGATGACGATTTTTGACATCGCGCGATCAATGGCTTTGAAGTTAATTTCTTGTTTGCTCAATAAGGTCTTGATATCGTCTCCAGTTTCATCGTCCAATACTCCCGTCAAATCGAATTTCACTGAAATGATTTCTTTTGGTAGTTTATGTAGCAAGTCGATTATATCCGATTTAGTAGATTCATACATTGCCTTAGTTTTTCCATAAATGTCTTCCGTAAAGTAGTTAATGTTCTTATCTTCAGTCTCCTTCACAAGTGCCGCATGTTGATTTTCAAAATCACCCCACAACGCGTCCAGAGATGTTATCCGATTATTTAAATAATCTTGAGTTTTTCTAGATGAGCTGTCTTTCTTGTAGTTGGTACACAAAGATTTGATGTTTTCAAAGTTTGCTTGCTGTTCTTGAAGCTTGTTCATGGTGAGTAGTTAGTTGAGTTTCTTCGCAGCTTTTCAATCCGTAGTTGACACTGACAGATGATGAGCTTCGCTGGTTCGTTGATGGTATTCTTTTTTAAGTTCGAAGGACCATTAAATGTACAGTCCAGTTAGATCTGTACACTGTACCGTAGTTGTAGTAGTTAGTTGCTGGAGTGCAGAGAAAGAACGATGTTTTGATGCTAGTTTATTCACGTTATGTTAAGTTATACAAGTTACGATATTAAGTTGGCGTTTCTTTCTCTTGACGTGTATCGCACGCGAGTTAGTTGTGCACTCTGTTTATATAACTTAAAAATGCTATATTTGTTTCATGTTTAGCGCGCGGCCTTAACTAGGTCGCGACGTAAGCGAAAAACATGTACGGTGGTGAGACCGTACATTATTTGATTTTTTATTTTTCATAAGCAAAATGTAATTATTTGTTGCTTATTTAATATTGACATCCAATTATTTTTAATTTAATTTTACTTGTTCTTTGACGATTTCAATATAAGTTCTCGTAACTTGACATTGTACAATTTATCATGTAATTTTATATTGAATGAATAAATAATCTAATCTAATCTAATCATACTGAATAATAAAAATTCACGCGAACGCTTTCTAGAAGTTTCCTTCAGTTAAAAACTTATACTAGAATTTGAATAAATGTAAAGTGCACAATGACACCTCCGCTTGGTTTAATGCTCCAAATGTAACCGCCTCGGTAAAATACAACTTTATTTTTCCATATTCTATATTGGACTTAAGCCCGAGGGACTCCCACATCTTGAGTTATGAATTGAAATGGCAAGCTAATTTACATTCAATCATTATTATGCCGGAAGTGTGAAAGTAGGGCATTACGTGCCTGTAGGCTTTTGAAACCACCAATTAAAATGTTTCTATGGTAACAGGAGGTAGGGAATCAAGGTGGGTTAACTGAACCAATAGTATTATTTATTTAATAGGTACCGTAGAGTTCCGTAACTTCGCCTGGGTTTTGACACTTTTTTGCACATTCCTCTCAGATTTACACGTATTTTTGCTTGTTAAGATCAAAAAACTAATTAACCTATCTAGGGCCATAGATTACCGTAGCATAAGGTTTAAATTTCGCTAAGGGCTGGCTACAATTGGACTCCAAAGGTGGTAGGCGAAGTATAGGCAAAATGCCCTGTCTTCGCCTACATTTATGGTTGGGGCGTCAATTATTGACGAAATTTTAAATTGCCTCCAGCAGTCTTATGCATTTTTAACGTGTATTTCGATTATGAGCCTTAACCATTCCAAAATAGGTCACATTTTAAAGAAAACGATGGTAGGCGAAGACTGGTACCAATCTGAAGCTAGTTTCATACATTTGCTGTATTTTCGATAGGGTTGTCAAAAATCACGCGTACTTACTCGACTACAAAAAAAAGGGTAATGGATTAGGTCTAATAAAAAATACAAATAAACTAGAAAATTGAGTAGGTATCTATTTTTTCTTATACTCTTATCAGATTAGATAAGTCACATTTAATTCTGTGTTTCGCTTTATTTTCTGGATTTTTTTGTAATTTTGTTTCAATTCAAAAATATTTTGAAATTGATTCTAACGGGAAAACCGTAAAAATAATTATTAAATTACTGGAAAAATATTTACAAAAGGAATTCTCCAATATTGATTGAGATTTTAAATATATCACACACTTTGATTGACAACCCTAGGGGTAGGCGAAGTATAGCTCCAAGATGGCCGGCAAATGACCTCAATTACATATTAATCGATTGCGACGTAAATATATAACTTAGTTAAAAAATACTAAAACCATAAGAAAGAGCATTAGTTGTAGATTATAATACAAGAAAAAACTTTCCTTTATCTCTTCTTTAGCGCTACTTACAGCAAAGTTCCGCAGAGGTTAAAAAAAACACGTGCTGCCACGTCAACGAAAAAACGGCACTGATCGTAAACGGCGTTAAGTTAGCCACAATTAATGCGAGAATAAAAACACTTTCTATTTAGCAGTTTTGTGTGGAACCTGGCCTAAAAACTAGGTGGGAATTTCAACTTTTATGAAAATAGGCGAAGATAGGTATACTAGGCGAATAGACGGGGTTTTACGGTACTAGCCATTATCCGCGGCTTCGCAATCGTTTCTGTACTTTTTAAATGTTTTATTACAAAAAATCTTAAGCGCAAGACCGACCGCTTAACTGAGTCCTCGCCCGCGGGGGTACAGGTACAGGGGCGCAGGCTTCGTTTTGAAAATCATAGAAATTTGCAAGCGGAATTCCAACACGAATTCGATATTTTTACATTTTTGTTTTTTTTTTTCGGATAAAAACGAGATTTATGTATCATGTATTTATGTATGTACCTATGTATATTAGAGATGACTACCAAGAAACATGTGATGTAATTAATCCGCAAAAATATTCCAAAGCGCAGTTGCATTAAAATTTGAAACAGAATTTTAAAAAGAAACAAAATGTAAAAACCGGTACAAAGTGCAGTAGCGAAGTGAAAAGATGGCCGGTTGTAAGATAAGAAACAAATCTTTTTGTTTTAAAGGAAACTTTTAAGAAAGTAGAGGAAGGAAGGCATTTATTGTGCTAAAAGCCCCGACGGAACTAACTTTAAAATGGATTCAACTTTGTCCGATGCATTTATCGCGGCAGCATGTTACACCGACATGTAAGCAAATGCAATGGCAATGCATTGTGCAAAGGGCACCCAACGTTACACAAATAAACTAACAGTTTCGTGTTACTAAAGTCGTCGCAAAATAAAAGGCCCGTTTTGACATTTGTCTTCCCGAAGTACCTTGTGATGTCACCGTACGACTCGGTACTCGATACTCACGATAAATCGATTCAAGTTTGCATGAGTATTTGATCGATTTGAATATGTATTGTAAAGTGCATTGGATTAAAGTTCTGATTAGAAAGTGAATCTTCAATCAATCATTTTCTTCAGATGATGAAGACGAGCTATTGAAATCAGTGTTGCAGTGTTACGGCTTTGAACTCCAAGGTCATAAATTTTCAGTAAAGATCACTACACAGTTGGTGAAATTCAGTAATTAATTGGTCTAAATAACATAATTAAAACCGGCCAAGTGCGAGTCGGCCTTAAAAAAAAAATATCTAGATCGATTAATTTTTTTCTTAACCGATTATTAATAGTCTGTGGACAATATGAAAAAATCGTTATGCACAGCACTTAAATGAGTAAGCGATACCCATCAATGAAAAATGCAATTACCTTCAGAACATTTCGATCGATAAAAAATAGAGAACTTCATGGGCGTGAACTGTCAAAACGGGCCTTTTAAATTGTGACGACTTTAGTCATCATATTTGCGATTTCTTTGGTGCGGAAGTTTTTGACGGTTTTTTCAGATCTTTGAAAGGTGGTATAGAGGGTTAGAACTATAGCCCAAACCCTCCAATACACGGAGGAGGCCTATGCCATGAGGCACGCCGAATTACGCGACAATTTAATAAATAAACGACAATAACATCAACAACAACATGTACTTACTGAAATTGTAGCGAATCCGGAATAAAAAGGCTTGTAAATAAATAGAGGGTTTTACGTAGGTTCAGATATTTTTTTTATCGCTTCACTCTACGTTGCCTTTTTAAAACATTCGCTCACAAGGGACACGAGTGTTATTATTGTTATGGGTGTTGTATGGAGTTGTTGTGTTGTAGGGTTGTTGATATCCGCCTCTTCATTCCCTTCAACACATCACACATATTGCGACATATTTTCGGCACATAGAGGTAGGTATATAATAGACACGTGTACACGATTAAGTACCTAAGTAAGTAATGCTTTATGGTACAAATATAAAGCAAGAGATAAAATTCCCAAAAAAATAATAACAACAAAAATATGCATAGAGGCGAACTTATGCCTACAAGGGATTTCTACCAGTTAACCTTTGAGTAGATGAGAGGAGCATTAAACGAGGGACGGACAAAGAGATACGATTTAATTAAAATAATAAAATGAGTGCAAATCGTAAAAGTTTAGGGGCTGATACAAATGTATGCTCAAGTATGCTTATCTTGTAATGAGCACTCAAGCGAATGTTACATTACAGGTAAAAGCTCATCAAATGAAAGAAGCGTTTTAGCGAGCATCAGTTCGACAAAGTTAAGGCGCTGTCAACTGCAAATGATCTTGAGCAGCGCCTCTCTTCACACATACGGTTCGCGTGCCTGTTAGTGAAAGAGAAGGCACTATTCCGGCAGCTTGGCGCGCGTCTAAAATCTTGCAAATAAGACACAAATAATAAGAAATAAAATAAAGTATGGATTATTTGTGAAATATGACTCGTTAGCCGTTTAGGTATGAATGTGTTGTCTTCATGTTTTTAATTACAGACCCATACGTCGAAAAAATAAAGACATAGAACCGTTTAATGATGATTTTAAGACCAAGCTTTGCAATTATTTTCTATCGAGCCGATTTTGTATTTTTTTTGTGTGTAGTTTTTCTTAAAAAAGTGTTTTAATAACATCAATTTCAACAAAATTAGGTGTTATTAAAACTCTTAAAAACGGCGTATGTTCGCTGTTCTGTTACAAGTGAACGCTCAAGTGTATCAATAACTTTAATTGTTGCAGTTCGGTTTGAAATAACTCTGACTAATACCCTAGGTAGTCCTTTGAAGGCGGGATTCGTAATCTTATTGTACTTCATTGTGTTCGTATGGTTCTTATTGATTGTTTTTTTAATAGCCGCTAAGACGTCACAATACAGTTTTTTAGAACAATAGGTAACTGTGGCAATAGTTTCTTCAAGAGCAGGCCTCTGAATTTTTGAGACAATATCAAATGAAAAAATAATGAACACGTATCCATACACTCATTCATTGACACCTTTTCTTACACAATATAAATTACAACATAAATAACGATTGTGTAATTTGATACATAATAAGGATTAAAAAGCCTTAGGCTGTATCTTTCCAATATAGACCATCGTAGCAAATTCCACTCATTTGGCACTGGTACAGTCAACTGGGGTGACTTTGATTACGGGGTGACTTTAAAAAGTAGTTTTAATGACAAAACCATTATTATTTTTTTGCGTTTACTGCTTCCAATCAATGTCTTCGTCGATCGCCTTTGCGTCTACATGCCAAACATTCACCGGATATGGATAATATCGATTTTATAGCAATTTTATAACGATCAAAGTAGTCCCAAAATTACCAAAGTCAACCCAGTTAACCCTACTACGTGTTCGACTGTCAACCGTCGAAGAGTTCCCTCCTGGGAAGTCGGTCCTGACTGAGCCACCAGAATTCTACTACCCGATTATTTTACTGACATCCGATTTATATAGATACTAGCTGTTGCCAGCAAGTTCGTCTGCAAAGAATTCGTTTATCGCTATCTCGCGGGAACTACGCAATTTTCCGAGATAAAAAGTAGCCTATATGCTATTCCAGACTTTTCTCTATCTATGTGCCGAATTTCATCCAGATCCGTTGGGCCGTTCTGGCGTGATTGAGTAACAAACAAACATTAATCCATCCATACTTTCGCATTTATAATATTAGTTAGATACATGCAAAGTTTCATCTTGAGAATCGAAAATCGAGAAGATATCTGCTTCAAAATTACGTACTCACGGTAATATATATATTTAAAGTAAAGTTAATAAAAGGCTTGTAAAAATCCTTGAACCTTTAAACCTTTCGCTTCCGATCCAAACTTAATACAAACTCTTATTGAAGTCGTTTAAGAAACATTTATTTAAACTCGCAAATAACATTTCAAATCAATTCTCGAGTTCGTTAACTTTATCTGAGGATCGGGACGTTTGCCATTAATTCTATATCGACGATCTATCTGTAATTACTCGGAGGACGCCATTTTTCAAACTTCATTTTCTGGGCAGCCATTTTCTTGATCATTCTCTTTCTAACTACCTTAGGAAGAGAAGGATAAAGTAATGATGAAGATGTCATTGTCGTGGCCACTTGTGCTAGTAGGTACTCTAGTGTTGGAATGGTGTCATATACAAATGTTATCTCAGTCTTAACGATGACGAATTATTAAATATTTTTACAACGAGAATGAAGATGAGAATGAAATATTTTATTCAAAACAGGCGTTTTAGGTTATTACAGTGTAATCTTTCGAACTACTTCATAATTTTACAGATTTCAAACACATACATACATACCTACACAAATCACGTCTTTATTCGTTACAGGGTAGACAAACATGACAGCGTAGACTGTAGGAGAAAAAGTTGAATAAATTTACAAAATTCAAAATGTAACATTACACAATTTGTTTATTTTTTCTGCTTGTACTGTACCAATTCGCGATAAAATTTCGGTACGCGTTTCCATTTCACATGGTTTGTATTGCTGTTTATATGGCAACATAAACAGCGCCCCCAAGCGTCGAGTAGTGGCGACGTAAATGTCGCCATAAATTTAAACGAAAACTCGAACGTATTTTCGTCATCCGTGACCACGGCTGCAGCGCGGTTGAAATGCACCCAAAAAAGGAAAAAAGGTTTTTGTAAAGTCCTCTTTTCACATGACTGCGGTGCAGCCAAAAAGAGGAGCTCTGATTTTGACAGCCGAACGGGCGAGAAGGGTTCCGTACCTTAAATACTTACACAGACTGATTAAGCTTATTTGACAGTTGTTAAAAAGTATGATTCATAAACGCTTACTAGCAGTCTGTTAGCTAATAGGCCAGTACGGGAAGCAAATTGAACTCACAAAACTTACAAGTGCGCAATTTTTTGTAGTCGGTTAGAATGTACTGAGTACTACTGGTAAAAAAAATATATAACACTTTTTGAGTTTGCGTTAGGTATTATTTAAGTTTTTGTTGGTAAAGCGTGTAAATCCGGAGAAAAATTATACAAGTGTAATTTTTCTCTACTAGATTATCGCATTTAACTATAAGAACATCACCTGTAGTATTCTAACAAATTTGTCAAGTGCTTACGTCAGCATAATTGGAAACTCGAAAAAAATATATAAATCTCAAAAAAAAACTTACAAGTGAATGGTGGCTGCTGAAATGTATTCAAAACTGTCAAAAGTAACGACAGTTTTGAATTCTAACACATTTGTTAATAGCGTATTTTTTTATCAACAGTGTAATTTTCAAAATGCTCTATTTTCCATAAAAGAAATCTCAAAATTCTCAAGTCGGCTTATTTGATTCGGTTTCATTATAGTAATCTATAGGCAGAAATTCTAACGAATTCATCAATAGCTTTAGATTCTATTAAGTTATCAGTTATATCCATAATTTAAACTTGCGCGCGCGTCGCGCGACTCGGTCGAGCCGGGCGCGGCGTGCCTGTCAGCCAATCACGTAGTACGAGCCGCGCTGATACAAGGCCGTGCCCGCCTTCGGTGTAAAAAATCTATTAAGTAATTTTTGTTTTCAAAATCAAAATACAAAATTCAAATTAATTTTATTTTCAGACTACTTACATTAATGGTCCAGGTTGGTTAGTAACAATGTATATAAGACTTATTAACTTCGAATTATTCACATGCATGTATATAAATAAAAGTGAAAGTAACTCTGTCTGATATCTTTTACGGCTTAGCTACTAAACTGATTGCGATGAAAGTTGGTATATACCTAAGCTAAGGCCGTAAGGAAGAACATAGGAAATAGTACACAGTATATACACAGTACGTAATGTATAATGTTTAAGTGTGTCGCGACACAAGATTGCTTAGCTTGCGTTCTCACTTACACGCGCTAGCTAAGCCGCCTGTAGCGTCAGTAGTCTCTCGTCCGCCACTGTAACCTTACGTGTGCCAACAAGTAATAAATGGAGTCAACCTGAAATACTATGTATCAATCAACCACCACATTACATTGCCCACATTGGTGACCCCTGACATTGGACGGACGCAGCCTCCAGTGAGTACCTAATGGAAGTTTTTGGCGAGAGGCTACTCCCTCCTAGCAAGGCCACGTGAAGGAACATGCCACGTGTTGCGCTAGGAGGTCGGCGAAGATTGCCCAGCAGCGTTCCTGGCAGAGTCGTGACACGGTAGGCTCCAGGGAACCCGTTTGGAGGCCAACACCGGACGCAGCTGTAACGGAGCCGCTGCAAACATCGGAGACCCCAGGCAGAGCCGATGCAGCATCCACCGTGACTACTTTCGGCGATCTTCGTACCCGAAACAGGGGAATAAGGTCAAGTCCGGGTCACGTGTCGCAGTTCAGTGCAGTGCAGTGTTGTGCTTAGTGTTAGCATAAGTGACGTAGCCTAATTATTTTTAACGCGTATATTTTAACTTTAGAATAGGGTTTTTGTAACTTGTCAATGTCCAAGTAGCGTGTGCCATTCCGCGAACTGGACCGAGTTCATAAATTGCAGCATCGTATTACCTGTAGGTTAGCGATTATGCTGAATCCGCTCGGCCCGCGAAACGCTATTGTTTGCAACCGTTGTTACTACTTAGAATAAGATTGTTGATGTCGCCACATACTTATGTTTCGTTAATTTTCATTGTCAATTTGGTATTTTTGGATTTCTTTTTTTGTTAGGGGGGGCTACTGTGGCGACACAAGATTGCTTAGCTTGCGTTCTCACTAACACGCGCTAGCTAAGCCGCCTGTAGCGTCAGTAGTCTCTCGCCCGCCACTGTAACTTAACGTGTGCCAACAAGAAATAAACTGGAGTCAAGCTTAAGAATATGTATCAATCAACCTCCACATCTCTCTCCCCCACAAGTGTTTTGGTTTTTCTGTTAACTTGCATAAGTCGAAATAAATAAAAGAATAGGCTTTCTATCCAGGAAAAATACACTGATCCCGCGAAAACCACGATATCGTGATTATCGTGGTTTTCGCAATATATTCTGTCCACTTTAGTCATAAAGTGGACAGAATATATTACTAAGTATAAATTTTAAAACAAAGTAGTAAGTCCCAACAAACACAGATAGCAATACAAAAGTCCACTTTTGGTGTAACACGGAACCTTAAGAGTTAATAAACGTTTAATATGGTTCAACCGTGAACTTATAGCGGCGCATTACGCTTTTGCCTGTATAATAGCATCATAAACGCAGGAACGGATACTATTGTTACGCGATCGGTGTAAGTGAAGATGTCAAAAATGCCTTCTTACAGCCTCTAGCAGCATGGTTCCTTAAGAGCATTTTAGTGGTAGTCAAATATGTTAATTGATGTATAAACGCGTAGACTTATACCACTCAAATGCCGCTGCTTAAAAGAGTCACTGTGAACTACTGTACAGTCAACAGTTTTACAATGGTGCACACTTAGAGTGATTTAATGCAAAAAGCTACATATCGGCTCACCTCGACTCTGTTACACAGCTTTTTAGCGTCTTTTTTCAATGCTGCTTAACGGCGTTTTAATAACACACATGAACACCAAAGGTGTTGCAAGATCCTCATATAACTCAGAAATGCAGCATTTGGCTGTAAATTGGCTGCACACAAATACTTCTATACTGTTTTAGTCTGCATATTAGAATTGTTGTTAGCTATTCTAGGGCACATTGAGCAATAATGGAACTTTTTGCAGCCATGGGAATTAATTCAGGATTAAAACGGTTTACAAAGGTTTCTTCTGAATGTCGCCATTTTGCTGCTACCTTAACCTTAAAAACAATAAAAATATCACTATATATAAAAATATTACTTATCATTACACAACTGGACCAATGTCTCAAATATAATTTTTTACTTTTAATTCTGTTTTACTGTTGTTTTAATTAAATTCTTTTTCTAGTTGCCTAGGTTTTTATTGTCTCGCAAAAGGTGAGAAAAGTAGAGTATACTCCTCGGGGATAAAACTGTTTATGTCTTGGGTGCGCTTAAATTCTTCGCTCCTTTCAGGACTCATCTTAATTCCCTCGCTACGCTCAGGATTCAATATCGCGCCCGTGACAAAATACAGTGCTTTACCCCTCGGTGTACAATCTACTATTACTTGTTACTTCTTTCACGATATTGATACTTAAAAACGAGATATTTTGGAGGCGCATAAAAATTTAGTCATAAATCCATATAGACATTCACAGTAAACAAGCATTCCCAGCTATTTTCACAGGCTGTTACAAACTGTACTTACCAAACATACAATGCTCCCCTAATTTGAAACTTCACACCGCGCGGCCATTTCTTTATTTTTCGACACCATTGAATGAATGTCAAATATTCTAACTCGGCTGATAGTCCACAACAATTTACTAAGGGAATATTTTCAATAATATTCACACGGCTGATGATATTATACAGGTTTATGTTAACCAAAAGCGTTATTTAAGAGGATATGTGACCTATCCCTACTCCTTAGTCTGTATAACAGGACACTTGTATTCTGTTAAACAGCAGATAAACAGCTTTGTGACCCAGAATAATTCCAATATAGTGCTACTATAATTCTTTTAAGTGATCCCACACTTACAAGGAACATTTGCGTAAAAAGTAACTTTATCTATGGGATTCCTATTTAATTATGAATTATAGTACTTTTCAACTGGCTTGGTTTCGGTGACATTTGCTTTATTTGATTAAAGAACTGGTTCGAGATTCTAAGTAACTGTAATTGGGTACCTTAAGTTTTTTTGTTTGACAACGATTGACATCTGACAGCTGTCAACTCAACGTTTTTTGTTCGGTAGATTTTGTGTTTTATCACGTTCAGACAAACAAACAGACGCCGCTTACTACTTTGTTTTAAAATTTATACTTAGTAATATATTCTGTCCACAACTTAGTTCTCTTTTAGTCAGTATTTCTTTATCTTGGTTTTCGCGGGATCAGGGTATTTTTCCTGGATTTCTATCCAGGCTTTCTAGCCTATTTATTTATTTATTTCGACATATGCAAATTAACAGAAAAACCAAAACACTTACACATTATACATTACGTACTGTGTATATACTGTGTACTATTTCCTATGCTGTTCCCTACGGCCATAGCTTAGGTATATACCAACTTTCATCGCAATCAGTTTAGTAGTTAAGCCGTAAAAGATATCCAGACAGTTACTTTCACTTTTATTTAAATACAAGCATTGTGAATAATTCGAAAACAAAAAGTACTTAGGTTTACATTTTTTACACCCAACGCGGGCACGACCTTGTGTTAGCGCGCTAACTCGTATTACGTGATTGGCTGACAGGCACGCTGCGGCGAGTCGCGCGACGCGCGCGCAAGTTTAAATTATGGATATAACTGATAACTTAATAGAATCTAAAGCTATTGATGAATTCGTTAGAATTTCTGCCTATAGATTACTATAATGAAACCGAATCAAATAAGCCGACTTGAGAATTTTGAGATTTCTTTTATGGAAAATAGAGCATTTTGAAAATTACACTGTTGATAAAAAAATACGCTATTAACAAATGTGTTAGAATTCAAAACTGTCGTTACTTTTGACAGTTTTGAATACATTTCAGCAGCCACCATTCACTTGTAAGTTTTTTTAGAGATTTATATATTTTTTTCGAGTTTCCAATTATGCTGACGTAAGCACTTGACAAAACTGTTAGAATACTACAGGTGATGTTCTTATAGTTAAATGCGATAATCTAGTAGAGAAATATTACACTTGTATAATTTTTCTCCGGATTTACACGCTTTACTAACAAAAACTTAAATAATACCTAACGCAAACTCAAAAAGTGTTAGAAAATATTTTTCCCCTTTAGTACATAATGTACTCTACCAGTATAAAAAAAAAAACTGACTTGTATGTTTTGTGAGTTTACAGAGTAATTAACACATTCCCGTACTGGCCTATAATGAGCTGCTGATGGATGGATTAGACGCGTTATGTTGTCACCTTGACAAATCATAGACAGCAGAGGCAGCGAATTAGCGGGAAACCGAAAACATGGCTTCAGCCTAACACGGCAGACGAGGCAGTGTGGCTCTAGTTTCCTTTACCTTTCCCGGAGGGGATAAACTTAAAGCAAAAAAAACGGTCTTGCGTATGGTTTTGCTCTTGCCAAAATCAGCTGTTCACATTTGTGGCGGCCATTTTGTGAGTTAGCAGAGAGATAAAGTAGGGTCTACGGTCCGTTAACTTTCGGAAGACTTAACAGACCCTTGATGGACTGATTAGCGCTAATTGACGTTTATGAATCATGTTTTTTTGCATCAGTCCTATAGCGAGCTTATAGCGAGCCTCTAACTTTTTATGAATAAGGCTGTAAGACTTTTTAGTCCTTATTATGTATCAATTACACAATACCTGTTTATGTGACTGCTGTATAATGAGAGGCAATTGTTACACGAGTGTGGGTTTACGAAACGACTCGTTTCATAACAAGATAACCTGAGTGTTTTAATGCTTAATTTTGTACCGTGGTATATAAACGTTTCATACAATATACGTTTTCACAGCTATATACTCGTAGGTAACATTATTTTTTGTCGTTTAAAACTTCGAAACAAATGAAAGTAGTGGTAGTATTTGAGATTCAAAATTGACAACATTTCATATTTTGAGCCTATAATTTTAATGGTAACTCTGTATTTTGTTTGAAAAGATGAACATGCTGACAATTTAATTTTTTCGCTAGGGCTTGTATTTAATTTGTAATTAATTTATTAATTTTGCTTATTCTAAAAGGGCGTAACTCCGATACTATCACAGAGTACACACTTATCCCTTTGACTTTTCTCTATAGAAAAAAAACTGACATCAAGTTCAAATTGTCAATGTCAGGCCCTATTCTCCAATATTCGATTTTCGAGGTTTGCTTCGTGCTGTTCCGCTCATACTAATAGTCATTATCTTGAGAGTGAGAGAGAAGGTATGCAACGAACTTCGAAAATATAATTTCAGAGTTGCCCCCCTTGTACTTTGAAGTTGTCAAAAATACAAAATTATGATCGCTTATTTTTTCTCGTGAAAAAAGCAAAGGCGTTTCACCTATCCTGTGTTAGTTTTGGTAAAATTAGGACATAATTGTAATTATTTTTTATTTTTTGTAATAAGCGATATTAAAATTATAAAAACATATTGCAGTGATCAGGAGGCAAAAATGCTTTTGAACCATAATATACATTTTCAGGTGTTATAAAAATGTAATGTTGTCAATTAGAGAATCACACTCGATATAGCATACAGCTGCACACACATACGGTAACGTTTGCCAGATCGTACCTACTGTGGAATTTCATTCTGCTAATAAAAAGTACACAAATAATACTTCGTTTATACCCTCCCTTGGCGAAGCTTCTCTGTTTACACTAATTCTCGCACCAAACCTGACCTGACATCACAAACTTGATACTTTAATATTTCAGCTTCCAGCAAATTGGTCGCTGTTTAATTAAAATTGCATCTAGAAATTCACTTGGAGGCAACTTAAAGTTAAAGCTGCTTAATAACCCATTACTTTACAACTTGGTTCATTAAAACGCGATTACGTAACAAAATCCTCCGCGGCAACGGTTTTATTCAAATTTGATATAAATTACGCACACGTGGAAACTACACGTGTTGTAATGTTACCAGATGGTAATTTGCGAGCGTTGCCAACCGTATTGTTTCAGGTGTAGGAGCTGGGAAATGTAGTGCATGCTTGAAACTTTTGGCATAATCCGATTTTAAACTGGTCTAATCCTGAGTCCTCGCGTTTGTTGAAGAACGCATCAATTGTTTGGGCGACAATCTTAGGAATCATGTTATAGATGCGGCCAGCAACCTATCACTATTTTGAGTCCCCTTTCCACTTATACGGAGGCAATCATGCTTAACGTGGCCTTAGGCTCTGTCTACCCCGTAAGGGCTTAAGTGATTTATAAATGTTTGTGAAATAATTAATCATAACACATACAACTTCTTTGCAATAAATATGTTCAGAGAAGATAAGGCTTCGTTCGTTTAATAAGCCACTGTGCTTAATGCCTCTCAATTATGCATCAGTCACATAAATAACTATTGTTTGTTTATAAGTAAGCAAATGCTTTATTGTACAAATATGAAGAAACAGACACAATTCACAAAAAAAAACATTAAATGTATCCACAAAGGCGAACTTATCCCTATAAGAGATCATTACCAGCTAACCTTAGAGTAGATGAGAGGAGTATTAAACCATGAACCGAGAAAGAGTGAGTTTAAAATTACAGATTTGTCTCTTTTGTATGGCTGTTGGATGGTGTTGAATGAAATTTTGCTATGTAGAGGCAAATATGATACTTTTTATCTCGATATTCCAACGAAATCTGTATTTACCTTTTCACCATTTCTCATAAAATAAACGAAACTATTTTACACCTAAATGACAGATTCAATGGTAACGCAAATTAACAAGTAATAATCCAGCAAGTGAGTAATAAATCACTTTCCGCCCTGTGCAATAATCTACAACAAAGCTTTACTCTATCCCCTAAATCTACGTAACATGAGGTACAATAAATATGCCCCGTTATCTCTCCTTTGTCTATTTTGTTTAGTGCCTACTTAATTAGTGCTAACTGCGTGTTATCACGCCAAGCGTTTTTCGCCCTTAGCAACTGCTAAATAAATCCTATAACTGCTCAAGCCGGGATCCAGTGGGTAGATTTAATCTAGTTTTATAGTCAACTGGTTAAAATGGTTTGAACAAATCCGAACTAATATTACCAAAATGCGAAAGTGTGTCTGTCTATGTGTCTGTTACCTCACGCTTAAACCGCTGAACCGATTTAATTATTTATTTATTTATTTATTGCGATCGTGTCCATTTGTACAATTTTGTAAGATCTTAAAATAATTAACATCATACATTCTAATCTATAAGATGTTTCAAAAAGATACAAACCAATAATAATCAAAAATTAAGTCAAAAACAGTAAATAATGAATTATCGCATTGAATTCGCAAAACAATGTCAGTCCTGAAATTTGATAAATACAAGATTATAATTATAAGACAACAATTTTCACCACTAACCAAATTTAGACGACCTAAAAATATATACATCTAGACTAAAGAAAACATTAATAAGTTCACAATCAACAAGTTATTTTAATTTGTCACTTAAATAATCATTTAAACTATAATAACATTTCGAAATTAATAATTCTTTAACACAATTCAGATTTTTTTTTATCGCTTATTTGATTTCTAATTTCATCAGATAATTTGTTGTACACTTTTATCGCCATAACATAAGTACCATTTGAATACATCTTCTTTCGAGATACCGGAAGGACTAGTCTGTCTTTGTGGCGTAACAAGTGAGATGTAGGTAGTTCTTCTCTTTTTTTAAACAGGTTTGGATACCTTCGTGTAAATTTAAATAGTTCCAAAATATACATGCATGGTAAAGTTAATATCTTAAGTTTGCTATAATGTGGTTTACAAGAATCGGTGTTATCTATGTTTACTAAAATGCGGATTAGTTTTTTTTGTTGAGTTAAAAGAATTTGAGCCTCAGTATTGTTTCCCCACAGAATGATACCATAGCTAATTAGAATTTGGTACAGAGATAGTTTCAGCTCCAGGGATCGACATAGGATAGTTATTGTCCCGGATAATCGAAGTGCTCGAGGGATAGCGCTTAGAAAACTTGAAAAGTTGCAAGAAAAGATGGTACAGAATAATGGTGACAAACATTAAAAACAAATAGTTAAAAGCACTAAAACTAAAGCGTAATAAGTCGATGAATTTGCTCATAATTATTAAAAGAATAAATTAACCAATGTATTATCTAACTAATATTATAAATGCGAAAGTATGGATGGATGGATGTATGGACGGATGGATGTTTGTTTGTTACTCAATCACGCCTGACCGGCTTCACAGATCTGGATGAAATTTGGCACATAGATAGAGAAAAGTCTGGAATAGCACATAGGCTACTTTTTATCCCGGAAAATTGCGTAGTTCCCGCGGGATAGCGATAAACAAATTTTTTGCAGACGAAGTCGCTGGCAACAGCTAGTACTGACTAGCTGTTGCCAGCGACTTCGTCTGCAAAAAATCCATGAACCCATGATGATGAATGTTTGCATTCATGAACCCGCCAATAAACCCAATAACAAAGCCAATAACAGTTATCCACTAATTACTTAATCTATGTCAACATAGTGGAAATGCTCACAAAGCTTAAATAAGGTCCTTTATCGAATGCACAGGATAAAAAAGATTTTAATAAATTCGTAAGAACTTGCTACACATCCACTATGACCGACGAGTATCGAGCGAAAAAAAATTCACATAGTAACTCTGTAGATAATGATTTCATCGACAAAACGCCTATTCAAACGGCGTGCATGGAAATTGTATGCGTTTTGAAAATGACCGTCCCAACAATCTGGGACGTATTCAATCAAATATGCATATGTGGAACTAACATGGCCACTATTGACCGAGCTGAAAGGGGTAAACACTACATGTATCGTAAACAGTGTTTGGCCTGGTTATATAACACTGTTTGTTATTTGTTATCACTACATAGTATAAAACAATGTCGCTTTCCGCTGTTTGTCCCTATGTATGCTTAGATCTTTAAAATTGCGCAGCGGATTTTGATGCGTTTTTTTTTTCAATAGATAGAGTGATTTAAGAGGAAGTTTTATATGTATAATACATGCATAATCCTACTAATATTATAAATGCGAAAGTTTGTGACGATGTGATGATGTGACGATGTGAGTGAGTGAGTGTGTATGTTTGTTCCTTCTTCACGCTAAAACGACTGGACGGATTTGGATAAAATTTGGTACGAAAATAGCTGGTACCCTAGATTAAAACATAAGCTACTTTTTATCCCGGAAAATTATACAGTTCCCACGGGATAGCGATAAACATTATCAATTGCTAATTCTACGCGGACGAAGTCGCGGGCAGAAGCTAGTGCATAATATAGTAGAGAAAGACTGACTGCACCCGTGCGAAGCCGGGGCTGGTCACTAGTTATTACATTTAGCTTATTATACACAGGGCCTGTCTTACCACTCTTTGTAAAGTTCCTGATAACTCAAGTGTCAGTTATCTATGAAGTCATCTCTGTCTGTTTCGTAGTAAGAAATGGAGAGGGAATCGTGGATAGCTGTCTCTTAACTTTACAGAAACTGGTGTAACAGGCCCTAAATATATTTTATTTTGCGTTTTCTTCGAAGTCGCAATTATCTAACTAATATTATAAATGCGAAAGTATGGATGGATGAATGGATGGATGTTTGTTTGTTACTCAATCACGCCAGAACGGCCCAACGGATCTGGATGAAATTCGGCACATAGATAGAGAAAAGTCTGGAATAGCACATAGGCTACTTTTTATCCCGGAAAATTGCGTAGTTCCCGCGGGATAGCGATAATCGAATTCTTTGCAGACGAAGTCGCTGGCAACAGCTAGTAATAATCTAATTCTTTTATCATATAGTTTTGCTTATTTGAAACCAGGTTTATTTAAATTAGATACCTCAATATTTAATGAACATGTTCAGAAAATATCAGCTTTTTAGTTTGTGTCCGTTTCAGTAGGTACTGTAAAAAAATACAACAAGGAAAAGTTTGCAGGTCTATATTTTTTAAATAGGTAGGTATCACAAATAAAACTTGATTATTAAGTTACTAAGTAAATAAGTAACGAGAATAGATTGTTGCCAGATTAATTTTGAAACACGGAAATGTTAACGCCAACTCACGAGGAAATTAATAAAGTTTATTTTTGTAGGTAGTCACAATTTGATTCAAAGTAAATTTCTAATTCCTAAACGACACTGAAAATTAGAATACATAGAAATATCCGAAAAGTTAAGCTATGGCCGGGAAAAAAAATCCGGGAAGTAAATTTCTTGTTTATTTCCGGGAATGAGAAAGGAATAAAAATATACGGAATCCAAAATAATCAGAGACTGGAGTTGGATACTTTTCTATCATATTTCTAGAGGCTCCATCTCGCAGCAGGTTGTTAGATATACAGGGTTATTGGTAATTCTACGTGAATGCTTTAGGAGGTGATAGGGGTGACTATTTGCGATAATTTTAACCCCCATAATGTATTAAGGAAAAGTTAACCATTTTTGAGTTATCATGTTTTTTAGTTTTTTCCAAAGAAGTCAAAAATGCAACATTAAAAATTTATTTAAAAAAAAGTATCAGTTTAAATCTCATTTTTTCTTCTGATTTATAAAAACGATTAAACACTAGTTATTTATCAATATTAAAATCACAATTATCGGGCAAAATTAAAAAATGCGAGGTAAGAAACGAAATTTTTTCAATTTTAAGTATTTGTTGTTTTATTTATTACATTGAGTATTATTTTTAATTAATTTAGTTCGAATAAGAAATTCCTTAGAACTCCTTAGGACGACCTTAGTTTAGTTCAAATAAAATTTCCCGCCCGCTGCCTTTGTGATCGTTTTTTTTTCTGTTTCTTTGAAGTAAGTTCCTAGTTATTATGCATTTTTGGAGAGCTAAGAAAACGGTTACGTTTTTAAAATAATCTGCCAGCCAAGTTCCATAACGTTTTTTATTTTTGTTTTAAGGCATTTTAGTGAAAAAAAATCTCAAAAAAAAATTGAAAAAATATCGTTTTTTACCTCGCATTTTTTAATTTGGCCCGATAATTGTGATTTTAATATTGATAAATAACAAGTGTTTAATCGTTTTTATAAATCAGAAGAAAAAATGAGATTTAAACTGATACTTTTTTTTAAATACATTTTTGACTTATTTTGAAAAAAACTAAAAAACATGATAACTCAAAAATGGTTAACTTTTGCATAATACATATATGGGAGTTAAAATTAACGCAAATAGTCACCCCTATCACCTCCTAAAGAATTCACGTCGAATTACCAGTAACCCTGTATACCTACATTTGATCCAATAGATGTGAATGTTGACATGTATTTTTGTAAGAAAAGAAAAAGAAAAAGAGAAATAACTTTTTCTACACAAGATTTGAACTGGTCACCTGAGAGAACGCACTGTTATCCCACACACCTTACACCACACCACACCTTATACCACACACTAGGCCACACCTTACGTAAACGCACATAATACGTTAAAGCGACGAAATCAACATACACTTCAAAAATCGAACGCGACTAGCTTCATTCGTATTTCAAAATAAGCTCTTAGATGATTCTGATATCCTAGTACTTAAACTCTTTCTTCATCTTACGCCTGACGCGAGTTTAACATTTTTCACCCAACCCAAAAAGTGCTCAGCGCCGCTAAAGTTTTCACTTCAAAAAAGTATGAGGTTGAAATGACCGAACTGCATTTCACTAGGGGTTATATCGTGGCTGAAATGAGTTTTACATCGACTGCAGTCAGTAATGCAGGGCGTTCAATATTCAACAGACAGGCTCTGCTCATTTAGTAGTAGCGGTGGAACGCGGCAAACCGGATTCGAGAGGCATTTTAGGCTAGCATTAGAGCTGTCAATTTTGTTAGTTGATTCTTCGAATAGTTTTAAAATATATTATTTTAGGTAGGTAATATAATTTCGGTAGGCGATGTGGCTGGCATCCCATCACTATTTTGATTCCCTTTTTTCCATCCATACAATTGTGCTAAACGTGGCCTTTAGGTTCGCGCAGATGGTAAGAGCCCATCGAGGGAATGGACCAAAACCTTAGGCCCCTGCCACCTATATACTCCCACAACCATGCTAAACAAGGCCTACAGGTCTTGTTACTTTAGGTTCTGTCTACTGCGTAAGAGATATAGACGTGATTATGTGATGTGTAAGTATTTAATTAGGTACTTCGCAAGATTATTTTTTTCACACAACATCTCATGGTTAGGCAAGTACATACAATGTGGACGGTAGCTTCGGTGTTGATAACCCTAAACGACTATTATTAATCTTTAGACTTTCAAGAAAAGGAGGAGGTTCTCAATTCGCTTGTTTTTTTTTTTAGGTCAATATAAGATTTTTGGTGTCATAACATTTTTAATCAGCACATTTTCCCTCCAATTTCTTCGTCACTTACGTTCAACGTTTCGACACGAGTGGCTTCTAAAAAAATCTCGCTTTCATTATCCTCGAAAATCTAAGCAGATCTCATTTACAGGGGGTTCTCGGAAAATATTCACAGCAGACGTTTTCGCGGGCCGTTCTTCTCATTATGAAAATGTGTACCAATCTCTAGTAATGCGGTGATTATGACCTTTTTCAGGGCAAAGCCTTGGTATTGCAACTGTTTTGTGAGATGAACAGAATATTTTACTTCATCAGTGTTTCTGATGGGGGCATTTAATTTTATGGGCAAATATTGTGCGGAATCTTGGAAGTTTCGTCAGTGGTGACGACAAAGTAGGACTCAGAGCCTCTAATATAAGTTTTCGCATATAAAAACGGCTCGAACGCGTTCTCGTAAACGTTTCAATTACTATGGAGTAATTGGCAGCACCACTTGCGGATCGAAACGGCAACTAACTTGTTCTCATAGTATTTGACATTTTAACGCAAACGTGCTCGAGACGTATTTTGTGACCGAAAACTTACACTAAGCATTCAGAGCCTCTAGTGTAAGTTTTCGCATATAAAAACGTCTCGAACGCGTTCACGTAAAAGTCTCAATTAGTATGGAATAATTGGCAGCGCCGCTTGCGGATCGAAACGGCAACTAAAATTTCTCATAGTATTTGACATTTTAACGCAAACGTGCTCGAGACGTATTTTGTGACCGAAAACTTACACTAAGCATTCAGGTAATCTATGGCGTGAGAGTCATTAGGGTAGACAGCACACAAAATATTGCGTCACCTTCCCGCTGCCTGACGCACGCTGCTGCAAGTCATAACTACAAAGTGAGGTAACTCGGACGTTTAGACAGAGCAACTAGGTACTCTGTGAGTTGGGTGTCAATACTGTTACTACTACACGTTTTCTTGTAAATATCATCCGAAGTGACAGGTCCCTTAACAGTTTGTAAAAACATTACCTACGAGCATTATTCTTAAGTACAACTTGCATAAAAATAATATCTAAATATCTGGAAACGTACTATAGATGGTGCGTCACAAAAAATATTAAACGATGATTCCAATTAACACAGTTTTATGAAGTATTTATTTTGTTTTAATTGATTTGATTCGATACGCATTAAAAAAGTAATATTTAAAGTTTATTTTTATTTCATTTATTTATTTCATGCAACACTATCACAAGTTTAATTTAGTTTAATACTGAGTAAGTATTAGAAACGCATATTTACTTACTTTTTAGGTTAGTCAGCCTTTACGTTATCTTTTTCAACATTTAACAAACTTTTAATAAAAAATTAAAGAAAAAAATATTAGCAATATTTATACAAAACCTTGAAACTCATTTTTTATCTACCTATTTCAAATGGCTCAATTAAAAATCGATTCATCACAAAATCTTTTTTAGGTGCAGTTCACAAGAGCACATTTTTATTATTTCTAGTTCTGTGTGACATAATCCAGTCTTTGTCACTTTTAATATTCTGTGAGTTGTACGATTATATCCCCAAAGTAGACAATGTCCGTTTGTTATTTCTATTCAGCTCTGTTTGACAATATTTAGCTTTTAGGGTTGCCACAGACCCTAATTTAAATAGATAATATTATGTAAGTCCTTTAAAACCGCTGTTCGGAAATTGAGATTGAAGCGGTTATTGAATTTTTTTTAAACAAAATGTTATTAATATACTACATAAAAAAAAGCGGAATCTTGATACAAACGTTCATGTTTTACTTGTTTTATCGTATTTTTGTAAGTTACAAGCAAATTTAAAATGTAAAAACTTAATTTTTTTAAATTCACAGAGCGGGTATTTAATGATTAAATAGAAAAAACTTGGCTTGGTTATTTGCGAATTAAAATAATGTTTGTTTCAAAATATACGAGTTTATTTTCGTATAAAATTGAGGTAACATAGCGATGTTACCTCAATTTGATATTTGTAAAGCGTTACAACCCTAATTTAAACTGTTTCATTTAGGTTTAAAGTCCTCATTTCGTGAAGTTCACAACATTGAAAACGCAAACATTAGAGTATTTTATTCTGATAAAACGCAACATGTTGTGGTTATACCTCTACAATTATTGCAAAATTAAATACTGCCTTAAAACAGGTAAGTAATTTAATTTAATCTTAGCATTAATCCTAACTAATATTGTAAGTAAATGTGAAAGTATGTCTAATTTTTACCTTGTCACCCTTAAACCACAGGATTGGAATTTAGAATAAAGATAGTTTCAGTCCTGGGGACATAGGTACAATAGTTTTTATCCCGGGCAATCACATAATTCCCGCGGGATTGCGATATGCCAAGTCTGGGACAACAATGATTTTTTTTTTTAATCGAAGCTAATTTAGACGCAGCAAAAAGCTGTAACTTATTAATTGTTACTAATTTTATAACTTTTAAACGAATTTGCTGTACCATTAAATTATAATTGTAAAATACAGATTGATGAAAGTGAATGAAGCGAAAGTGGTATGTCAGGATCGTAGCAAGTGGAACAAAGTAGTCTCTACTTACCCTTATGGGAAAGGCGTTCTATTGTAATTAAATATAAATTGCAATTAACTAACTTAAGGCCTAAATACTTAAATTAAACTATTATTATTATAACAACGTAACACAGTAGGTACGCAATTGTACTCGTAAATAGTAGCTTCATCTAAAACGGAGAGTAGGGATGTAGACTCAATTTAGTTAAATCGACAGTTTTTGCTACCCTGACGGGGGTTCCAATTAATTTGGCAGCTTTGTTTTTGCGTAGGCCTATTCCATTATATGAACCTTCACGGGTAATTAATTTGCACACGTTATAAGGGTAACCTATTGATAGACGATAGCGTTTTGATTGAATTATAAATAACAAAGATTGAATTTGTGAATAACGTCTAAGCGAGAATGTTTGAAATTGATAGAACTATATTCGATATGACGATTAACTTAACGTTACACTGTGTCATGAGCATTTTTGAAGTGTAAATAAACTTCTTTAGCGGCGTTGGGCTCTTTTTGGGATTGGTAAATTTTTTATAATATAAAACTATCGTGAGGCTCAGACATACTAATGTAAATAAACGACGTAATAAAACGTGACCAACTGGTCGCCGCCCGGTTGGGCGTCCCAGGTATCGCTGGGGGGACAGTGTCCAGGCGGATTTGCGACGTCTTCAAGTCGACGACTGGCAAGAAGCCGCGCACGATCGGGACAGATGGCGTGCTCTCGTTTCGGAGGCCAACACCCTATTTGGGTCCCTGAGCCAAGTTAGTTAGTTAGTTAATAAAACGTGAGTTATCCGTTTATTTACATTGGTAAAAAATGTTAAACTCGCGTCAGGCGTTTGATGGAGGGAGAGTTTAATTACCATGATATCAGTAGGCTTATTGTCTAACTCGCTCGCAATCGCCATCGTGTTCATTTTGACAGTTCTTGTATGAATGTGACAGCTAGCTGATTCCGATGCCAATTTTATTGTCAGCCCATACATGAACTGTCAAAATGAATACGATGGCGATTGCGAGCGAGTTAGACAATAAGCCTACAGATCCTCTAAAGCTTATTTTGAAATACGAATGAATCGCGTTCGATTTTTGAAGTGTTATCGGTTATGCGCGTTTTGGAACGCAGCAGTGCAGTGTTTTGGATTCGGTCAGCCCGTCTCACTCCAAGCATACTGGACTCCATTCTGCCGTCCTAATTAAAAAGGACGTATATGCTTTTCATATGACATACATATACGTCCTTTTTAATTAGGAGGGCAGCATTTCAGTTAGCAACCTTCAGTTTGATCTTCTGTAACTTGGTGAATATTTTGAACACGATAAGTTACGATTGGTTGAAAACACATTAAATAAATACCTACCCACGTATTCTTTTCAGTACAGATTTAATAAATGGTTGTGCCGCTTTGCTCGTACCATACACGTCTACGAATTTAGCTCTTAACTCTAGCTCAATGCTATAAAAGGCAGATTGCATGAAAAAAAAAACAGTTGTTGTTAAGGTTATTTTGAATTTAAGCTGTTTTTTTTTAATATACGATTTTTATCTTACTAATATAATGAACGTCTCTCTGTACGTCTGTTTGCAGGGTAAAACCGTTTTACTGAATGGAAAGAAGATATTATTATTTACTTTGTACGCATTAAGAAATAAAAAAGGCTACTTTTTTGTGATAATGATAAACGGATTTGTAGACAAATTTAGTTGCCCTTGACTCGTTTTTTTTTTAATTCGCTATTTGAATTAAATTAGGCCACACGAACTATCCGGGATTAAAAACCAATCAGGTCAAGTGCGACCGGATTGTGATTCTCTATTCTAAGCTCCAATAACGAGTCGGAGGATATTAAAATAAATTGCACGATCCTGTAAAACTAGTGTTCATTCATTCAAATTGCACGAACCTGTGAAACTGACCCACTGTGGAACCCTTTCACAGTAAGTAAATGTTTTAGTGAAGTTATATTAAATTGTCAAGGAAAATCTTGTGACTTTTACTGTGAGAATGTCCTTCCGTGAATCAGGAATCAAATTGTGTGATGGTACCTACCTTACCCTGTTATTTAGGAACTGGCACCTGTGACAGGGTTTACATTTATCCTATTTACTAATTCTACTAATATTATAAATGCAAAAGTATGGATGGATGGATGTTTGTTTGTTACTCAATCACGCCAGAACGGCCCAACGAATCTGGATGAAATTTGGCACATACATAGAGAAAAGTCTGCAATAGCACATAGGCTACTTTTTATCCCGGAAAATTCCCGCGGGATAGCAATAAACGAATACTTTGCAGACGAAGTCGCAGGCAACAGCTAGTATTACATTATTATAAATGCGAAAGTTAGTGACGGAGTGAGTGTGTATGTTTTGTTCCTTCTTCACGCTGAAGCAACTGGATGGATTTGGATAAAATTTTGAACGAAGATAGCTGGTACCCTTGATTAAAATATAGGCTACTTTTTTTTTTTTTTTTTTTATGTGAATAGGAAGGCAAACGAGCAAGTGGGTCACCTGATGGTAAGCGATCACCACTGCCTATAGACACCCGCAACCCCGGAGGGATTGCAGATGCGTTGCCAACCTAGAGAACTTAGAAAAATGAAAAATTGAAAATTTCCCGCCAGATATCGATAAACATGTGAAAGGTCGTAACTGTCTAGAGTCGCAACGTAAATACTTATTGCAGAATATACTATCAACATCAGTTTAAATCTAATTCTAGGCGGACGAAGTCGCGGGCAGAAGCTAGTATTAAAATAAATAAATCAAGCGACTTGTGGCAACTTTAATACTTAGTCTTTATTTAAGACTACAATAAATAGGCACTGGTTTTCCTTATAGAACAAAAACGTATAATCAAAGTCAAAAAAACCATAAACAATAAAAAGAGTAAAAAAGATCTAAAAAAGTGCAGTCTTGCACAGTCTTGGTTTTAGCTTTGGTTTATTTACTTGACGCAGTATCAAGTTTTTGTGATAAACTATGATCCAATTTTCATGGCACCTTGTTAAAGTAATTTAACGCCAGTCTCTGAGTGTCCCCATGTCAGGGTAGGTAACGTAAGAGCGCGACCATTTATCATGTTACGTTTGTATCAACATGCGAGGCGCGTAGGGTGCGTATACAATACATGTCGGGGGGAGTCCATGTTTGCGTGGCTGTCATAAAAATTCACCATTAGCAATGTGATTGGTCACTTCGTCGGAGTTTTTCTCGCTATGTAGGTATACTCCTCGCGGCGAATCTCTTCTTCTTCTTTTTTCTTTGTGGCGTTACAAGTCGTTATAGTGACGACAACTTCGCCAATGTCGAATCGGCCAATGCAAATAAAATCTTGTGACAAAATGTAACACGGTCAAAGACCCCCTCCCCCCCTGTCGGGCTCTTAGCCAACGGTCAATGATATCCCTCAGATACTGCCAGGAAATCATTAGCCGTTGCCCAGGGTGCACCGGACCAAGCACTGCTCTTCCCCCCGGACGGATCCAGAAACGAACCGCAGCTCTTGGCCACACGTGGAGGTAACCCGACATGCACCCCGCGGTGAATCCCCATCCCTATGACACTTCTAGTGACAGTTCATTTTATATAAGTAACCTTGTAATGAGGTTCGGTCACGTTGAATCGTTTAGAGGCGAAACTTAAAAGCACGTCATAATATAATAGAAATATAAGATTCGAATAAGAATAATAATGAAATTATTAAGTATTTATCATATCGATACCGGAAATCTCAAATGGCGTAAAGGACAAAAATGCGAAAATGAGTCTTAAGTGTCATCGTATACAGCTTTTTTTCCCTATCGAATGGTATATGCCAAGCAATGCTACGATTTAAAATATGTCCTTTACCACTCTTCATTTTTGACGAGTTATTCAAGATTTTTATGACAGAAAATGATTTAAAGGACATTTTATAATTGTACTTTGGACGTAAACCTTTATTTGAATAGTGTACCTGGGTGTAAGAGACTACTCTGCTTTTATGTCTTTTGTTACCTAGTTCACTTTTGACATAATTTAAATACTTAGGTCGTAAATGCTATATGCTATTTACGTGTGTCCTTTAAGACCTAAGTGATTGTTAGAGTTCATAAAAAAATATGGGAGTAAATGATTAAAATGACTAAAATTGTTCGTAAATGACTTTACGACCCAAGTTTTGTCGCTACTTTGATGATTTTACTCGTAGTTCTTGTTAGATACTGTGTGAGACAGAGTACGCTATACATAAATTATAACGTAGTAAAGGACCGCAATAATAACAGAGACATCATACGACGTAGGGCAGGGTGCCGAAGGGTGCGAGCGGGGAGCATGGCGGCGGGGTAAGGGCTCGCTAACCGGACAAACGTAAACAAATAGGTTCATACTGCCTACCTGCGCCGTCGCCGCTCCGCGCGAATTTTTGTATGCACACGAGTTTTGCTGTGTTTCTTGCATTATTTTGTGGCTATAACTTAGTGCAGTTTGTGATAAGTAATTTTCACAATGCCGAATAGAAAATCGACCAAAAAAAAGCTTGATCCCTTAGCGGCGCGTAAAAGAAAAAGTCAATCTATATTGGGTTATCAAGAGAACATGTTACGGTAAGTGATAATTTGAATAATTATCTGTTTGTAGTTATTGTATATCATGTTATAAAATACCAGAAGATAGAAGGAAAGCTCTATATTCATACTTTTGGGGTCTTGATGTACAACGCCGACGTGATTGAATCGTAAGATGTGCTAGTGTATGTCAAATTAAAAGAAAAAAAAACCAAACTTGACGAAAGCCGAAGAAATGTTACCAACCGGGTGCCGACGGAATTACAGCCGAACTCCTGAAGGCAGGTGGTAAACCAGTCCTTAAGGGCCTTCAGACGCTGTTTAGTTCCGTCCTCCACCAGAGGAGAACGCCGAAAGCATGGAACAGAAGTGTGGTGGTGGTCATCTTCAAAAAAGGTGATAACACCTTGCTCAAGAACTATAGACCCATCTCACTTCTGAGACATATTTACAAGCTATTTTCCAGGGTCATCACAAATCGCCTCGCACGCAGGTTCGACGACTTTCAGCCTCCCGAACAAGCCGGCTTCCGAAAAAGCTATGGTACCGTATACCACATACGTGTGTTGCGGCAGGTTATACAGAAGACCTAAGAGTATAACCGCCCCCTTTGCCTTGCATTTGTGGACTACGAGAAAGCCTTCGATTCGATCGAGACTTGGGCTGTGCTCCAGGCTCTCCAGCGGTGCCAAGTTGACTACCGGTATATCGAAGTGTTGTGTCTGTACGAAAACGCCACTATGTCCGTCCGACTACAGGACCACAGCACGAAGCGTATTCCTCTGCAGCGGGGAGTTAGACAAGGAGATGTGATCTCTCCGAAACTGTTCACCGCCGCATTGGAGGACGCTTTTAAGGTTCTGGACTGGAAAGGACGAGGCATCAACATTAATGGCGAATACTTCACTCATCTTCGATTCGCCGACGACATTGTAGTCATGGCTGAGACCATGGAGGCCCTCAGCGCTATGCTCGCTGATCTCAGCAGAGTTTCCGACCGAGTTGGCCTGAAAATGAACATGGACAAGACGAAAGTCATGTGTAATGTCCATGTTGTGCCAGCTCCCGTAATAGTCGGAGGCTTTGCGCTCGAAGTTGTTGACGACTATATATACCTGGGACAAACGGTCCAGTTAGGTAGGTCCAACTTTGAGAAAGAGATCACTCGTCGAATCCGACTCGGCTGGGCAGCGTTAAGGGAAGCTTCGCAGTGTCTTTTCGTCCAAATTACCGCAGTGTTTAAAGTCAAAAGTCTTTGACCAGTGAGTATTGCCAGTGATGAAATACGGATCTGAAACATGGGCGCTAACGATGGGCCTCATGAGGAAGCTCAAAGTCACTCAGAGGGCTATGGAGAGGGCTATGCTCGGGGTTTCTCTGCGAGATAGAATCAGAAATGATGATATCTGCAGTAGAACTAAGGTTACCGACGTAGCCCGAAGAATTGCGAAACTGAAGTGGCAGTGGGCGGGGCACATTGCTCGCAGGACCGATGGCCGATGGGGTCAGAAGGTTCTCGAATGGCGTCCGCGGACCGGGAGACGAGCTGTCGGTAGGCCTCCAACAAGATGGAGCGACGACCTGATCAGGATCGCGGGATCGCGGTGGATGCGGAAGGCACAGGACCGGTCCGAGTGGAGAGCCTTGAGGGAAGCTTATGTCTAGCAGTGGACGTCTTTCGGCTGATATGGTGATGATGATGATTTGAAGTATCGATTTTCACTACAAAACTACAATTTGATAGGAATTGCAGGTATAAGCCCTATTTTTGGTAAAATAAAAAACAGTTTTGTACTTTGAATAATAAAAATCTTTCAGTAATGAATAATAATGCTGTATTATTTGGATGGATTACGACCTATTTTAATTATTTCAATCTCAATTTGTACAATTTCATGTTCTTTATACCCCATTTTGTGTCAATTTCCTTCTCTTACGACAATAATAATGCCCTTTTATTTTGCTAAAGGGACCTTTACGACTGAAGGTCACGTACGGTGGTCACATTATCAACTTTCGTAAAGGACACAATATCAAAAATTGATGGCAGTAAAAGACATTATCTCCGTAAATACGCTTCTTCCAGTAAAAATTATAATTCTACCTGATAGAAGAGATAAAAATAACTATAACCTCCCTTAACATCATTTTTATGAAATAATAAACAAAAGAGTTACTATTTTTTTTTCAATGATGTAAACGTTTTTTGCTTGTATTGTAAAGTCTTAAAATGTCCTTTACGCCAATTGAGATTTCCGGTATCGATATTTTATGGAAATAATTTCACCTTAACTTACATGTTGACGTAAAAGACGCAAAAGTTACTTCGTTAGGCTGGTATCGACTAAGGAGTGGGTGTATCGATAAACATGACTAGGAATATCGGTAAACAGATGACGTTGACTGTACAGAATGGAAGAAAGTTTGTTGTTCATATATAATAATTTAATGTCCTGGGGCTTGGCATAAATAAAACAAACGCTTTGTGTTATAATTATTATGATTAACTTTACTTAATGTTAAAAGACCAGAGCCTCTAGTGTAAGTTTTCGCATATAAAAACGTCTCGAACGCGTTTACGTAAACGTCTCAATTACTATGGAAAATTTGGCAGCGCCACTTGCGGATCGAAACGGCAACAAAATGTTCTCATAGTATTTGACATTTTAACGCAAACGCGTTCGAGACGTATTTTGTGACCGAAAACCTACACTAAGCATACAGTAGGCTTATTGTCTAACTCGCTCGCAATCGCCATCGTGTTCATTTTGACAGTGAATGTATGGGCTGACAATTGGCATCGGAATCAGCTAGCTGTCACATTCATACAAGAACTGTCAAAATGAACACGATGGCGATTGCGAGCGAGTTAGACAATAAGCCTACTGATTAAACGCAAGTCATTATATTATCTTTGCCAGAAAATAGAAAAATCGAAACTATTAGAAATGTCAGCGGAACTGTCATAGGGATCAACATTCGCCGCGAGAAGTATAATGATAAACAAGTGGCAGTGATAACGTAAAAGTATTATTAGCCCGCACACCATAATGAACGACAACTCGCCACCTGCATACACCGGTTTCCCGCAACTGTCACGATGTCGGTCCACCTAGTGGGAGGCCTGCCAACTGCGTCTTCCGGTTCGTGCTCGCTACTTGTCTACTTACTTGGTCTAAATTTGAAGTCAGAGGGCTTGAATTTCGGAGTTCCTTTCATTCCGTCCCTCTCACTCTTCTGTTAGTGTGAGCGCATGGAACAAACGTCGAATTCTGGCTTCGGTAGTAGGGAACCGTCTTTATATAGTTAGTATTCCGAGCGCCATCTCGGACGGGATCAGACGATATAAGCATCTCAAATATTAGTCGACAAGCAACTTTTAGAATATTATTAAATTTATTTAGGTTAAGTTGAATGATTTCTTTGGAAAAGTAAGTGTATTGAATATGTAGACCGGAAGATAACGTGCCAGCAGAAATAAAATCATGGATTTGTACGTCATGACATTATTTTAATAATAATAATGCGTTTCTAGCGTTAGTTCATTATTGTGTTTGTAACAATTCTCATAATTAGCTATGTTAGCAGTGTTTCTACTTCTACGCTAATGTGTAATGTGTAATGTTGTGTAATGTTGCTTCTCTTGGAAGGGAATGGCCGAAAATCATAGGAATCATATCATAGGCGAAGCGGCTATTTTCTACCTATAGACCCACAATCTTGCTAAACGTGGCCTGGAGGTATTGTTATCTTAAGCTCTGTCTACCCCGTAAGGGATAAAAACGTTATCTTTCTACTTGAAACGTCATAAAAGTAGAAATTGTCTCATATTTCCTATATCTTTATTCCGTCCTTACCTACTTCTTTCTATACTGCATTTTTACACCATCGCACAACTAGAGACCTCTTACCCTACCCCTCCTTTCTAATAGAAATGTAAACGAATAGAAAGGTAAACGAGCAAGTGGGTCACCTGATGGTAAGCGATCACCACTGCCCATAGACACCCGCAACCCCGGAGGGATTGCAGATGCGTTGCCAACCTAGAGGGCTAAGATGAAATGCCTCTTGTGCCCGTAATTTCCCCGGCTGTCTTACTCTCCACACCGGAACACAGCAGTGCAGGCACTGCTGCTTAGCGGCAGGATTAGCGAGTAAGATGGTGGATAGCTATCCGGACGGACCTTGCACAAGGCCCTACCACCCGCTCCTCTTCCTCTTCATCTTTTCCCTCTTTCTTTCCTCTTCGTTCTTGCTAAACGTGGCCTACGAGTATAGGTCTTGTCACCTTAAGGCCGTTTGTCCACCGCCGCCGTCACCATCACGTCACCGAGAACGAGATGACGGCGCCGAAGTAGCGGTACATACATTTACTTAAGCCGCGTGTCCACCGCACATCCGTCACCCGAGCGCTGCGGTACCGCTACTTCGGCGCCGTCATCTCGTTCTCGGTGACGTGACGGTGACGGCGGCAGTGGACAAACAGCCTTAGGCTCTGTCTCTCCGTAAGGGATAACGACGTGATAAAATTTGTCTATGTGTGTATGCACAACAGAGAAAGCAGATAACTATTGTTGGGTGGTCATTGTTAAAAATATGGCATGGTACTGTGTGGTGGGACCTTTATGTTACGTGCCCTGTTCACAATTCATACACTGTTCCACTTACTGACACAGAATGTCTTAAAGCAGACTAAAGGACCATGATAGATGCCGCTAAGGGGACTATTACCCTCCGATATTTCGATAGAACAATGCTTGTACGTAAACATTGTTCCAAACGCCCGGACAAAGCTATTGTGTCGAGGATAAATATTTGTTCTCGTGTATCGAAGTTCCGGTGTTGATATAAACCAACTCTTAGGCCTTAGCTATTTCTAATTATTACTTGTCAATTAAGTAAATGGTGTAGAATAGAGGATAGAGAGTGGAAGGTTAATATTTTTAGTAATTGAAATGGACAATGAATGGCAAAATAACGCCTGATTCAATAAAATATCTAAATGTCACTGAAAACTAGAACAGAAAAATCCGAACAGTAAAGCTATTATGGCCGAGAATCGAGCGAATCGAATGATAGCTGTAGGTAAAAGAAAATGAAATGTCTTTAGCTACAGTTTGTTACATAGAAATTCTTCATGATTTTTCGGGATTTTTACTCAGAATTACCATACTCCCGGGATTTGAAGACGTGAAAAATATCTTCATAATTAATTACCTCGAAATTTTCGAGGTCACGCGTCTTTTGCTCTACTAATTAAAACTTCTTTAAATACGCTTTTTCTTGATTAAGCCCCACGAGTTTTAGTGATTCCCTTTAAAACGGTTATTGCGGCAAACAGATTTTAACAGAAAAAATATTGTCAAATTTTTCCAATTAAATATTATCAAGTATCATTCAAATCAAAAAAGCCGTGGTAGCCTAGTGGTTTGACCTGTGGCCTCTCAAGCAGAGGGTCGCGGGTTCGAATCCCGGGGCTCGCACCTCTGAGTTTTTCGGAATTTATATGCGATATTTACCATGAGCTTTTCGGTGAAGGAAAACATCGTGAGGAAACCTGCACACAACTGCGAAGCAATTCAATGGTGTGTGTGAAGTTCCCAATCCGCACTGGGCCCGCGTGGGAACTATAGCCCAAGCCCTCTCATTCTGAGAGGAGGCCTGTGCCCAGCAGTGGGACGTGTAAGGCTGATGATGATGATGATGAAGTATCATTTAAGCTAACCTCATAAGTTTCTGGTCTGCCCCCAGAGCTTATAGTCGTAAACATGGGTTATTATATTTACATATATCTTGCTTGGGCCTATTATATAGCAACTAACCCAAACTATGTTTACTAAGTAGAGGCCGGAATCCAGGGGCTTTAAGTATCCGTATGTGATCCCCTTGGATGGCCGAATAAATATATCTACTTTGTAATAGGGGGCTACGGTGCAGAGCTCGAAACAGCTAATGCAGTTAGCTTGAATAACCGCCAGAACAAGTAGCATATTAGAAGGTTAAAACCGTAGAATAATGCTGAATGTGCCCCTTTTGGCGCGCCGTTCAAGTTATTTTTTTTTTCCTAAGCCTTCGTATTTTTGTTATGTTGCGCATGTAAAGTCAAATTGTGTGTCATTAAACGCCTTTTTTCTTCATTTTCTTCTAAAACCAGTTATTTTTTTCAATGAAGTCAAAATTTGCGATGTTTTGTGAAGTATGATTCAACAACGCGTTCAGGATGTTGCTAGGGCTACCGCGACACTGCAGCGCCTCCGCCATGTTCGCGGAGGCGCGCACAGACGGCTTTCACGCGATAATGCAAAAGAAGACGGCCTCTCTTCTCCATCGTGTGCGCGGTAGCAATAATAGCATCCTGAACATGATTGCAAACCGGCTAGACTGTCCTTTGTTGTGGCACATGACTAAAAAAGTCATAAGGGTCGCATAATTTATAATTGTACAATTATCTTAAGTACTAACATAGTCATAGTTTTTATTTTACTCATTATTTTAAAGTACTAACATTATTATGGATGACCATGTGTTTTGTCTGAAATAAATGATTATTATTATATTATATAAACAGGTACAACATAACTACTTCAACGAACGTGCGTGTTTATAACTCTTTCACGCTAGAGCGGGAGTAATGTATTTTGAAAATGAACACAGAAAAATTATAAAGTGCATTATCCTTTATTTTCGAAAGTTGCGTTAACCTTTATTTTCAAAAGTTGCGTGGTTCCATAAGATAGCGACTAGCTTAATAATGATTTGACAAGTAAAACGAAATGAGCGTTCGAATACATGATTTAAACTGTCTCTTACCTATTTTATCTGTGACATCTCCTTTTAAGGGCTGGACACAAAGATTGATGTCCTTTTAACCATCATTAGAAGATTTGAAAGATTACAAGACATTTCCTTGTTTGGACCGAACCCTTAGGGTAGGCGGGAGTCCTAAAATTGTTTTACGACTCTCCGAGGTAGGGCTTAAGGTTTGCTAAGTTTACGATTCAAGTTGAAGATGTATTTACTATGTGGGTAAATCATAATATTTTATGAACAATAAAAGTTTGAAATGATTCACTGTGATTATATAAATTGGGGACGTATTTGAATATCGAAATTTAAAATATCTAAGGTTAAAAAGTCGACGGTCAAAATATCGAAAATTAAAATATCGAACGATCTAAATATCTACTATCATTATATCGACGTGTGAAATACCTAAAATTCAAATACCGAACGGCTAAAATATCGAAAGTTCAAAATATCTACAGTCGAATGCTCGATATATGTTAAAATCGAAACACAAAAGATCGACCATCAAAAACCCAGCGTATAAAATATCGAAAATTGAAATAGTCTCACATTCCTACAGCTCAAATGCCGAATGGTTAAAATAGTTTTTAATAGAGTTTAAAGGTCGAAATTCAAAATATCGAAATTATATTATCGAATATATTTGATGCACAGGCAACATAGGTTAGGTTAGGTTAGTATTGCGTCAAGGCACGAAGCGAATAATTGAATAGCTCCGTCGACTTTTCCTCGTAGCTATTCAATTCTCATGCGACTAAATGTTTCGTATGACAAAGTAAAATGTGTGATCAACAAAAATAACTTTGAATAGCTACGAGAAAAGGTCGACAGAGCTTCTATTCCGCCTAGTTGAGGCGCTTCGCGCCTTGACGCAATACTAACCTAACCTAACCTATGTTGCCTGTGCATCAAATATATTCGATGGCGACTGCATCAGATATATTCGATAATATAATTTCGATATTTTGAATTTCGACCTTATGATCGTTCGACATTCTGTTTTTCGATATTTTGACCGTTGACTTTTTAACTTTCGATATTTTAATTTTCGATATTCAAATACGTGTAAATATTAAAATTAAAACATAGGCTTCTGCTAACTTAGTAATCGTTTCACTTAGATATTTGCCATTGCTAAGTTAGCAAAAGGCTATAGAGCGTTTATGAATAAGGGGGTTAAACTGTCAGTAGACGTCCTGTAACAGTCCCTCAGATAGAACATAATAATAATAATATAGCCTTTTTATTCCGAATTCGCCACAATTTCAGTAAGTACGTGTTGTTGTTGTTTTTTTTTATTATTATTAAATTGTCGCTTAATTCGGCGTGCCTCATGGCATAAGCCTCCTCCGTGTATTGGAAGGTTTGGGCTATAGTTCCCACGCGCGCCCAGTGCGGATTGGGAACTTAACACACACCATTGAATTTCTTCGCAGATGTGTGCAGGTTTCCTCATGATGTTTTTCCTTCACCGAAAAGCTCATGGCAAATTTCAAATGTAATTTTCGCACATAAATTCCGAAAAACTCAGAGGTGCGAGCCCGGGATTTGAACCCACGACGCTCTGCTTGAGAGGCCACAGGTCAAACCACTAGGCCACAACGCCTTTTTTTATAGAACATACATAGAGTTGAATAAAATAAATCGTATAGCACTTGGTAACGTTGTCGGTGGAAATGTCATACTGACGTACTATATTTATCTGAAAAGGTTTCATACAGGGACGCGCCTCAATGGTTTACAATACTGGGGGCACGGCAGTGCCCCCGCCAAGAAGAAAAAAAGGCGGGGCTACCTACTTTCCCTCGAACCATCTCGTCGTTTTTCAAACCTTCATAACAACGTCCCAGTTAACAACAGAGAGCCCAAATTGACAGCATAAAATGTGACCAGGAAATTCATTAAACACACCAAGTTTCGTTGATCTAGCTTTTATACTTTAGATTTTATTGGGACCCAAAATACGTTAATTTAGTCACTTACGTGCCGTCCATAAAGTACCTATGTTACACCAATTTCATCGCTTTTAGAGCCCCCCCCCCCCTTGTCACAGGGTTTACTATGAAGACTAGAAAGACTACAATTACTTATTTTGTTCGTGTGTCTCTTACTTTACTTACTTTACCTATCAGGGTACTTCCCGATGTCTTAAAATACCTATCTACAGATAGAGACAGAAGAAAAACGGCAAAAACTGAAAAAAAATCATGTTTTTCTACATAAAATGTTATCACTCTGTTGGTACTTCTATATAATAATAATTATTATTATATTATTATTAAACGATGTGTTCACCTATAATTGGGGTGCATACGAAATTAATATCCGTAATTAATCATTGAAATGTAATAATGTTATGTATGTGCTCTGTTGGTTTCCCGAATAAACGAATAAATAAATAAAATAAAATTATAATGAAAATTTCAACCGAAAACTCCATGGCTCGTGTTCTTCTCCCATTTTATGTGACGTCACAATGGCATTTGCCAGCTGAAATTGATTTTGAAAACGGTAACCATACTTATCGCACTTCCGACGAGGTTCCCTTTGGTGCTCTCTCTTTCATCTTTACCGGGAGTGATATAATGAACTCTTTTACGACCATCAAGTCATAAAAGTTACTGGCCGTTTAATTAAACCCAAGCTGTCGCTTATCTGTTTCATTCAGCCTAATAAAAAGATCCTTACAAAAATCTCAAGGTAAGCCCATCTTTGCAGTCGTAAAATAATTTTGATTGCTCCCAAACTTATATAAGTAACTTACATGTGTATACAAATCACGTCTTTATCCTTACGGGGTAGACAGAGCCTAAAGTAACAATAGACCTACAGGACACGTTTAGTAAGATTGTGGGCGTATAGAGATGTAAAATGGAATCAAAATAGTGATGGATTGCTAGCCGCATCGCCTAAAACATGATTCCTAAGGTTTTCGTCTTTCCCTCGATGGGCGAAAGAAACCTACGTTAGCAAATAACTGTAAAATCATTACAATGTGTTTATAAATTATACTGAAAACTAGAAAACATGGAAAACATGGAAAAATCCTAAAATTAAAGCTACAGCCGGGAATCGAACTCATTATCTTCAATCTATAATGCCTGCTTTTCCCTTACACCACTTGGAATAAAAACTAAAATTTGTGCAAAACCCTCGGTGCGCGATTCCGGCTCGCACGTAATCGATTTTTAAATCTACAGTTAAATCGCATCAAAAATTAAAGTAATCTGAAGTAATTCGCAGTAAAAAGCAGCAAAATATTTAATAGCCCTTTAATGTTCAATTACACCATAATGAAGCTTTTAACTGTCATCCGAGAACCATGGAGTGGTACTGTAATTAACGTAATCATGGCCGCTTGTAGCAATCGACTGCTATTCTGTTTACAATGAGACGTAATAAAGGAGAGCAAACATCGTTAACGCCTATTCTACATACTGTCGCAGCGATTGTCAAACGAAAGCAACTCACAGGCAACCAACGAACGTTAGGGTACCATCAACATAATTTTATTGTTGTGTAAATTAGAATTAGGTCAAGAGTACCCGAAACCGACGAGCATGTATGAATAGATTGATGAATGTGGATGAAGCGAAAGAGGTATGTCAGGATCGTGGCAAGTGGAACAAAGTAGTGTCTGCCTACCCCTGTGGGAAAGAGGCGTGACGATATGTATGTATGTATGTAAATTAGCTTCTGGCCACGACTTCATCCGCATAGAATTAGAAATTGTAATGTTTATCGCTATCCCGCGGAAACTATGTAATTTCCGGGATAAAAAGTAACCTATATTTTAAGTTAGGTTACCAGCTAGATCTGTTCCAAATTTGATTCAAATCCGTTCAGTGGTTTCAGCGTAAAGAAGGAACAAACATACACACTCACTCACTCACATCGTCACAAACGTTGTCATTTATTTGAGGGCGGTCTTGCTTTTAGTACGTCACGTTTAGCATCTAGTTCTCGCCTCTTTTCGTCCTCAAACTCATACACTCTTTCTTGGTCACTCAGTGGCATTTCGTAGGTCTTAACTACTTTTTTAAGCCTTTGTCAGAGGTAAATTGTAACGCTCGCTCACACCAGTATTTTCCGACTCCCAACCCTTTTATTTAAGTTAGTTCGTCGAACCCTGCGCCCGAGTGTGACCAACGTTAATATCCGCTTATGAAGAATGCCAGGGAGACGGCAAATAATAAATGTCACAAGAAACAATGGACTGAACAATACGACGATTTGTCACGTTTTTGTCACATTTTGTCACATTGTTTACAACGCCTCGCGAATTGAACGTGACAATTCTGTACCCTTTGAGGGATGAGTTTAGATTTAGTTGTATTACAAAAATTACAGTAAAAAGTTTATAAGGTCGTCTTGTTGGAAAAAAACAAAACTATCTTACTCACTGGTCTTACAGCCAAGACAAGTTATGGTGGTTTCCCAGCTGTGTTCCAGCGTGGAGAATAAGGCAGCAGCATTTGCAGATAAGGCAGTGGTGATGATCCGGACGGACCCTGCACGACCTACACCTACCACCCGCAAAAATATATTCATTTGAAAATAAGCAAAGTAAGCTTTTAGAGGATCTGATATCCTGGTACTTAAACTCTCCCTCCGTCTTACGCCTGACGCGAGTTCAACATTTTTTACCCATCCCAAAAAGTTCAACGTCGCTTAAGAAGTTTTCCCTTCAAAAATCTTTATTCCCTGTGTTAGGAACTATTCTTAGCTGTACCAAGTATAAAGTTTGTATTCTTAGAGTTGATAGATAGTTGGTATGTGGCTCGTACTCCGTCATCATTATGCAGCTACTGTTCAATAACTTGCCTGCCTCAGTTCTATAACTTCGGTTGTGCATGTGCATACTAACAGTTTCACACCTGCTTTGACGCCGTGATCAAATAAACTTAGGGTGCGACCAAACCGCCGCGTATACGCAGTGACGTGTCGTATGCGTCACGTTTTCTCACCGTTTTTTCATACATTTTGTTGCGATTCCGTAACGTCACCGTTTTTTAAGCGGCGGTGTGGTCGCACCCTTAAACGATACTACATCGCAAATAGTACAAAGATACATCGCGCACGTCTTTATGTTTTACGGGGTAGACGGGGCAGGGGCGGGGGTAACAAGATCTAAAGGCCATATTTAGCATGATTGTGGGCGTTTAGATAGAAAGGGGAATCACAGTAGTGATGGGTTGCTAGCCACATCGCCTATATTTAACATGATTCATGATTCATGATGATTTGACGACCGGATGGCCTAGTGGTTAGAGAACCTGACTATGAAGCTTGAGGTCCCGGGTTCGATCCCCGGTCGGGACAGATATTTGTATGAAAATACGAATGTCTGTTCTCGAGTCTTGGATGTTTAATATGTATTTAAGTATGTATTTATCTATATAAGTATGTTTATCCGTTGTCTAGTGCCCATATTACAAGCTTTGCTTAGTTTGGGGCTAGGTCAATTGGTGTCAATTGTCCCAAGATATTTATTATTTATTTATTTATTCCTAATTTTGCCCATTCCTCGACGGGCCATTCGGACCATCTGCGCGGGAAGAGAAGCGAGCTGGTAAATTCTATGTTTTTTCTTTGCTCACAAACCAGCACGGCAAGTAGTAACAACTGCAGTTATTTAATTTATCTGGAAATTCACAGTTCTAATTTGTTGTTATGACCAACTGTACCAGCTATAATAATGGGAGCGGATATTTCCCGAATTCTTTTCTTCTTTGCTTTCCTCATTTCTTACTCTGTTATTTTTCTTTTTTGTTTATAAAATATAATAAATTCTTAAACGCTAAACGCGTCATGAGAGACATCGTTTTTCGCTTTTGGGTGACGGGTTTCTTCAATACACCTTTGGCAGAACGTGACAAAATGCCACAAACTTTTGAATCAATAACGAGTAAGTCTTCTCTTTTCAGGCGTGTGGTAGAGTTTGTAGCTCTCGCATAGGTTTGTATAGCCGCAGAAAGCGTTGTCTCCCTCAGGATACGCAATTTGTCTATAATAGACGCAAATGAATAATTATGTAGATAAACTACTCCAGGAGCCTAACCATGACGTCTTAATTCCGACTCAGTTCAAGATTTAGCTGTCATTTAGTATGGATCAGACAGAGAGCGAACTTAAACTGAATCGCGTTAAGACGTCATAGGAAGGCCCCAGATAATGTGAATCATGTATTAGCCATATCGCCCATATCGCAATCTAACGGCCATATCAACTTTTACTGTGTTCGACCAAAACTTCAAGTTCTTCAAGTATCTTCGAATATATTTTAGAAAGCGCATTGTTTCCACACGTAGTAACATTCCTCTTGCCTCATTACTCTGTTCTACTGCATATTCTTTGGAAAGTCGGAAGTCCAACTACTAAGTGAAGTTTTATATTTTGTGCTTCTTACTTTGAGGTTTTTGGAAAGTTTTTGTTGAAAATTCACATTTCTGTTTTATTCTGGTATGTTTAAAATGACTTTGAAGGCACGAAGTATGCATTTTTAATCATAAGTTTGTGGCATTTGTAAAATTGAATGGAAAGTTCGACTTTTTGACAAGAATGAAAACTATTTTGTTGATTTTAAAACAGTTTATTTTTCTGTTACTAGATAAAAAGAAGATTCTTGTCGTGATCATCGACGCTAATTCAAAACCCTTTGATTTATAAGGTCGATTTTTAAGGGTTATTTTTATGATTGAAACAATGAGTAAGTTCAGTTTTTTTTTAATTTTCCATGGGGAATATTTACATTAAAGGCAAATAAATGCACAAACACAAGCTATGTGTATAATTTTTTTTGTCCTGACTAACTGAACATCAACTCACTGCCTAAAACTACACCGATTATTCTTATTTTATTGAAAAGGGTCTCAAATTTTTGATCTCATTTACATTAGAAAAAAATAACTAAGACAGAAAATAAAGTAGGTATTCTCTTTGATCAGAAATCTCACGGTACAAAATAGAAGTTTATTCGTGTCCGCCAGCTTTATCTTATAGTAGTGTTGAGATTAGGTACTATTTTTACACAAAATAAAGCTTATGATTGACATTCTTAATACCAAGAATAAGTGAATGGGTACTGAAAAGAATTGGTAATCCTTAAAGCTAAATATTTTACTTACAAAAAGATACACGATTTTAGTATTTTGCTTTCTCTTATTTCCAAGGAGCTCGTTTTCTTTATACTAATACATTCTATGTTTTTTTTTCTTTACTCCCAAACCAACATGGAAGAAGAATACCAGGTTTTAAAGATGCGAGTAAATTTTTACTTTACCTCAAGTTCTTAATTTTAAATACTTACAAATATCGTCTTGAAACGTTCCCGTCTAATAGCACGGAATACTTATTATGAGAGACTGAGGATCATTGAATTTTAAATTTTTGAATTTACACCGAGATTCAATCTGCAACCCATTTGGTCTGCGACCTGGGTGCCTTGGTGAATGCATTACCATTTTTATGCATAGTACGGAAAACTTTGGAATAATTGGTGGCTTTTTGGTTTCGTTTCTGGTTTCGGTGAACTCAAGCTTAGGGATCAACCGTAGCTGCGGTTTCGGCTAAAACTTGGACTCGGATATAATTATAAACTTACTAGCTGTTGCCAGCGATTTCGTCTGCAAAGAATTCGTTTATCGTTATCCCGCGGGAACTACGCAATTTTCCTGGATAAAAAGTAGCCTATGTGCTATTCCAGACTTTTCTCTATCTATGTGCTGAATTTCATCCAGATCCGTTGGGCCGTTATGGCGTGATTGAGTAACAAACAAACATCCATCCATCCATCCATCCATCCATCCATACTTTCGCATTTATAATATTAGTTAGATGCACAATAGGCACAATGCAAGTCTAGCAGAGCAAGGTGATTTGCAGCGAGATTGTCAGGTTTATTCTGGACTTTCTCGAGTGTAGATATAAGATAAAAGGACAAGAATAAACATTATTTTGTTTCAACTTTAGAACTATGTTTTATTCCCTGATTGTCCGCTACCCCGGCGCTCCTCAAGGGCCTCTTCAAGGTCCAGGGTATGGAGGCACTGATGATTCAATCAGTCAATTCTTCTGTCAGCATGAGTCCTCGCCCGCGCGGTGCAGGGGCGCGGGGTAGGACGACAAAGGGGCCCGAGAGAGGTGCGGGCGGGTAGTGCGCCTTAAGCGGTTTGAGCTAACCGGTCGGTCTATAGTACGATTTTGATGAAAATCTAGGGTTCAGGGTATTTTGATTACAGTAATCGGTATATCAAAGTCATCTTGGAAAAACATTAAAGGTAGGTAAATTTGATTGGTGCCTTCTTTTGTTAAGAAACCAAACTGGATTGTAAGCTACCGATCTTTTGCTCGGGTTATCCTACTAGTATTATAAATGCGAAAGTTTGTGACGATGTGAGTGAGTGAGATGTGTGTATTTTTGTTTCTTCTTCACGCTGAAACGACTGGATTTGGATTAAATTTGGAACGGAAATAGCTGGTACCCTAGATTGAAACGTGGGTTACTTTTTATCCCGGAAAATTGTAAAGTTCCCGCGGGATAGCGATAAACATGTCCATGTGTCGTGTGTTGCTAATTCTAGGCGGACGAAGTCGCGGGCAGAAGCTGGTATATTATATTTAAAACATTCAGAGGGGCTACTCCAAAATCCGATTTTCGAAGTTCGTATCATGCCGTCTCTGTCACTCTCAAATTTATGACTAGGTATTGGTGTGAGCGGAACGACACGAAACGAATTTCAAAAATCGAATTTCAGAGCATAAGGCCAGTTTGTAACACGTGCGTAATGAAGCCCCGTTTTTACTTGGAATAAGTTGAAAGAAACTCCAAGGCAATACAAAACGTGACATGCTTTAAACGTGGTAAAACGATATGCTTATTTATATTTCAAAAGCATCAACAACTCAAACTAAGCTTACAACTTTAACGAAAATAGGTTTATAATATCCACGCCAAAAGTAAAATACAAACTTAAGATTAAATTGAATCCGTAGGCTTATTCCTTCCTTCTTTTTGCCAATGAATAAATTAGCATTTTATCTAAATGGCGGATCTCTTTAAAAAGTGCTTTCCGGACATAAAGGAAATTGTGTCTGGGAGGTAGCTTTTCAATTTAAAGTCCGGGATATTTAGGGCTATAAATCAAAATTGCCTTTTTGTTGGAATGTGTCAAGTCATAAAAACGGATTAGGTCCGTTGGTTTTGTATTTGTTTTCTTATTTTTCTGGTAGTTGGTTTTCTTTGAATGCCAATTTACTGTACGTTAAAGGAATCTTGAATGCCTTTGAGTGCCAAATATTATCTAGACAGGAGATGATCGTGTGGCCAAGAGAGCTCTAGGGAGCCACTTGGATGACGGATTTGTTTTTGAAAAACTTGACACTAGGCTGGAAGCAGTGTTTGCGTTGGGAGAAGACCTGTGCTCGGTAATGTAGGACTCTATAGAATAAAACGTCTTGAACATGTTTCAGACGATTTTTCCGTAACCGAAAAGATCATTAGATGACAGATGTCATTATTATTTCGCACATAGACTCCTGACAACTTAGATTGCACATCTGGGCAAGCCTGGGTTTGATCCCAATCTCTGTTTGTGAGGTCACAAGTCAATCCACCGGGCTACCGTGGCCGAAACAGTTGTTTACAGGGGTCAATTATGAGAAAACAAACGTATGATAGACAAAAATCAATCACAAACAAATCTCTAAACAACGCCTGATAGAATCGTCGACGTAATAAAATTTGAATTTACCCTAAAGTTGACAGAGGCGTAAAGAAGTCCAATATAATATACTCACACCTTTGCCAATCCGCTCAAATTACTCTCCAATGAAATTAAAATAGACTGGAAAACTCGAATAGGTGTACGGTGCAAGTGTTAACTTACAAGCGGGAATAATCACAACGGTAAATAATAATAATAATAATAATTCCATACTGGTCTGAGAGCAAAGAAAAAACAGAATGTACCAGCTACTTCTCTTCCCGAGCAGACGGTAAAAGCCCATCGAGGGAATCGGGGAAAATCTTAGGCAACATGGAGACGTATTGTCTGTGAAGCTTGCCATCACCACTGATTATGACGACCACAACCACTCTGCAAAGTGCGACCAAAAAGAAAAAGAGTTAGGTAAGTACAAGATACATATGTCCCCCTTTCGCCTCGCACTCAGATAAAAATGGGTTTTTATTCTTACGCAAATAACTACAACTACCACTCAGTACGTAATCACGTCAATAATTTGACGATTATTTACTTCGAAGTTTTGGCCGCGATACAACGGTTGTATACACGAGTAGACTGCAAGTCCCTTACGGTAGTTGTAGTTCTTCATCATCATCATCACCATGAGCCCGAAGACGTTTACGTTGAACAAAGGCCTCCCCCTTAGCACACCACAATGAACAACAACTCGCCACCTGTATCCACCGGTTTCCCGTAACTTTCACGACGTCGTCAGTCCACCTAGTGGGAGGCCTGCCAACACTGCGTCTTCCAGTTCGCGGTCGCCACTCGAGAACTTTTCTCCCCCAACGGTTGTCTGCTCTGCGAGCGATGTGGCCTGCCCATTGCCACTTCAACACGTACATACTTTTCGCTTCGAGCTATGTCGGTGACTTTAGTTCTTCGGCGAATCTCCGTATTTCGGATCCTGTCGCGCAAAGAAACTTCGAACATAGCCCTCTCCATTCTCCATAGCTCGTTAGTCGCTTCGTAGCTCCATAGTAAAGTTGTAGTTATGAGTGAGAATCTTACGCAAATAAACTTAGAAATTTTTAGTCGCAGCCTCTCCCAGCCTATACCACGCACTCGAACGACTCCCCATCTCGATTCCAATCTGCACGCGATTTACGACACGTTACGACCTGCGACGTATTCGAAAGAGGCGTCACCTAAACGCCGTCGTCTCGAATCATCGTTCTTAAAGAGACGCCGGCAGCAGATTGCGGCTTCCTACGACGCCTAATGCGAGAGAATCTTGCGGTTTCGACATACAGCTTGGGGGGCTTAGTGCGCAAACCGTTGTCGCTATGGAGCTTTAGAAACAAAAAATATTCGTGCTCATCACACAAATTATATGCCCTTACCAGGCAGGGTACCAACTAGGCCAACCGCGTCGTCAAATGTTGTAATATTTTGATGTTTTTACAGTTTTTTTTTCTGTATTTACGTTCTGATGCTAATGACAGTAGAAAGTAGTAGGTGATAGTAGGTATTTTAATATTATTTAAAGCCATATAATCTTATTTACAGCTTTACTTTTCGGATTTTTCTATGTGTTCTAATTTTCAGTGTCGTTTAGAAATTATAATCTTATTTATCACAACGTTGCGTGTGGAAAACTCTATCAGTAAAGCCTCTTTGTGAGTAACTTGGTAATGTTATTATTCACTTAATGGAACTAGGTATAATGTAATTTATGCTTCGAGGCATTAGACATAGGTCATAAAAGGTTAGGTAGAAATGTTGTTACGTTAATATAATAAGGAAATCCATTTGAATTTGAATTTACACTAAATATTTTGCAAATAAATAATTCTGTAAAAAATAATATTGAAACAGAAAGGATTTCAATCATCATTTTAGGGTGCGATCACACCGCCGCTTAAAAAACGGTGACTTTACGGCATCGCAACAAAATGTATGAAGAAACGGTGAGAAAACCTGACGCCTACGACACGTCACTGCGTATACGCAGCGGTTTGGTCGTACCCATATGAAATAAAAAAGGCATATTAGATTATGATATGATATTAAAAAGAAAAGTCAGTGACAACCTTCTAACTCCTTATCAACCAGTTCATCAGCCTATATACGTTCCACTGCTGGGCACAGGCCTCCTCTCAGAATGAGAGCGCTTGGGCTATAGTTCCCACGCGCAACGATCAGTTTAAAACCTTGAAATTAAAATGGAAAAATTGCTTATTAGGTATTATGAATAACTATTCTGGGAAAATGAGACTAGTAATATATACCAGGCAACGGATAAACATAGTTACTATAGATCCATACATATTTCTACGCGCTTAAATCAATGTAAAACAAGTTTTAAGATTTAATACATAACAAACAAGATTTAATTACATAATAACAAACTTTTAAATATTCCTTTGACCCGAATTCTCAGCAGTCAAGAACGCAATAGCGAATGAGACGCTTGCCATTTGCTCCAACCGTGTGGCGCCTTCTACGTAAATATTTGAATACTTCCAAGAAAGGAGAGGTATGTCGGCCGCCTTGCGTGAAAACCGCCGTGGTGAGATTTTTGAACGGAAATTTTAAATCAGACTCGTATAATGTTGCGATGCGTATCGGTGCAGAACTTTTATTGGATACCAAATGGGATACGTTCTGCATGTTTTGCAATTTTCAATTTCACGCGAATTCCTTTAACGCGATGATATTTTCTACATATTATCGCATTCAATTCCATACTATTTAATAATGCAATTTTGAGTGTAAATATATTATGGTTGTTTCGATCTCGAAAACGGATTTTACGTGTTGTAATTTGCTATTGAAATTTTGGGGGAGAGGAATCGATTTAGCCAGGTCTTAGAGCCGAGTTAACAATAATTTTGCAAGCTCTGAAAAAACCTTGGATGCTCGGGAATAAAGTAGCAATACGAGTAAATTAGAACCAGTGATTTGATGATGATCAAGACGAAGTTCTGGCAGACATTCAAGCTTTCGTATACTAGAATTTAGTTTTGAAATATACTAGAATTACTGAAAATAATGTTTAACGCGAAAGCTCTTTTTACTATCGATTTCAAGTATAATCATCAAATCAAAATAATACATCGAGCAAAAAAAAAGCACGAGTAAATATTTAAACTTAAACAAAAACATGTTTTAAGAACAAATTAGCATACTATTAAACCGGCACGATAGACAAGCATCGTACTTAAAGACAGACAGTGTTCGCTAAGATAAATAGAACACTGCATTCTGTTAATGTAGCTAATGGTTTAGGGCAATTTACTTAACAACTGGTGTTTCGGGTGGCCATGCCTTTTGTTTCCATCATACTGTAGTACTCTGCTTGTTAAATTGCTTGCAAGTCATTCAAAAGCGAAAGGCTTTTGCTATTGTTATATGACAAGAAAACAGGGTACAGAGGAAAATTATGGAGACAACTGAACAAAGTGACCATTTGTTTTGAAATAGTCTAACCAAATCTAAATTTCATTTTCCGACTACCATGCAAACCATTTAACCATTTTTTTTTCTGTTTTGATTGTTATATGTGGTGTTCAATAAAGAGTTATTGTATTGTATTGTATTGTATAGTACCATGAAATGAAATTACGAAGTAAACCGAGCCAAGGCCACATTTAGCATGGTTGTGGGTTGTGTACCTAACCATGATTCCTATTTAAGTTATTTTTTTTATGATTTTTCTTTCCTTGTAATTAGAGCTTTGCATGGTGTCTGTTGTGAATAAAGTTTGCATCTATCTATCTACCTATATATTTTCGCCCATTCCCTCGATGAACTTTAACCATCTGAGTGTCTGCTGCATCTGGTAAAATTACCTTGACCTATATTGACCTAATTATCTATCGGTATTGCAGCGGCCGCAGTCACAAGTGGTAGTGTAGTGTAAGATATTACGGTCCTGCAGAAAATACCGTTAAATCCGAGAAAGAACTCTAGAACCTTATGCTTTTATGAGTCCTAGATTGTTAAAGATTTAGTACAAACTATCTGTAGCTTTGCGGTTTTAGCACTCTTCTATTTTGTTATCTAAATTTCAATATTTTCCCCCCGTTTAAACCTTCTCTGGACTTCCACAAATACTTCAAAACAAAAATTAGCCATTTTTTTCCAGCCGTTCTCGAGTAGTAAATAAGACAAACGAACAGCAATTAAATTTGTACATTTATAAAAATCACTAAGGCTTTATTATCATTTTACAAGAAACATTCATTCATAACTGCATCGTTTCAAAGAAATTACTCATATGTATTCTTTTACCTATTTCTTCGTTAAAAATCGGATGATTCCGAAAATCAATAAAATCAGTCGTATTCCGTTGTAATAAGAGTCCCGTTTCGATTACTCGATTACTTCCGAAATGGGATCCTTATTGTAACGGAATATGACTGATTTTGATTTTCTGAATTATACGATTTCCCGAATTTTGTCGAATACACTATACCTATTTATGAAAGTAACGATTCAAGTATGCGCATATTACCTAGTTTTAACGTAAACAGTTTCATCGTATCCATTACCTACCTGCAATTGGCAGGAAAAACGTAATCTTGAATTTTCAAATACTCCGGTGAATTGCATCTGAAATCAAACTGTAACAATGGTTTATCTCGATAAGATTGAAGTATATTCTGTAGAAATATCGTGGACGGAGAGAACCGCGGCAGACAGCTGAAATTGCTGAATAGTTTGAAGGAGCTGATGTTTTAAGTTAGAAGAGAACGTTTCGTTTCACGATGAACTTAGATTAACGAGTTTCATCAGACAATCGTAAACCGTAAACGTTCTAAGGCGAATAATCAATTATTAGTTCTAGAATTTAATCGGACCTTATTTGGAAAGAAGAGGTGAATTTAAATTAGTATTAAATTGATCATCGTGCTGAGTTGAAGTTTAAGCTGAGTTTAATTCAATTCTAATTCAAGAAAAGTAAAGGTTAATTTAACCTTTGATAAATTGATAGTGAATTAGGTATTGTGTTTTAAAAAAAGTGTCATTCAATTATTTAGATAATACCATTATGTATGATTATTTCAATTCATTCTCGATTTCTTTACGTGACTGTTTTTTAAAGCCAAAGGATTTTAATGACATTTTGCATAAATATAATTAACAACCTAAGCCAGCAAGTAAGACATTTTTTGCATAGTTCCCACAGGTTAACGGTGAGGATATTCTTTATTTTTATTTAACATTACATTAATAATAATAATAATAATAATTAGGGAACAATTCACACAAATTGACCTAGTAAGCGCTAGTAAGGCTTGTGTTATGGGTACTAGACAACGATATACATACTTATATAGAGAAATTTAAATACTACATACACTACGCTATACTACTATTATACTACTATTTTTACATTGTAATTTAAATTACCACAATTCCATTTTATTCCGGCCTTTGAAAGATATCCCATCGCTTCAGCCAAGTACCCCGCAGCGTGTGCCCCAAGCCATATCTTGCTGAAGCATTCCACTTGATATATCGCAGCAATACACCAAGAGAGCTGTAAACCACTGCGGTGCCTTGTAACAATAATGACACAATTTTCATCCTAATGCCACATCTATTACGGCCTCAGACGAGTATTTTATCAACTTAATAACTTTTTATTTGGTACACAATATACTGCCGATAAGGGTAGCAATGCTTTTAAAAATATTAGTTTACTTTGTTGCTCTGCGGTTTGCTCCATTTTCTTGGGAACGGGGGATTGAAGTCTCTAAATTCAGTATAAAACTTACAGCACCTGCGTAGCTATGGATCGGAAAATCTTCAGTTGAGAAACTAAAAGATATCAAGACCATTCTTTTGACTAAAGACGTTATCGTATTATTATGGGTTGAACATTTAGTTGAACATTTATTTTATTTATTTTTATTTATTTATTTTATTTGAACATTTGTTTTCAACATAATAATAACAAAAATAAAGAAAAAAAAAACAACAATTAATTACGCTATACGCTAATAAGTCGCTGTGATAAAGTGTGTGACTACTTAATATTACCTACGAAAATTTGATAGGGATCAATCAGATTTGAAATTTTATACTTACAAGGCACTTTTGCTTTTGAGTATTGTACGGAGACGAACAGACTGTTAAATATCTACTGTACAAAGAAGAGAAGTCTGTAAAGTCATAATTTTATTGTTCCCAATTAGTGTTCTCTTCACTATCTTGAAAATCTGAAAATGAAATGTAATGGTTTATTTGCTAGATATGGAGTACAGAATGTAGCTGTTATAATTGGTTCTCTATTGATTTGCCGAAAATTTTATTGCCGAATTTCATTTCCCAACCAACGTTTGGCCGAATTTCATTTTGCGGAATCATCATATGGCAACTTGTTAAAATGATTAGTTACATTTCCCAACCTCACGATTGTCAACTCAAAATTTGTTTTTTTTTTACATGGACACTTATTAAAATAGCCAAATGGTACTACATAACCATTAATAAAAAATAAGACATTCTAAGGTAAAATAAAGACTGTTTATAAATTAAAACAAACATGTTCGAGGCTAAGGGGTGGCCCAAGGGACACCCCGCCGCACCTAAACCTAAATTAATCCAAATTAATCATAAGAGTTTTTCGGCCTAGTGTAACATTTGCCATGTGAAAGATATCTCAAGAGTTTAAAATCAAAATGATATTCGTCTTCATTAAAATTCGGCCAAATGAGAGGTTGGCATACAAAAATTTGCCAATTGTCAGTTGTCAAAGTGAACATTCGGTGAAATGTTGGTTGCCAAATGAAATTCGATCAAATAAAATTCGGCGAAAAGGCAGAACACCGTTATAATTTATATTATAAGTGCGCCAATATCTGCTGGAGTCAGCATGCAAAATATAACATTTCTAATTTTAGTGATTATTATCACAAACTCTGAAACTGAATGCAAAGTCATCATATTTTCTTTCAGCTTTCTGTTAAATGTGGGATGCAGAGAAATGCCTGAACATCTGGTCGGTATCGCTAAGCTCTCGGAGCCATGACAATTTTATACGAAGGCAAAACTGACGGTCAAGCTTGAACGAGTCTTTCTCCCGGTTCCAAGATTAGCTACGAATGGAAAAGATGCTAGAGTTTAAATTCTACTGAAACTAGTAGGTATTTTCAAAGGAAATAGCACATTGTTATTCTACATAATATTCCTTGCATTTGTTAGCTTCGGTTTACTGCATTTTTGTGCCCAAAATTATTGTATGAAACGATAACAATGAACGTAAATGAAAATGATAATTATGGGATTACCGAAAAAACAATATTAGTGTATTGTATAAGTGCTCGAGTAAACTTTATTTATTCCATATTATATCATTTATTTTCTTGATACGATTACGTCAAAATGTACATAATATTTTAATGAATTATCCGAATTTATGGGTATAATCAGATTTTTATGAAACCTAGTGACTTTGAGACACATTCATAATACCAAAAATGCAATCGAATAGTCTCTTCCTCTCTTTAAAGCTGCAAGCTTATTACGTAACTCGCTCGCGATCACCATCGTGTTCATTTTGACAGTTCTTGTATGAATGTGACAGTTAGCTGATTCCGATGCCAATTGTCAGCCCATACATGAACTGTCAAAATGAAGACGTTGGTGATCGCGAGCGAGTTACGTAATAAGCCTATTGGTTATAAATGACACCTGGATGAACTTTATACCATTCGCAAATTATCGAACAAACCTCTGATTAAGTCTGTCTATTACATTATTACAAGGCTGTATCGCATTTTGCCGGACGTTTGAAATTAGTGAAAACAAAACACGAATAAAAAGCTACTTATGTTTTAATTTATTTGCCTTCTTTTTCTTAACTATTTAATCCGACTTTGCAATCCTTCAAAGTCTAAAAGAAATATAAAACGAACAAAGAAGCCCCCCCTAAGCGGTTTGCTTTAGATTATTTGATTGCACAGTCCAATAGTAAAAATCAATTCTATTATCGGCACTATAAGGACTGATTTAAAAGCGAAGATTTAAGGCTTTATTGGTAAGCAGTTGAAAGTGATGCTAGATTAAGAATTGATCACACGAAAGCTGCAAATATGCTGACGCACCGTTCACGCAATGACGTGTCAATTTCGTTGTCCTTGACGCATAATTGTCTAAATCGTGCCTCAAAATATGCTAATGCTGCGTAAACTGTAATTATCTAGGTCAAAATCGTGAACAGTTTTCTGCTTGCCTTGATATTAATTACCTCTTACGATATTTTCATATTTTGTTTTTGAAGTGAAAAATTCTTTGGCGGCGTTGTGCACTTTTTGGGACGAGTAAAAAACGTTAAACTCGCGTTAGGACACGTGACCTGATCGAAAATTCGTAAGACGGAGGGCGAGTAGACCGCTGGCGCGGCGTAGGAAAGGAAGTTACATAATCCCTCTCTTTCTACCGCGCGGTTCAAGTTTTCATTTCTGCCGGCACTCCCGGGGTGCAACCCGTTGCTTTTTTAAAAGCATATTGTTTGCCTTCATAACGCCGATCAGCGTCAAAAATGGAGCGTCAGGAAAGTTTTGATAACATCGGCAGCGCTTCTACGACAAGTACCTATTTATAAAATAACTGTTCTCATAGTATTTGACACTTTAAAATAAACTCGTTTGTAATGAGGCTGCAATAGCCTTTTACAATCTCTAACTAACCTACCTGCCTAGAGTACCTACTCTGCCTTGGAAGCTAAATATTATAGCAGCGTAAACGATGCGTCAGCAAATTTCAAACTTCAATGTGGTCAATCCTTTACGCGAGTTAAGAATAAAGCGCTTTTTATTAAGCGATCAAAGGGTCTAATCCTGAGACCTTCGAAGTGAAAATGAAAGAAGTTGTTGAAACCGATACAAGGTTTTCGGGCATTTTTAACGTTGGGGCGAGATTCTGAACTTTTAATTATTGTAAACTTGGTTTCGCCACTTTCAAAAAGTCGGTCAGAACTCAGAAGGGAGATTAATACCCTTTAGGCTTGGGCTATGGCTCACGTTGCATGCGTTGACGTTGTTGCGTGTCCATTTTAGTGAAAAAAAACTGTTTTTGTTTAACCTTTTTTGTTTTAGCTGAAGTCGGTTTTTTTTTAAGGTTGATGTAAAATAAAATATAAATCTATGAATGTGGGTAGATTATGTTTATTTGTACCTATGATTTCAAATCAGTACGACGTCGGTTTGTATAGCATGTGCTCACTTTGTGAATGATCTCTTAGAGGGATCAAAACGCGTCAGTGTTTATGTGGTGTAAGGTATAGTTAAGTTTGTGGAATTTGTATGTTTTATGTGGCAGTAGTGGAGGGAGGGATCGCATGAAACACCTATATATTTCGCAGAGGGTTGGTTATCTTGCACGTAAGTAGCGGAGTAGCAAGGTAAATATGTTTTAAGAGTTTTCAATGATTCACGGTTAAGTTCATTCAATAAAGGTTAATCGCGGTTCATATCCCGTCTATAATATTATTTTCCAACTAAATATTTTTGTTCGCTGGATACACCGTTCACGGTTGAAGAAACTGAATCACTCTGTGGAACCATTTCTTATACAATTTTGCAATAGTTTATTTGGCAGGTGTAACAAACAGATGAACAGACAAACAGACAAAAACTCTAAAAACTGTTGGAACGTGTTCTGTTATCAATTCTAAGTATACCCTATGCAGCAATTTTTTTTTAATATCTTCTAAGTGTACAGACTTTCTACCCTCTTCAGCTTTATTATTATGTATGATGTCTTCACGTGTTTTAAATACTACCTATTTCTATCTTCAGTAAATCGACTACCTAACTCATTCGAAATATTATAAACGGGATGTGAACCGCGATTACCTTTATTGAGCACCCGATATTTCGATACAGTTGCATGCATCATGATCCCGGGTAGACTGAAGAAAAAACAATCGGGTGATCAATAGAGGTAATCGCGGTTCACATCCCGTTTATAATATTTCGAATGAACTTAACCGTGAATCATTAAAAACTCTTACCTAACTCATATTCAAAATAGTTCGCACTTTCGTCGATCTAAGCTTTCAAAACAGCATCCGCCAGCTCTTTACTACGAGTACAAAAACAAAACACCTGAACATCGGGCGTTCTCAAGAACTCGATTACCGTTAATTCTTAAGCAATGAGGTTCTAATGAAATTCCCGTAAATGACGCGAACGGCATAGAAATGCGACCACGGCGGCTTAATGAAAATGATCTTTATTCTGAGAACCCCATTCGTGGGGAAGCCTTTATAGAAACCCGTAGTCAGCTGATTAGGGGCGAGGGGGGGGGACCGGACGTCCCATTGAATAAAGAATCGTCTGATGTCAGAATTGCAATAGATTGAGTTTACTTCCAAATTACGTAGACGGATTAACTGTAAATAGGTATCTTATCATTCTTTTGCTTGCTTGTTTTTTACGATTTACGATTTATGATTTTGAATTGTTTTGTTTCATCTATACTCTAGCCTCTGTCTGTTAGCTATATTTATAAGTTACTAGCTGTTGCCAGCGACTTCGTCTGCAAAGAATTCGTTTATCGCTATCCTGCGGGAACTACGCAATTTTCCGGCATAAAAAGTAGCCTATGTGCTATTCCAGACTTTTCTCTATGTATGTGCCGAATTTCATCCAGATCCGTTGGGCCGTTCTGGCGTGATTGAGTAACAAACAAACAAACATCCATCCATCCATCCATCCATACTTTCGCATTTATAATATTAGTTAGATATTTTATACACACACTAGTGCAAACTGAAGTTAAAAATTGAGCGCTTCGTTAAATAATGTTTATTTCATTTTAAAATATTAAGGCAGCCATATTTTTCTTTAGCTTAAGACATAAAAATCTTATTTCGGTCGCCAAAATGACTACGCGTTCAAATAAATTAATTCCAAGATCTTACAGCAAAATTTTGTTTAAAACTTTTTTACGGTACTTTTGACAGCGTTAGTTAATTTCCCTGGTTTCCTCGAGCTAATGGGACACGGCCGCATTTCTTCGTCGGGTCATAAAACATATAACTCTGTTAGGAGTTACAATTGTTCAGGATTGTTGGAAAGATTATGGTGCGCATAGAGTCGTCATTTGATACATGGTACTGTGAAGCTGCCTTAAGGAGGCACTTTTACTAGTACAGGGTTCGTTATCGATTTCCTAACTTGAGGAAGGCTGAATGCCGTTTTAATCCTACTAATACTATAAATGCGAAAGTCTAACTAACATACTATGGACCTCAAAGTTGTCTGATAATAAAGATATTTTATTTTATTTTATTTTATTTTATTTTATTTTATTTTATTTTATTTATTTATTTATTATTGTGACGATGTGACGATGTGAGTGAGTGTTGTATGTTTGTTCCTTCTTCACGCTGAAACGACTAGACAGATTTGGATCAAATTTGGAACGGACATAGCTGGTACACCAAATTAAAACATAGGCTACTTTTTATCCCGGAAAATTGCATGATTCCCGCGAGATAGCGATAAACATGTCAAAAGTCGTAGTTGACTAGAGTCGTAATATAAATAAATTGTTGCAAAACATACTATCAACATCAGTTCATAAATCAATTCTACTATGTCAGTCTGTGCTTTAGTTATTCTACTGTATATGAAAAACCTTTTAACACTTTCTGCCCATGTGAAAATAGAAAAGGGAATGCATAAAATCTTCCGTTATTCGAAAATTTATACGTAAAAGCTGACTGAAATGTGTGCCTTGCCTAAAACCACTTTATATGACACCTTCCATGGAAACGTTTTCAGAATATTTCAGGGTAAGCTGACGTGTGTTCAGCTTCCTGTCTGCTGTGAACAAGGAACGAGGTAACTTGCTGGTGTTTTCAATAAGTAGGTCACTCTTATTTATTCAGCGTTTGCTTGGAACACGGTTTGTACGACTTAGCGTGTTAATGGACAACTCAAGGAAACCAAAGTGTAGTCCATGCGAAATCCCATGGTAAAAAAGCGTGCTGCGACTTTAGTCAACACAAAAACCGGTCAAAAGCGAGTCGACCCGCGCACCGAGGGCGGCTTTTTTTCGAAGTAACCAACCATCTGCTGAAATATTCCTGAACAATTTTAAGAGACCACGTAGACTGATTTTTATTGTCATTGCTCTACATTTCTGCAAAACAACTTTCTTCGCAAATGTCTCATCAACTTTGTATGTGCACTTTTAGTTCCTTTTAAGTCTGTTCCTACACAAAAAATTACATTTACGTCGCCCCGGGCCGTAAGTAGCAAATTACTGCCCACAATGCGAGCGGAAATTTCCTCCTGGCCAGGGGAAGACTTAAAATTGTGTACACACCTCTGGCGGTGATAAAGAAAGCCTCAGCTCGCATGTTTATCGCGCTCTCCTTTGTGTCACCCTATGGTCCCAACGGAAGACCAGCGCTGGCTGCAAGGCCAGCAAATGCTCAGTTGGGACCATTTTGTGACAATTTATTTATCTGTTGTTTTAATGTGTTTATTTATTTGTTAGGTTGTGATTGTCATAAATGAACTTTTTTCTTTCCTTCTCCTTTCTTTCTTTGGCTCGTGCGACTAGTTCCTGCGATCTGAGACATTCTTTATTTCACCACCCTCGGGATGTAATCTACTATTATGTTTCCCTCTTGCCACCTCTACGCTATCGCCTCTTTAGTAAAGCTCAATAATCACGTACGTAATTCTGTGGCTTTTTTGTTGACCCTACAAAGTTGAGAGTTGTGTGCGAAGGCAACTTAACGAACTCAACAGAAATTTAGCTTCGTACTTTAACTTTCTTTTGTTTACGATTAAAGTCTGCACTCGGTATGACGATCACGTATCGTAATTTCTAAGGGGCCGTGTCTTGGAAATTAATATGCCCCCATCACGACTTTGTTTTAGTACTTCTGTAGAGAAAACGGGAATTAATTTTGGTAATATCTATGCAACGAGTTCAATGAAATTTTTCTTTCCAAAACACAAAAACATTTTCTATTCAGTAAAATTTTTTACAATTCACTTAGAATACTTAGATGTATGAGAAAATGTGTCATACATAAAATGGGCGCGGATCAGAATGTATAAAGTTTAAAATGTATAATGGGTTAAAATGCATAATGGTTCAAAATAATAATGCCATTTTCTGTGAAACTACTAGCTAGATGTACTTTTTTAATACTGTAATCTATAGATTGGTTTAGGTTAGGTTAAGTTTAGTTTATAACAATTTTGTTAATTTGCAATTTTTTGAGAAAACCGTATTATATATTTTGAACCAATATGTATTTTAACTCATTATACATTTTAAACTTTATGTATGGGTACGTATTACAATACGTACCCATTATTATTAGGTATAATATCTTATACCTAATTGGTGAACCGAGTAAAAAAAAAAAAAAAAAAGTTTCTGACAAAAAATTAATTTTTATACAAGCTTTTTTGGTGACCGTACTTGAGGACCAACCGTTGAAGAGTTCGGAGACGATCCTGGCTGGGTCACCAAAACTCCACTACCAAATTATAGTATTGTCATCCGACTTACTCGAGTACCCAAAATTTCAGCTAGTTGGCTGAAGATAATCTGCTTCAAAATTGAGTCGCAAGATTCCACCCGGACAAACATACGTATACATATTTATATAGGTAGGTAATAAATCACGTCTTTGGCCCTTACGGAGTAAACAGAACCTGGGCTAACAAGACCTAAAGATCACGTTTAGCACGATTGTGAACGTATATGTGGAAGGGGAAAACAAGGAGAAAAATATAGTTGGGCCGACCGTATCTTCCAGTAATGCGCTTTCAAAGGACAGGCCTCTGGTCGTCTTCAACTTAAAATCTAGTATTGTTTTGTACTGTCTTGGTATTTGCTGTATTGCGCACATTCTGAAAACGTGACCTGTTTTACTTTTATGTGTGCGATAAAACCGTGTAGAATAAATTCACAGCAAGTACGTTTACCTGGTCGTGTTCAGGGTTTTATTGGGAGCTTCACATTCGAACAAGTTTTCTGTTTGATTTGAGAGAGCGCAACGCCGGGGCTATGAGTTGACATTTGGAAAGCATGAATTTATTCAACGGTTTATTTGAACTTTCAATAAAAACAGTATTTGTGTGACTAAAATAAAATAAACATTGAATGCCAACTATTTAAATCATGTTATTCGTTTTAATTTATTAAAAATGTATTTCGTTTCTGAATTCTTTCAAAGCCAAGCCAGACCACAAATGGTCTTAACTACCGGTCCCGTATTAATACAATCTAGTTCTATTACTAGTATTTTATACAAACTTTAAAAAGCCTTGGTAGCCTAATAAACCTATGGAATCAACCTATGGCTTCTCAAGCAGAGGGTCGTGGGTTCAAACTCAACTCATAGCTGCGTTTTTCGGAATTTCAGAACACACCATCAGTAACACTAGAATGTAGCTGTCAAATTGTTCTGATAATGATTTATTAACATTTGATCTTTCTAATGTTTTCATTGTTCATTAACTCGACTTTACCCTATTAGGGACCCTTACGCCCCCATTAAAGGTCAGCTTAGTACTTTGGATCCAAAACAAGTTGTTAATTTTAAACGTTGAACCGCTCTCGAAAATGGTTAATCTTCTAGTAATGACTGCTGGAACTTACGGAGCTTTATATTAAATCAAATTTTCAAATCTCCAAGGATTCATTTGCGTAATTGGATTTTAGATCAATCTGTTCTTGTAAAATAAAAAACTGTTTATTTGCTCTAAACTTACGTCAACCAACTCTGCACTAAGTACTAGTTTTCAATATAGAACAAATATTAGAGGAAATAAAAATAAGAATTGTTGGGAGCACAGAATATATAATAGTACTACGTACAGAATGGCCACGCTCCGCCCCGCACCTATTCGAGTTACCCCACCCCTCAAGCGCAGTCTGCCGGAAAGCTGCCGGCAACTAGTAGGGCTCGCGACGCGATGTATGTCGGCCGCACGTCACAAGTTCGGGAACCTATCCTACCTACTTCATTTTATAAAACATTAGAAAATTAATGCTTTCTGAAATTATCGCGATTAATACATGAAATAACTACAGAATCATTCGCTTAAGTTTTTTGTCGTACATCTATTGTAATTGAAAATAATAATGCTTAAATACACAGACAGACACATTTTAAGTAAGTTTAAATAAATAGATAACGATTAAGTACATTTATTTGCACACATCTAAGACATATCTTTAGTACATTTATGTGATTGGTAGTACTTATAGTACTAGGTTTTTGCGATAGACAGCCCTGTGTATCTTACGCACACATTGACGCATGTACAGAAGACGTCGTGCCTGTGTTCATTTCAGAACGCGGATTTTGTACCGTGTGGTTGGGAGCAAAGATAAAAAGAGAATGTACAGCCTGCTTCTCTTCGGGCAAAGATCGTAGAAGCCAGTGTAGGGAACGGGAGAAAACTTTAAGAATCCCATCACAGGGTATGCGGCTAGCAGCCCATTACAATTTTGTTGCCCTCTTTCCACCTACGGCCGCAAGCACGCTAAACATGGCTTTTTGGTATTGTTGCCCGACGCTCCGTCTAACCTTTAGAGATATAGATGAGTTTAGTATGTACATACATACACAAATTTTGTTTTTTCTTTGCTTCCAGATCTATAGGTACCTATGTATGTAAAAATAAGAAAGTACAAAGTAAAGTTTTTATATTTTACTAGCTTCTGCCCGAGACTTCGTCTGCGTAGAATTAAACTTAAGAACTGATGTTGATACATCATTCTGCAATAATTACTATAACTCGCGACCCTAGGCAGCTACGACCTTTAACATGTTTATCGCTTCCCGTGCGAACTATGCAATTATTCGGGATGAAAAGTAGCCTAAGTGTTAATGTATGTATGTATGTATGTGTGTGTTAATATAGGGTTCCAGCTGTCTTCGTATCAAATTTTATCCAAATCCATCCATTTCAACGCGAGGAAGGAATATCCATGTGTTAATCTAGGGTACCAGCTATCACTGTACCAAATTTTCTCCAAATCCATCCTGTCGTTTCAACGTGATTAAGGAACAACCATTACATACACACACGCAAACACACATAACTCACAAACTTTCGCCTTTATAATATTAGTGTGATACCTTTTCATATTATCTCAATACCACGTAAGTAGGGGAAAGTGGTGTAAGACGGGGACACGGGGTAAGACGGGGCCACCCACACATGCAGCAAACTAAACACTATACTCACATAGCGCCAACGCTGACAGGACGCCATTTCTAAGCCACCATTAGTCCGGCCACCAAGTCCAGTGAGGGTGCATGCGTTACGGAGCTACAAGTCTAAACGTGTTTTCGCGTGGTCGCGATATTTTTTTTAAAGGATGGATATGTGTGTATAAAAGCGTAAGTATTATAGTTTGTTGGTTGCTAATTTTTATACTCACTTAAGATTATATTGAGCATAGTGTGTTGTAATATTTGAGACATGAATGCTGACGAATTTTTCAATATTATTTTTGTTTTGCAAATTTGGTGTTGGGGCATAATGGGGCAAAATGCACGAGGCATGACGGGGCATTGTCCCATCTTGCCCCATGAAGTTTTGTGAAGGTTTATGTTTTTAATGCTTATTGGGTAGTTTTCGTAATCGACCTAATACACAAACAGTTTTATTATTTTATTCAAAACTCAATAAATGAAGGGACATTGACTACTCAATAAATTTATTATTAAAACAAAACAACAACATTTTTAAACTAACTACAACTAAAACTATAAGGTAAATACGTAGGTAAATACGTCGTCAAAATATTCTGCCACAGGCTTCGACCGCAAGACGCTGGCCGCATTACCTCTCTGAACTGCTATTCCTAGCCTTTGAGAGAGGTAAGCGCCAGCCCTAGAGTCACCTGTGGCCAGCACCATTTAAAGTCGTTGGAAAATTGGGTGGGGTGTCCGCTGTGTGGCCATTGGGCACACACTGCGTGTGCCGGTGTGGATGACGACGATTCAGGAGAAGTTTTAATTTGTTTTGCCTGTGAAGACAAGTAAACCGTCTTGCCCCCTATGCCCGTCTTGCCCCCATTTGATGTCCTCGTCTTGCCTCATATGTGGGGTAAGATGGTGTATCTCCCATTTTTCGTTAATTATTTTTTCTAAAATTTTTATGATTCTTAATCTTACCAAAACTTGTGTCAAATAAAACTTAACTTAATAATTGCCTTTAATTGATAATAAATATGCTGCTTTAAATAAGCCGCATTTTTAGTGTTTCAACCTTAGTGTCCCCGTCTTAGACCACTTTCCCCTAACTAATATTTATAACCGACATTGCAAAGGTCAGACTCAAAACATTTATTCTCAGAACAAAGATGTCAAGCATTCCTTGCCCTAGTACTCACCTTCTACCACCCATGTAAAATACACATGTACAGCCTACTCGTTGCCAATTTAAATTTATTTCATTTCACTTAATTGTTACCATTGAACTTAATTCAAGATACGAAAGCGAAATTCTCGTGTACCTTGAATTAATTAACTGAGAACTTGAGACGTGCTAACGAACGTATGTGAACAGTTTTCTACATCTAAGGGTAGGTATATTGCTGAATTTGCTAACATGGTATGTATGCTGATACACATATGCACGATTAAGTGTGTTATTTAAGTATACCAGATACGGAGGGCCCGTATCTTGACGCTACAATAAAAAAATGTACATGGTGTAAACTGAAAATGAACAAAAAAATATTAACCTTGCTACATAACAGCGCTACTTAGTTACGTGCAAGATAGCCAACACGTAGGTCAACGTTCGTTTGCAATGGTGCTCATTTTGAGAATGATCCCGTAGAGGTATCGAAACGCGTCAGTGTCTTGTGTGGTGTAGGGGGTAGTTAAATTTGTGGAATTTATTATGTGTTTTATGTGGCAATAGTGAAGAGAGGGATTGCATGTAAAAACATATAATATTATGCACAGGCATATATATATTATGCACAGGCATATATATATATAAACATATAATATCTTGCACGTGGGTACCGGAGTAGCAAGGTAAATGTTTTTTTGTCAATTGAAATGGACCTCCGCAAAATAACATCTAATTCAATAAAACATGGTGTATATTAACAAATTGGTCAAATCTCATCCAATGATTGGTTGATTGGCCAATGTTGCTTGTTTAAAGTAAAATTGACACATAGTCTTGTAGCTTCCACAAAATGAAAGACAATATTCTTACATAACTCAAAGCAACCGTAATTCACCTGCTGATTGGCTTGTACGAAGGTTCTCTATTGTTTGCCCGAATTTCATATGAACTAATTTCACATGCCCGAATTTCATTTGCCATAATCTTATATTCCATAACGATATAATATGCCATAATGATCATTAGCCATATTTTCATTTGCCATAATTTTCAGGTGCCATGACGATACGTTTGCCATAAATTTCATTTTTCCTATTATCAATTGTCCTAAAATCATTTGCCATAAAATTCAAACGCCATAATAATTATTTTCCATAAAAAACCCAGAATTTTGATTCTTATAATAATAATAATAATAAATAATTTTAAAACGTTATTTTTTACCACGTCATTGTCGTGTTAATTAGCTACGTTTAACAGATGTGATGTCTAGAAAACAAATATAAATATGAACTGAATGACTGAGGCAAAGTCGACGGAGCTCCGCCTCGCGGACCTCCTATTCCGCCTAGTTTTGGCGCTTCGCGCCTTGACACCATTCTAACCTAACCTAACCTATATATTAATTGACCAGTCATGTGGCTATCGAGGGGGGCTTCGCCACCCGAGCCCCCCGAGCCCTTAGAGATGCTTCTATTTCTGCTCTGAGGGTCGCAAAAAACCTATCGAACCTACCGTGTTTCGGTAGCAGTAAATTTCAACAGTCTGGATCTGTATTTTCCTTATTATGGCAAATGATTGTTATGGCATGAAATATTAGTGATTTTGAAAGTTATGGAAAGTAAAAATTATGGGAAGTGATATTATGGTATCTAATATTAGGGATGTTGAACATTATTACGTTTGAGTACTATGGCATTCAAAAATTATGGCATGTGATATTAGGGCAATTGAAGGTTATAGCCAGTGACCATTATGGCAAATGAAATTAGTACAAATGAAATTATGGGAAATGGAGGGATCCCTGTACGAAAGTTCAATGGTTCATTAGTGATTCTGAGTGTAGCAATTAGTCCGCAGTTTGCCCGTGACCGCGGCTGTTGCAATACGACCACAACACCGGGGAGGATTAAACTGGATGCTTATTTAACAAACTGTCAAGTCTAGAAGTAAATTGAAGCTGGAGGAATATTTTTGAAATTGCACATACGAAACATCTCTGGAAAGTGGTAAATGTCTACGAAATCAGAGTAGAATAAGTATCTAGTGTTAAACTGAATAAAAGCACTGATCAAAAATATTATTATTTTCAAGATATTATTACAACGCCATTTCTATTACGACCATCGCTGGAAGAGGCCACGCAGGAGTCTCTGTCTGTGTCAATCCACAGACTATAACTCGACTATAGCTTATATCGACTATAGACTATAACAGCATTAGGCTACAAGGGAACATTCAGAAATCAGGCTAATAGTAGGTAGTCAAAAATTGACGCTTTTAACTGTAGAAGCACTCGAATACCCGATCTCTTTTTTTTTCAAATGGCTCAGAATACATAGCAAAGTCGTCGACATAAGGCGGAGACCTTATGGATGGCGAAGCTCAAACGGCAATGAGCAGGACACAGCCCGGAAAACTGATTCATATTGCAGAGCTTGATAGGTTTGGAGGCCATTTGGAACACAAAACAGCAGGCAGACTACAGATGAGATGGAAAGATGACGTAAATAAGTTGGCGGGTAGCAAGTGGACTCTCACTGCCCTAAATTGATCGGAATGGAGGAAGTTAAAGGAGGTCTACTCTAAGAACTTGGTATAGAAACGCTGAGAAGAAGAAGATTATCCTATCTCTGGTTAAGGACCCTCAGTTCACTTCAATTTATTGTAAGACGATGTATTCGTAGATAAAGCAAAACGAAAATCCTCGTCTTTCTTTGTTTAAAGAATAAGAACAGTCTTAATTCAAACTCATTAAAGAATCACTTTTTGAAGCGAGTAACTTTTAAAAGAGCCTGTTATTTAGAGCTTTAGTTGGCTTATTTGTTCTGTTGGTCTTTGGTTGCTCAAAAAAACAAATTTAAGTGTACGAAACTATTATTTTAGCGAAATATCAAAGGGATCAAGAAATTTTACTTCTTGATTTTTAATGTTTACTTTTTACGTTTTACTCATTTGATTCGAAGGCTTACTCACCTGCTATGGCACGCGTCACGGAATGACGAGGACCTGGGTTCGATTCCCGGCCATAGCTTTACTTTTCGGATTTTTCTATGTGTTCTAATTTTCAGTGTCGTTTAGAAATTATATTTTAGTGACTTTGTAATTGTACTTATCCCGCTGAGAAAGCCAGTGGGGCACTCCTATAGGATAACACATAATAATATAATATTTATGTGTTCCTTCCATGTTGATCTGGGAGCAAAGAAAAAACAAACAATGTACTAGTTGCTTCTCTTCCCACGCGGATGGTAAAAGCCCATCGAAGTAATGAGTACGTGGGAATCATGTTATAGACGTTGCGGCTAGCAATTATTTATTATTTTTAAATCCTTTACCACCTATACACCTAGATTTGTGTACGTGTATAAAGCATGTTTTTTTTACTCTATTGGTTAATTCCTCTACCAACACGGGCATGTAAACTCATTGATATTACTAACAAAACGTCAACGCAAACTCAATACCTAAACTAACTACCTGGACGTGCTTTCAACAGGCCAACTCACAAGTTCTAATTACTTATGCACTAGTGACAACCGTCCACATTAATATTCACAGGGCACCCCAATCAACCCCCATTTAATTTCCAAAGCAAATTATCGAAATTTCGCACCGAGAGAGATTTTCACCCTATTAATTTGATTCCTTTGATAAACGCTTTGTCTTTAACTTAGGCGGTAAGTTGTTTACGTTGCCAAAGGTGGCTAGATTGAGAGCTTAGTTTTTCAGGTGAAATCTGGTCTTCGAGACTTATTACAAGTATGTATTTAGAATAAAGTATTGCCGTTTCCTCCTTCTAATTCCTCCGGAAAGATCATGAAAGGGACAACTGCAGCCCGAACAGATAATACTCACAAAAAACTGCTGAAAACAGCCTTTCATAGTTCCCTGTTTCCTCTTTCAAAACTAACAATTTTTTTTGTCAGGTAAAATAAGAAAAACTTAAGATAGGTAGCTTAAGTTTTTTTTTTTATGTGAATAGGAAGACAAACGAGCAAGTGGGTCACCTGATGGTAAGCGATCACCACTGCCCATAGACACCCGCAACCCCGGAGGGAATGCAGATGCGTTGCCAACCTAGAGGACTTAGATGAAATACCTCTTGTGCCCGTAATTTCCCCGGCTGTCTTACTCTCCACACCGGAATACAGCAGTGCAAGCACTTCTTTCTTTCTTATTTTAGTTAAGCTCAATTTTCATTTCGTTTATTTTATTGGTTATAAAATGATTTTATTAACGTCTGAGAATTATGGCAATGAAATTCGGCAATATTTGTGATTTTTGAAGGTTTTTTAAATACCTTATCAAAATTGGACAAAAAATTAAATATAGGCGTGGCAGGAGGCAGGTATAAATCGTGTGGCAAAATTCCTCTCAACAGACCCTGGAATTATTTGTCTGTTTTGGAGATTGTTATGTAAATCAAATATTTAAGTGTTTAGGAGGTAGAAATCTACTTTTCTCCGTTTTACTTTTATGGGTTATTTCTACGGGTGTGCTCCTATGCTAAAACCATATCAGTCTTGACGAAATATGAATTAAAACATTCCCATATAAGTCCACAGCTAACGTCCGTGGTTTTGATCCTTTGAAAGAGTTCCGTAACTAGAAATAGTAAAAAAAACCTTTGTTTACATCATTATGAGAGACTTTATGCAGAATTTCAATTTTCTAGGTCCAAGGGTTTGGGCTGGGCGTAGATAAGTTTATCAATACGTCAGTATTTTTTCTCTTTATGCATTGAAGAAAGATTTCCCTCAAAATCCAACTCAAAAACTATCAAAAAACACAATAGGTGCGTGTAAAAATAGAATATCACATTCCATTTCAACAAACATAAAGGTAATACCGCGAAACAAAGTAAGGTTTGCATGAACTAAAACGCCCTTGGGAGTCCACACACGTTTTCTATTTCACTCGGAGAGTACAATTTTTAAGTCAGTGCTAAAGCGATGTATAAAGTTGGTACGTGACACTCGCCATGGAGGAATTTATGTTCGCGCTCTGAAGACTAGCCAATTCTCGACGTATGTGTCAATAAAAGTCTGATGTTAAACTGGTGACGCCGAAGAAGAGATTTGAGTTTTTGAGGATATTTTTTAAAAGAGTGCTATGCTATTTGTTATTGAGAGATTTTCTCTGAATCTTACCAGTTTCTAGAATCGCTTCGCTGCGCTTTCTTTACCTTTGTCAGGTGTTAACGCTTCCGGCTGGCGCCACCAACAAGCCTGCCTATACTACTTCCGCGCTAACTTAAAAACATATATTTAAATCATAGCATTTGATTAAGCAATGACCTAACATTTATAATCTGATTAAAACATTATTATACTTTTCTTATTTAACTGATTTGGTTTGTGTTTATGATACTTTGATCATTATTAGTTTTGATTTGATTACTGTGGTACTAGCCCCTTTGTTCACGTTCTCATAAATACGGCGGTAGATTCATTTGTCGATTCTTCTTAAGACGGTACTCATTGTAAGCGGTCACTATGCCCGAGTATGGGCCAATAAACGTGTGAAAGTTACCAAAGTGAATTATTATTTCATTAGACCTTTGGAAAGGGTTTAATACTTCAGAAGTGGGTAAATAAAAATGTCCGGCCCCTATATTAACGGACTCGGCCGAAGGAAGAGAACGCGAACGGACTCTGCATCAACATCGCAGGACGAACAGGGAAGTACAGATTTTTTTTCCTTGCATGACCAATGTGCCTCACAATCTACCCCACAATGTCCCCTTTTAAAAAAACGACGGATTTCTCCGACTGAGGCTGACATTATACCAAAGTTTCGACCTGATAGCCATACGAGTAATGTGATCGGTTGGCTTCATAAAATAGACCAACTCGGTGACGTATATGGTTGGGATAATAAAGACCGCCAGTTTGTAATGCAAATTCGTCTCCGGGGTTCTGCCAGAGAATGGTACGATGATTTAGAAGACTACAAGCTCACTTGGGAACAATGGAAAGAGGCGTTACAAACTGCTTTTCCTCGTTCTACTGATTACGTGGAAAGACTTGAAACAATGTTGGCTAGGATTAAATCTGATTCCGAAACAATGACGAAATACTATCATGATAAATTGTCATTATTGAAGAAGTGCAACATTGACAACACCGATGCTATATCGTGTATCATTAAAGGTCTGCCACACGAGCTGAGGGCTAATGCGAAGGCCTACTCGTGCGAAACACCGGCGCAACTATATTACGGGTATTTATCTTCCCTGGAAAATTTCAGGCGAGTAGAAGCTGCGTCCGCTGCAAGAAAATCAACATCAACGTGGAAGAGAGGCAGCGCTGGCACATCGACTACGAGCACACCGCACCAGCAGCTCCTGCCCAAGATCTGCTACTCGTGTCGGAAGCCGGGACACGAGGCGCGGGACTGCCGGCAACAGCAGCAGTGCGAGACCTGCCGACGCTTCGGGCACACTTCCGCTACGTGCTGGTTCGCAGCTAACGCGCCACAGCAAAATGGAAATAAGGTTCGTGATATTTTATATATTACTTATAATGTGTACCTTGATATTTATAAACGATCGGTCTGTGTGAATGGTAAGCCTCTAATAGCTTACATAGACACTGGAAGTAAGCTAAATGTGCTGACACTAGTGAAAGCACAAGTTTTGAATCTCGACATAAAACCGTCATCTGTTATTATGAAAGGATTTGGAGGGTACCATTCAAACTCGCTAGGCTCGTGTGAAATATCTGTGTGTATTGATAATGTGACACTAGAAGGAGCTGTAGAAATAACTGCTTGTGAATTATCTGATATAGATTTAATAATCGGACAACCAATGATTAATCAAAAAGACATCAGTTTGATTACTACAGCAACTTCGGCGACGTTCGTCAACTCATCTGTACTGAACAGTGTGTTGTCGGATATTAAATTAGATAGAAACGAATATGTCTCGAAGTACCCAGTATATCTAAAATGCGATTGTGTTATACCTAAAGGAAGCTGTGTGTATGTGGAGACTTATGTGGATTACCCTTGTAGCGATAGGGAAACCGAGCACCCATTTTTAACGCGATCAGTGTCAGTTCAGTTAGGGGGCGTTTCATACCATATACCCGAGGCGATCATAAGATCTGGTCAGTGTTATTTGAAGGTCATAAATACAGGTTGTGAGGATATTAGTTGGCAAGCTGATAAACTCTTAGCGAGGGCAGAGTACTTGACGAATGACGAGTATCACATCTTACCGTCAATATTACAATTAGATGAATGTACTGAAAATATTGAAATAAATGCATGTGATATCGATGTAGGCGAGCTCAGTGACGATTTATTAAATAAATTACTTGTGCTACTTAATCAGTATAAGCACGCGTTCGCTAGAAATACTAAGGAGTTAGGGTGTACAGATCTTATAGCGATGCATATTAAGACCACTACTGACCAACCTGTGTTTTGTAAGCCGTATAGACTCTCACATAAAGAGAATGCCATAGTGAACGAAAAAGTACAGGATTTGCTTAATGCGGGTATTATAAGAGAGTCTATGTCCGATTATGCTAGTCCAGTGGTACTTGTAAAGAAAAAGGGTGGGGATTATAGGCTTTGCGTAGACTATAGGGCTTTGAATGCGCAAACTGTTAAGGATCGTTATCCCTTACCCCACATAGAGGACCAGGTTACTAAGTTGACGGGAAAATCCTTCTTTACGACACTAGACCTTGCGCAAGGTTATTATCAAGTACCAGTCCATGAGGACTCTATTAGTAAAACGGCCTTTGTCACCCCATCTGCTCAGTTCGAGTTTTTAAAGATGCCATTTGGGCTATCAAACGCTCCAGCGGTATTTTCTAGGCTTATTCAAATGACTCTAGGTAGAGTTAGTGAAGATATTGCTCTATATTTAGATGACGTAATGATTCCAACTGTATCAGTTGAAGAAGGGCTTTATCTTTTGGAACAGGTTTTGCAGTTATTAATAAGAGCGAATTTAAAACTCAATTTAAATAAATGTTCGTTTCTTAAAAGCTCTGCTAACTACCTGGGTCACGAAATTACTGCTGGAACAATTAAACCAGGTCTGGCTAAGATCAATTGTGTTGCCCAATACCGACGTCCTCGTAACGTTCACGAAATAAGGCAATTCATAGGTTTGACATCTTATTTTAGAAAGTTTATTCGGGGTTTTGCTCAGATAGCTCAGCCTTTGACAGAACTTACGAAAAACGATGTAGAGTGGTGTTGGGGCCCTAAGCAGGAGGATGCGTTCATACTTTTAAAACAACGCTTAGTCGAACGACCGGTGCTAGGTATATACGATAAGGACGCAGTTACGGAACTGCATACAGATGCGAGTAGCTTAGGACTAGGCGGAATTCTTATGCAATACCAAAGCGATGGTATGCTAAAACCTATAGCGTATTTTAGTAGAGTTACTACAAAAGAAGAAAAGCTCTATCATAGTTACGAGCTTGAAACTCTTGCAGTAGTAGAGTCACTTAAACGGTTCCGAATCTATTTGTCTGGGATACCATGTAAAGTTGTAACTGATTGCGCAGCATTACGTACCACTCTTACTAAAAAAGATTTAATACCCCGAATTGCTCGCTGGTGGTTGACCATTCAAGACTTTGATATCGAGATCGAGTACAGACCGGGAGAGCGTATGAAACACGTGGACGCTCTCAGTAGAAACCCTTTAGCAAGTTCAATCCTCATGATAGATGGATCGGACTGGTTAAAGACTGTACAGATGCAAGATGAGAGCATACAAAGTATTTTGCTACAACTTCGCGAAAATACCACTAACCCAGATATAGTAGGAAATTACACGTCTAGAGAAGGCATATTGTATAGGAAAACTCTTGCAGGAGAGCGTTTTGTTATTCCTAGGTTGGCCAAATATGGTTTGATACAGAAGATTCATGATCAGGCAGGACACTTGGGCTTTGAAAAATGTGAAAAAACAATAAAAGCACAATTTTGGTTCCCAAAAATGACTAGATTTATTCGAAAATACATAAACTCTTGCTTACGGTGTGCATTTAGCAAAGGCAATTATGGCAAGTTAGAAGGAGAGTTATACCCCATTAGTAAGGCGGCAATCCCCATGCATACTTTGCACGCTGATCATTTAGGGCCATTTGTTAAGACTCGTCGGGGAAATACATACGTCCTTGTGGTGATAGACTCGTTCACAAAGTTTGTTTTTGCTAAAGCTGCTAGGAATTGTAGTTCTGTAGAGACTATAAAATTATTCAAAGAAATTATCACTCAATTCGGTTATCCCGCGCGGGTAATCACAGACAGAGGTAAAGCATTTACAAGTCGTTATTTTAAGCAATTTGCTGATGAAATCCAATTTAAGCACGTTCTTAATGCGATAGCGAGCCCTAGGTCTAATGGTCAGGTAGAGCGCGTGAATAGAACTCTATTAAATGGCTTAAATACTATGTCAGAGAGTGAATGCACGTGGGACGATAAACTGTCCGATGTAGTATGGGGAATCAATAATACACCAAACTCCACTACTACAATAGCACCCTTCCAATTGATGTTCGGGCACAGTAATTCTCGTTTCCCCGCTATCCCAGACCACGATATTCAAGACCACGAAACTCAACAGCAGAATTTGACTAAGAGAAGGGACACTGCTAAGTTGCGTATTGATAGGAACATGACCGTTATGAAGAGTAGGTTTGACCGAAAGCACAAAAGGTGCGTAAAGTATAGAGTAGGTCAACTAGTGCTGTGGAAAGGGGGCCTAGCTAGGGATGCCTCCGCTAATGTGACAAGAAAGCTAGACGGTAGATACAAAGGACCGTATAAAGTATGCAAGGCAGATCAATCACTTGACCGTTATACGATTGTTAGTATTAAAGGTATGAAAGGTTACAGAAGGTTCAGTGCAGTGGTTCGCGCTGAAACTTTGCGTCCGTACAAATCCACTATTTCAGAGGATAATAGTTCTGGTAGCGATCGTGATGTTGATAGAGATGATTTAATCGATCTTTTAGAGAGCTAATGTAATGTATGTACCTACTCTTTGGAGCTACTCGTTGGAGAATGAGATTTATCTACTGATTTTTATTCCAACGCTGATGTTATTGATATGATTTAACAAAATTAGATAAGGATTTTGTTTAGTTTAGGTATATGTACAAGCTTTTATTTCATTATGAAAAGAATAAAATTCTGCAAACAGTGTTGCAAAATTACATTAAGTTGTGTCAATATAAGCTTGTACATAATTACATTAAATGATTGAATCGATATTAGTATAATATAATATGACGATGAAATAATTGACACTGAAGAAATGTATTTTTCTGCCTATTGTTTATAAAATAATATTATATTTGATTAATCTAATCAACAATTTTATTTTCTACAAGTAGCATATTAAATAATAAATACTAGGTGTGACATAACGAAAAGCATACTTATCAATTTAACGAAACCAAAAAAAAAAAAAAGCTGTGTGACTGTGTGATACTTAACCGCAAAAGGGCAATATGGCAGTAAAATAAGGTTTCACAACTTTTTCAAATAGCAGAAGCAGCAAACTGTGTGAACCTAAGCACATAATATTCCTAAGTGGCTGTGTGAACATATCCTGTGTGCCAAAAACATCTATAACAAAATGTACATTATATATCTTCATACTCTCCAGTATAACTGTGTGAACATTATGCTGTGTAACCTGTGTGCTAATAATATCCACTTACGATCTTAAACATGCTGTGTGACGTTACCTGTGTGCTAATAATATCCACTTACGATCTTAAACTTGCTATGTGAATCTAAGCGTGACTGTGTGAACATAAAATATCATCAAATACAGTTCTACAGTCGTACTGGAAAAAAGAAAAATTTTACTGCCCTGCATCTTTCACTTTCCAGAACCCGGTTGGGAGAGACGCGAGGGAGGCTGCTGGCCGCGGGACGCGACCGTTGCAGGATGGCCGAGTGTTAACGCTTCCGGCTGGCGCCACCAACAAGCCTGCCTATACTACTTCCGCGCTAACTTAAAAACATATATTTAAATCATAGCATTTGATTAAGCAATGACCTAACATTTATAATCTGATTAAAACATTATTATACTTTTCTTATTTAACTGATTTGGTTTGTGTTTATGATACTTTGATCATTATTAGTTTTGATTTGATTACTGTGGTACTAGCCCCTTTGTTCACGTTCTCATAAATACGGCGGTAGATTCATTTGTCGATTCTTCTTAAGACGGTACTCATTGTAAGCGGTCACTATGCCCGAGTATGGGCCAATAAACGTGTGAAAGTTACCAAAGTGAATTATTATTTCATTAGACCTTTGGAAAGGGTTTAATACAGGTTTTGTGTATTTCGTAAATGAGTTTCTGTCAAGTTTCTTGCGACGCATTCGTCTTAGCAATTGGTCTTTCCAAAAGCGCTGAAAAATAAAACTTTCTAGTTTTGATTTCGATTTTAAGACCAATATTATTCCGTCGTTTTTGTGAGAGCGTGTCAATTAAGCATTTATTTTCAAAGTCGGTGGAAAACAGGTACCTATTTAGGTTTTGGTGGTAAGCAGATTCCACAGCTGTGTGCAATGCTAGAAATTGGTGCATTGCTAAACTTAAAGAATGCGTTTAGCAGCGATAAACTAGTGGGGAGAGAGTTTTAGCCGGTAGTGTCAGTCAGCGATCAACTATTTATTATTGTCTCTTTTACTCACATGGGACACGCATACTATAACATCATCGTATCACCATCATCATCAGACAAAAGACGTACACTGCTGAACATTGTATACTCAGGATCCAGGGTCATCAGTCTGCTGCGTCCATGCTGCGTCTTCCGGAACGTGTTCGCCACTCAAGAACCTTCTGGCTACTGGCTGCTATTGTTCGTGTCTTGACCGAGGAAATAGCAATAGGTGATAGCTATCTCCCTGGCGGTGGGACAATTATTGCCTTAGCCACAAATGGCAAAACACGGAAACATTTTGGCTACGTGCTTACCCATTATAACGGAAATTCAAAACGTAAAGAAATCAAAAACTGTCCATCGTAAATCTTTACTGGCCAGAAAATCTCTGCCAAGAATAAGGGAAGAAAAATAATATTCGTAGATCATTACAAAGCTTTCAGAAATAACATATCTACAAAGACTCGGTATCGGAAACCGGTAAAGAATGGGTGCAGAGTTGAGATTTATTGCTCTGTACAATCGCTGTACCGGCAAAAAGGAACATTAAGGAGGGTGTAATTGCCTTTATATCCACCATAGGTAATATATATTATGTTGGGTTTCAATTATTATGTTAATTTTATTGGTAGGCGCTATGCAAATGGTTGAGGAAGTCTGTGAAAGGTTACGGTAAAAAAAATGGCTCCTGAAATTAGCTTTTATTCAGTTTTTTTTAAGATTTAGGGAGAATAATAAGGATTCTCCTCGTGGCTTCAAGTCGTGTATTTTGCCCGTCTCAAACAATGAAAGACCTTTTAATGTAGCTCTGCCTCACAAGTAAGAAATTTTTTATCCTCTCATGACGTTAAAAAATTAATATAACTTTAAACATTATGGGACAATTGCCTCACTATGCCAGGCGACTTAAAAGAGCTGATGTGCTGGACATGAGTGGAAATTAGGGCAATGGCCCTCATATTCTGAAAGCGTCATCCACACTCCACAACTAATCTGATTATAGTCTTGCGACTGATTGCAGATATTATAATTAAAAAGATTGTGGGACAATGGACACCCCAATGATCCAGTAAGACAAAAAGCCAAAGCCAAATTGAGCAAATTGTTGGAACATCAACCCATCAGAATTTTTGATCACCCTTCTCCACCTTCACCCTCATAATCACATTAAGCGTGGCCTTAAGGTCTTGTTATCCTAGGCTCTGTCTTCCTCCTTCAGTGATTAAGGTATGTCATCATCATCATCATATCAGCCGAAAGACGTCCACTGCTGGACATAGGCCTCCCCCAAGGCTCTCCACTCGGACCTCGGACTCGGGATTAAGGTATGTAAGTATGTAAAAATAAATTTTCAAATTCGTTTCACTGAGTTTGAAACGATAGTATCCTCAAAAAAGTACCGACATGCTGACGTCTCGCCTATAAAAAGCCCTGCTACAATACCTCGCGGTAAGTACTGCTGACGGGGCTGCCTGAATTTTATTACAATAAAATATCAATCGAAAAGCGATAGCTTCGAGTACGACGTGGGTTTGTGATTCTTTCGCTGACTGCGGAGATTGCTTTGTAGTTATAAATCAATGAGATGGAGTGACGGGAGGTGTTAAACATTTTTAATCA